>ML788668.1:353972-367491 GCA_009831015.1 Picea engelmannii
ATTCGGATGTAATAAAGGTCAATATTAATAAGGCCTTTCAATAAAATAGAATAAGGCGGATGTAAGAAGACCTAATAGAAGCTTCCGCTTCTAGAAGGATCTTCCTCTAGATGCTTCTCTTAATAGACATATTTAGTATAAATCGGGGTCGAGGGTATGAAAACCCCAGCTTGGAGATTATTGTAACAGAGCGCTGCTCGATTGGAGGTTGCCCCCTCGAAGAGGCCTGTGAACATTGCTTTCTGAATCAAAGTGCTATTTCTATTGCTATTATCATATCCTTTCTGTGTATTGTGAAGATTATGCTGGATATTTTACTGTTATTCTGCCATTTCTAGCATTTTATTTATGTTCTTCATATTTTATATATCTGGTATCTTTCATCTCGTCACTGTTGGAGCCGCCCTTCTCTAAATAGGTGAAATGTTATACTTAAGCCCAAAAAGATGGATTTCGGGACTTCATTTATTTCATGATTCTACCCACTAAAGTCGCAGTATCCCGACATGCGAAATGGAGAAAACTTTTTAGTTCTAATCACCATTACTAAATGACTAAGAAGGTATTATCACCTTTTATTACCTCGTACTTTCGCTCTCGGGAGTTACACGTTGAACGTTTCTCAAACCTCCGACATGCGAAGTCACGAAGTTGTTTTAAAGTTACCCGGGTTAATATCAAGAGTAGATCACTTTAAACCTTAGTTAATCATTATCGTGATTTCGCGAGTCGGCGATTGCTTCCCCAAAAAGAAGCACCTTTGTAACTCTGATCCACAAAGTCGCGATATTCATTAATTAAGCATGGATTAATTAAAGGCTTAAGTCAAATCATAGACAATCAACTAAATCGCACCATCACGATTTCGGGTTTTTAGGGTTCAAAGGCTAGGAGAAAAATCATCCGATACGGTGAACGTCGAAAAAGGGATTAGCGACTAAAGTGCACTTAATTAAAAGAACTAAACTAGATTAATTAACGCCTTAAACAACCTTTAATACACACAGTTTATGGATGAAGTTTTGAATGTTTCTGCGTTTTTCCATGTCACGAATCGTCAAGCATTTATGGCATTTATTTGAATTTCAGTGAGGTGATGGATAGTAAGATATCGTTTTACTTCTAAATCTTTCTATTAAATGATTTGACCGTTCTGTCAGCAAGGACTCGCACGGGCTTAAATGATCAAGACAAAGGGGTTTCTTTCATTATTTCAGTTTTCATTTCTATTGTGCGCAGAGCCATTTCACCAGGATAACTTATGTCTGTGTTTTCAATCTTTCTGACAGGGGATCTAGTTGCAAGGTTCTCTATCATGGCTCCATGAAAAGTGCCCAAGGCAGCTGCCGAGAGTTTAGGTCAAAGTTCAGATGTTGTTTCTGATACCTCGCCCCGAAGTATTAATTATGTCAAAACATGGACATACATTTCCAACGTTCTGCAATCTGAGTCAATAAACTGTTCGGATGATTCCAGCAGTAACCAAAAGGATGACTTGTCCACCAAATACAAAATCGTCACTCAATCAGAGATGCACAAAATAGCAGCAAGGCCATGGCTTCTTCCCTATTATGATATGATCAGATGGGCGCTGGACCATGTGGACATCCTGACTAGGACGATTATCAGCGAACAGAGGGTGGCAATTGGGACTTTTAGACTGAAGCATTTACAGGCAATGTATAAATTGTCACCCACACCAAACCTTATTCACAATGTTGAATTCCTAGAGGGTTTCAAGTAGAAGGAATGCGAGCAGTATGGAAAAAATGTATCCGATCTGATCAAATATTCAGTTTCACACCCTGCGAAATTCAGGGCTGATACTAATGGAATTTATTCAATCTCCTCCTTAGAGCCGCAATTCAAGTATATAGTGATGATGGCCTATAGACTGTATGGGAAGGAGGACACTACTCACTTTTTCCTCCCATGGGTACCGCTTAGTCATACAGTTGCTGAGGGTTTCTCTTTCAACTAGGCCAAATTGTTGTCTGGCAGTCTGACCAATCGAATTATCGAATACCAAGCGCAAAGGGAAAGTAGGAAAGCGGCTTCGTTCTTTATGTCTGCTTACATCATGGATGTTATTTTCTTCATGACACCTTTCCCACTAATGAGCTAGAGTTGGGCTCCATCTAATACAGAGCCTATTCATGTCTACCACTCGAAACTTTGGGAGGATAAAGCCAAAGAATTCGTCTACGAGATCTTCAACTGGGTAATGGTACCAGTGCATGTCTCCATCTTCGGCCATCCACCTCCCAGGATTTCGGATAACATCACGGCCAACCTAAGTAGTGTGAAATATTGGTATATAGAAGCGGAATTTTCATACATTAGGGTTTTTGGCACCTCTGTTCCCCCATACGCTCTACCACTATTCTTTCCAGATAAACTAGTGTGTTGCAAGATCGTCAAGCAAACTGTGCTCGACGGGATAAGCAAAGAGCTCAAAGGAGTATCGAAAAAGGTATGGCCGCCCTTTCCCATTCACATTGGTGTATATTCTTTATTATATTTTGGTCATGCCAGAATCGAGGCTACGGCCTTAGAGGAAATGAAATTGGTGGACATTGAGTTTAAGAAGCATGACCCTAATAAGGTTGTGAGTAATCAACTAGGGAGTTGTGGCCTAAAGAAATATGAACACGAGGATTCGCCTCATGTTGAAATATTCTAGGGTGCAAGGTCCTACTCTTAAGTCCTAAGTCGGATTCAAGCCCTGCCGCCTGGAGATATGGCCAATTTCTTTAAATTCCAGGAGCACCGGCGGAGTTGCCTCCCCCGGGTTTTACAGGGCGAAACCCCAAAGCTTCCAGATACACAGCAAATGGAAGCCAAAGGCTCAAAGCACTCAAGTCCTGACAAGGAGGAAAACTAGGAGAAAACAGGGGAAGTTGGGACCTCAAAACGAGGAGCCGAAATCCCCGATCAACAGGAAGGAAACCAAGAAAAGGGTACGCTGGGAAAGCAGGTCCAAATTCAAGAAGAGATACCCTCGCAAGGGGTGGGTGACTCACTATCACTCATATCAAGCAAGCCATCCATGGATGCTATCCTGAAACAATCGTCCAAGGAAATCAGCAGTCCCATTGTTTCTATCACACCCTTACAGTTCACAAAGGGGAACCCCGATGCGGGATGGATTTTTAATGAAGAACTAATGCCCATTTCTATAGAAGAGTTACCTCCTAATGAATTTTTCTTTGATAAGAAAAGGAAGGCCATGGTGAAGCAAGAATCGTATCAAAAAGCGGGTGCAGTGGCTAAAAATTTTAAAATCCTAACAGAAGGAAAGGTCGTAGAAGAGGAAGAATTCGTCAACGAGATAGCAGGAACACTGGGGGCTTATGCTACAACCAACCAATATTCAGTTGGAACTTTGAAGGCACGGTTGAAACGAAAGAACCTCTTGATCGGTAAGTTGGAAGCTAAGGTGGCTACGGCGAAAGAAAATGCCAAGGATGAGGTGAGAAAAATCCTCAAGCAAGCCAAAATAGTTGATCTACAGGAGATTGAGAAACTTAGATCCAACCTTGAGCAGATGCGCCAGTCGACGCAAATAAGCCAAACGCATGTAAGCCAGCAAGAGCAGCAAATAATACAGTTACATTCAAAATTGGATGTTGCCGAAAACCAGGTCTTAGACATAAATATATTCCAATCCCAAGCCACCGAAATTCGACAGAAGGTATTAGCATCTCAACAGGACTTGCTTTCTAAAGTGGAAACCATTCAGAATCACTTTCAGACGATAGATCAAGTGATAAAATATATCTCTTTGAGAGAAAGAGAAGTTGGGGCAGCTCGGGTTGCTTTCCAGGAGGCTGTTATAGCCACAGCGAAAGTAGAGATGGTCAGTAGCTCCAAATTATCCATCCCAGAACAAACTAGAGGGAATATATTGTTGAAGGTGTGGGAGAAGAATATATCAGAGAGCAGGGAAAGAGCTAAAGAAGTGAGGAATTCTTGTGAAGAAACATTCGCCTTGATAAATAAAAGTTTGTTAGACCTTGATAAGGAAGGCAGTGTTGGGACGTTGGGAAAAATCAACATAGCTAAACACCTACTAGATATCAAGGAAAATGTGGAAAAGGAGTAGGCTGAAATATCCCAGATAAGTCAGGTTGATATGGTCCAAGTGGAAAAATGGCTAGTAAAGCCAAGTTTACAATTATGGTCTATCGTCACGGAAGACTGACAAGTGGGAAAAATATTACCACAGTTGGCAAATAATCGTTACACCTTTGAGGCAAACAACCAAGCAGATCCTTCCAAGTTGATAGCCCAATTGATTGAAAGGTGCGTCAATTTCATTAGGCAGGTGAAAGGGCAGGCTTCTGGTGTTAAATGATGATAGATGTCACTTCGTTCTATTTCTGGAGCCAGAGGAGAAAAGAAAGGAAGGTGCTCTACCCTTATGAAGGAAGACAAAAGATGAGGAAATGAAACACTTCATTTTTTCATTTGTAACTGACAAGTTTCTAGAACGATTGGAATTCGAAATGTTCAGAAGTTTGTTTAAATATACATTTTGAAAAGAGAAGAAAGGGGGGGGCTTTTTCTTTTTGGGGCCAACTGTAATAGATGTATTTTTTGTGCCAAAATTAATGAAAAAGCAATTCAAAGACTCCAAATTCCGTGAATACTGAGTTATGTGTTATTCTCTGTTATCTCATGTCCATTTCCATTTCTCATATATATCTTTGATGAATGCTTAGTTGCAATTTAGTACGACTTCTATTGTGGTGATCAACTGTCTAGTCTTCTAATCATTTGCAGTTTTTTCTCTGTATCGGCTATCAGTAGGTACAAGACCTGTGAATTACTTAGATCTCTATATTTTATGCTTTGTCAAAGTGTTTTCTTGTCTATTTTATTCTTCTGTTACAGGGTGAGATTCTCCCTCGATTGGAGCCTTGCATTGTTGACAGCTTAATGTTTTCTTACGTTTCATGCATGATTTTTCAAAGTTAACTCAGTTACAGGAAAAGGCCTTTGGCTTTGTTATACTATTAATTTGGATCTGATAAATCTTTCTTATATGATCTAAAATTGAAATATCATTTTAAAACATCACCCCCCTTTAAAGCTTTGTTTCTCCATGACTGTACCTGTTGTAAGACAGCCCAACATTGAACCCGGCCTATCGGATCAAACCAGCATCGCTTTGAATCTCTTCGATACTACACTTAAGACTGCCATCACCTGGGTAGAGATCGAACGTTCATGGGAAGCCATTGAACGGGATATCAGCATCCAAGAACATTTGGAAGCTAGACAAAGACAACTCAGAAATCAGCCATAGCTTCCTTCCCTGAAGTTTGTTCTTTCCCTTTTTATCACTCACTCACTTTTGGATGCCTAGACTCTATACTTTATAGCCTTAAGTACAGACTCTGGGACAATAGTCACTATCATATATCTGTCCAAACCTGCTAAGTGTTCTTACGAATCCATCTCTTTCCATACTGTCCAAGACTCTACTTGCGCAATTGTCCATAATGTTGACCCATTTATCACTATACTATCATGAAGTCTTGATTAATCTATCAAACTGTAATTCTGCTAACTGATTGCTCTGAATCTGTCTTCTCAAACTCTGCAAGCTGCTCGAAGGATGGTTCTTTGGTCTGTTACAGCTATCGCATAGACTCCCCTTGTCTAATATTCATATTACTTGGGAGTCTCTAAGCCGAATGACTCAGAACAATTCCTGCTATGATGTGTATTCATCATCATCTTCATTGGTAGATTCATTATCTCTCTGAGCTCTGACTTCTTTCTTTTTGTCTATGGATTCATCTTTCTCTACAATGCCTGAAAGTACAATCTCTTGAACATGTTCCTTATTTACACATCCTTCCTCTCTTTTAGTTATTTTCCAAACCTTTATGTATCTGACATCTTTCATTTTCTCTATAGAATTTTCTTCATCTCGTTTTATTGTCAATCTTGCGATATCTGGTACCTGGTCTTTGTTCACTTATTTTTCCTGTTTTCTTATACATACTTTCTTATATCTGATATCAGTATTCTATTTCATGGAAGTATCGATCATGTTTCTACAATCACTAGCTATGTGTCCATAGTTATGAAATTTTTAACACTCAATGTTACGTGCGACCACATAGGCAGTTCTTGCTTGAAGATTTATTTTATAATCCCTGCAATCTGCAACCTTATGTCCAAAGTTAGTACAATAAAAAAAATTACCATAAAATAAATTTGCATACCTGGGAGTGAATGATATTCTTTGTGGCGTAGTCCTTATAAATTTTTGCCTTGACTAATCATGATCATGATTGAAGCTTCTTTGTGGCTTGAACATGGATGGTCTTCTTGAAGATGTATCTTCAATAGTTTTCTTAAATTCTGGTTGACCATGACTCCTTCCTTTGAGTACTTCTACATTACTCTTTTTATTTTCTTCATTCTTCTTTTCTAACAACCTAGAGTGCTTCTCTTCATTCTCTATAACTGATGTGGATATTTTTGTCTCTTCAACGTTCTTGTTGATCTTGACGATTTTACTTCTCAATGTGACAACTTCTTCTTCAAGCTTCTCAACCTCTTCTTCTTTCTTCATTATCTGAGACTTCATGACTTCTTCTATTCTTTTCGATTCTTCAAGATGAATTTTTAATGTGATTATTTATTCTTCAAGTCCTTTCTCTTCTTGACCAAACTCTGCCTCAAGATGGTTTAGATCGTTAGTTCTTTCCTTAAGATAATATGTCAATATCTTCTCTCTCATTTCTGCTTCTTCCTTCTGTATTGCTATGTTTGTTTCCAAACATTGTTTTTCATATTCAAGATTTTCTTCAATCTTTATGGCTTCTTCTAGTTGAGTTCTTAAGTTCTCGATGATCTGTTGGGCTTCTTCAAAAATGTGAACACTTTCCTTTTGTTTCATCAATTATTGAGTGAATTGTTTTCTTCTCTTAGTTCATCTAAAGAACTAATCAATTCTTCTTTATAATTGTCTTCCTTTTCAATTAGTTTTTATGTCTCATTTCCTTCATGGCATTCTATTTCAATATGTCCACGTTTTTCACAATTAAAACAAAACAACATACCTCTGGTGATTATGTACTCTTCATCTTTTGAATCTGCTTGACATGGTGAACATCATTCTTCTTGATTTGTATCTGCATTTTCTTTGACATTTTCTGAATCTATGATGGGTGAAGAATATATGTCATGTAACTTATCCCAAAGTTCTTTTATTGATGAACATTTACCAACCTTTTCTCTTACCAGATTAGGTAATCCTTCCTAGATGAAATACATTGTTATTTTGTTATTCTTCCTCAATTCCTTTTTGGTTGCAGTCTTTTCTATTTTTGAACTATCATATCCTGTAACAACTATTAGCCAAATATAATGTCCTTGTGCCTGTAAAACTACTTTCATCCTTATGCTCCACATATCAAACTTAAAACAATTCTAACCATAAACATTGGTACTCCATTCTCATAATAATCCATGATCTCCTTCCAGTGGTTAAACTGTTTCCTGAAGGAACCTGATCTGATACCAATTGTTGGATTACTAAGAGGGGGGGTGAATCAGTAATAGCGTAATTATAATCTTTTTTCTCCAAATAATCCAAGTGTTATATCAATGTATAATTATTACCCAATAATGAGCAATAAGAAATGAACAATTACGCACATACACAGTACACCATTGTTTTACGTGGAAACCCAAATCGGGAGAAAACCACGAAATTTTTTTTCTTATATGTCTTGAAGAATTACATTCATTGGAAGCACCAACTTCCTTTGTTTTCCAGCTGCAACTCATACTTCGTAAGGCCATAACTCTCAAACCGTGAGGAGTTATGTGGCATTCCACATACCAACAGAAATGAAATGACATGTAATATCCGTGTAGAATAGTATTACCTAAAAATATATCAAAACTCATATCGTTATCCATCAAACAAATTTGTGTCCATTACCTAAACCTGGGTTCTCCAACTTCACATGGTCGTAACTCTCTAACCATGAGGAGTTATGTGACGTTCCACATACCACTGGAAATGGCATGAAAAGTACTATCCATCTAGGATATTTTCCCTGAAAAATTCACTGTCATTCATCTCATTATTCCATAATTAAGCATGGGTTCTCTTACTCCGCAAAGCGTCTTCTCGTGAGGGATTTCACCATAAGGGGACCACTTTGGAGTTCATCCATATTTACTTCTTATCAACCATGACAAGACAATAATGATTCATATTTACATCAAACAATCTTCGGTCCATTACCCAAACCTTTTTGATGCGGGGCTTTCTTCCAGGGTTGTCATTGATGTCAACCCTTGAAGAAAGATCTACAACACAAAGGTTGAGTAATGGACCCAAGATTGTTTGATGTAAAGATGACTTGTTATTGACTTTTCATGGTTGATAATAATTAGAAATGGATGAACTCCAAAGTGGTCCCCTTATGGTGAAATCCCTCACAGGAAGATGCTTTGCGGATTGAGTTATCCTAGAAGTATGGTTACAGAACCCATGCTTATTTGTGGAATAATGAAATGAATGCCAATGAATTTTTCAGTGAAACTATTCTATATGGATAGTGCTTGTCATGCCATTTCCGGTGGTATGTGGAACATCACATAACTCCTCACGGTTAGAGAGTTATGGCCATGAGAAGTTGAATAACCCAGGTTTGGGTAATGGGCCCAAGTTTGTTTGATAGATAACGGTATGAGTTTTGATATATTTTCAGGTAATACTATTCTATATGGATATTACATGTCATTTCATTTATGTTGGTATGTGGAACGTCACATAACTCCTCGTGGTTTGAGAGTTATGGCCTTACGAAGTTGGAGGACCCTCATATGTCATCTAGAAGCCCCAAAAGGTCAAAGTAGTCAAAGTGGTTTAAGAGTTTTTAAAGGTAAATAATAAAGTGAAGTGATGAGTGCACTATAATTCAAAGTGAATACAAAATCAATTATTTAAATAATAAATTTAATGGAGAAAATTGAACTGGGTTAACCCTAAAATAAGGAAAGTGGACAAAGTGACCTAGAAGATGTTTTTAAGGAAGCTACTTGGAGAGTATAAATAAGAGGCAAGGCTCTCTCATTTAAATCACACTTGAGAATATTTAATACCTATAGGTGTATGAGGTAACCAAAATATATCTAAGCTTAATTTCTGAGGAAAGTGAAGAAAAGAAGGTCAGAATTCAAAGAAGCATAAATTATTTTGATGATGTTTTCTAAGGTATGTTTTTTTTCAAGTCATCTCACCATTTTCGCAATAACTTTTTTTCTAGAATGATTAAGAACATGAAATTTATATTTCATTGAGGAAACATATCCAAGTACCTATGGTAAAAAATTCATCTTGTGGGTCATTGTATTTTTGGATTTACACTCCGTGGAAAAAAGGGTTTGTGGTTAGTCCTAAAACTAGTCAAAAAACGGTGTTTCGGGTAAAAACGTCATAACTTCTTCATAACAGATCAAAATTCCGTAATACCAAATTTTTTGGTTAGAGTACAGTCTTTAGTATTCTTTGTAACATTTTAAGATCAATTCAACAAATATTCCGTATGGGGCACGCTCTACAAGGTCGCTCTCTAGAATAAGTCGGAATTCAAAAAGGTGTGCCATGTTTGCTATAACTCTTTTTCTGAGAGGTTCCAAGTAGTGAAACTTGGATGAATTGCATAAAACACACTCAAGAAAATTGTGTATCAGTTTTAGATCTTTATTCATTACAGGTACAAAGTTATGATTACTTCAAGTTAGGGTTGTTGACTAATCCAAAACTAGTCTTGTGAGACTAAAGAAAAGTTTGATGAAAATGCTAGTCTCTTGTTATTAAAGTTAAGGAAGATTTGCAGGTATGTGATCATATACACCAGGTATATTACAGAGTTACAAATCATATTTGGATGACGAAATTGATGAAGGATTTTGGTTGAGGTACAAGTTGGGTACATGGTTGAGACAAGTAGTTGATGAGTTGGCACATACATGAGGTGTATAGTTGATGATGTTGGTACATATTGATGAGTACTTGACACATGATTGGTACATACTTGGTACATGGTTGGTTGCACTTGTTTATGGTACAGGTTGGTGCATGGTTGATGCACTTGTTTATGGTACAGGTTGATTATAAGTTGAGGTACAGGTTGATGCATGGTTGATGCATGGTTCAGAATTATTGGTACATGTTTACAGTGGTATATCTCATAGTGATAGTGTGACAGTGGTTCCATCATTCGACTTCTACTTCAGGGAGGTTGGATGGGGCAAGGACAGGTGGTTGTAGCCGGAGAACATAGGGGGTTGTAGCCTCCTTCTAGTTGTAGCCAGAGATTTGGGGAGTTGGAGCTTCCCTCAGGTTGTAGCCTGAGAAACTAGGGGGTTGGAGCCTCCTTCCAATTGCAACTAGAAAACAAAGGAAGTTAGTGCTTCCAATGAATGTAATTCTTTAAGACACATAATAAAAAGCATTATGTGGTTTTCTCTCAATTTGGGTTTCCACGTAAAACACTGGTGTACTGTGTATGTGTGTGATTGTTCATTTCTTATTTCTCATTATTGGATAATAATTCTACATTGATATAACACTTTGATTATTTGGAGAAAAAGGATTATAATTATGCTATTACTGATTCACCGCCCCTCTCAGTAATCCAACAATTGGTATTAGAGCAGGTTCCTTCAGAAATCAATTTAACCACTAAAAGGTAAATCATGGAAAGTACCAACTCATATAAAAATGGAATACCACACTTTGATGGACATAAATATGTTTTTTGGAGCATAAGGATGAAGACATATATACAAGCACAGGGGTTTGAAATTTGGCAATCAATTGTAGATGGATACACAGTACCAGCAGTTCCACCAATAAATGACAAAGTAGTGAAACTTGGTCAAAATAATTCCAAAGTTACAAATGCACTTTTGGATGGTCTCAGTGAAACGGTATTCACCAAAGTTGCACATTATAAATCCGCTAAAGATATTTGGGACAAGCTTTGAAATATTTATGAAGGAGATACAAAAGTCAAAGTAGCAAAACTTCAAACTTACAGAAGTCAGTTCGAAAACCTATAAATAAAGGAATATGAGAATATTGCAGCCTAATTCTTAAGAGTTGACGAAACAGTGAATGCAATCATAGGATTGGGAGAAGAAATTGAAGAATCTATAATTGTTCAAAAGGTACTAAGATCTCTTCCTATGAGATTCAACTCAAATAACAACTAGAAGAAAAGGACAAGATCATTGGAAACTTAGAAGCAGAGATTGTCACACTAAGAAAAGATATTCAAAAGAAAAATATGCAGAATAGCTCAAAAGTTCTGGATGACATTATCAGCAGTCAAAAATCTCATCTTGACAAGTCTGGACTTGGATACAATTAGACAGAAAAGGGATCAAGCTTTAAAACAACAGAGAAATAAACAAATCAAAAAAGCTATGCATAAACAATCAAAGGGGATAGGAAGATATACAAGGAAGATTATAGGGACACTCCTCCACTGAGAAGATTCAGATTTCAGAAACAACAACAGACAGATAGGCCTCAATAAGAAAAAGGATTCATAAGAGAACCTTCTTTCATAAGATATTCAACTCCCAGGTATCAAACTATATTTTTTGGTTTATGTTATGCATGTAATAATTTTGGACATAAAACTCTAAATTGTAGAGCTAACAACAGGAACAATAACAACTTTGAGAGTCATACACAAAGGGGTTACTCAAAAAGACCTAGTGAAACACAAAGAAGAAGTTACAACAGGATTGAATCTTTAAGCACTGAAGTAGAATGTTACAAATGTAACAATTTTGGACACATGGCCAAAAATTGCAGAATGACAGTCCCTCCTAAAGAACCTCAACAGAATAACAACAGTCACAGACAAGAACCTCAGAAAACGACATGGATAAGAAAGCAAGATAAGTATAGCAATGAAGAATGCACAGTCGCTCTACAAGATAAGAAAAAGAAACATGGTTGGTATGTTGATAGTGGATGTTCAAAACACATGACAGGTGATAGAGACAAATTTCTTACATTGTGAAAGGAAAGAAATGGATCAGTCTCCTTCGAAAATGATAATTCAGCCAAAATCATTGAAGAAGGCACAGTCTGAATTGGGAACAAGAATAAAAAATCACAAAATGTTCTACTGGTAGAAGATATGAAACATAATCTTCTAAGTGTGATTCAAATGTGTGACCAAGGTCATAAAGTTACTTTTGAGTCACAAAAGTGTGAGATAAGAAGAGAAGGTTCAGGGAAATTGGTCGGTACAGCTGCAAGAACTTCAAACAACATATATGTGTTAAGTGAAATTGGAAATGAAAAATGTTTTCTAGGAAAGGAAGATGAAAATTGTCTATGGAACAGAAGAATGGGTCACATTCATTTTGATAACCTTGTCAAAGTCAGCAAAAGAGAAGCAGTCGTAGAAATTCCCCAGATCACGAAACCAACCAACACTTTATGCAAGAATTGTCAACAAGGAAAGAAAACAAAGACCAGGTTCAAATCAAAGGAATATTCAACAACAAGACCATTGGAAATTGTGCATACTAACCTAGTTGGACCAACTACAACAAAGGGCTTAAAAGGTGAGAGATATTTTATGTTATTAGTTGATGATTATACAAGAATGATTGCAGTTTGTTTTCTCAAAAACAAGTCAAAAGATTTTGAAAACTTCAAGATCTACAAGGAAATGGTTGAAAATGAGATGGATTCAAGAATCAAATGCTTGAGATCTGATAATGGAGGAGATTTCACTTCAAAGGAATTTATGGACTACTGCAGCAGTCATGGAATAAAAAAACAATTCTTTGTTGCTAGGACACCTCAACAGAATGGAGTTGTTGAAAGAAATAACAGGACAATATAGGAAATGGCTCGAACAATGCTAATGGATTCCAAATTGACAGATATTTTTTGGACACAGGATATGCATACAGCAGTTCACATTCAAAACAGAGTAATGCTCATAAACAACAATGATAAAACTCCCTACAAGGTATGGAAAGGAAGACCAGCAAATGTGAAGCACTTCAGAGTTTTTGGAAGCAAATGCTACATCAAAAGAGAAGATGGCAGAATGGGAAATTTTGACTTTCGTGCGGACAAAGGAGTACTTGTTGGTTACTCAAGTACAAGGAAATCATACAAGTGTTACAATCTAAGATTGAACAAAGTTGCAAAAAGCATCAACGTAACAATTGATGAAACAGGCAAACCAGAATCAAAGGAAGAAGAAAACAAATCAATGGAACAAATTTTCGAAGAAGAAAAAGAAGAAGATGAAGTAGAAGAGGATGATCAAGAGAATCCGACAGAAATAGAAGATCAAGTTCAGCAAGTATCTCCAAAGACACCTAGCAAACGAGTACATAAGAATCATCCTTCAGATCAGATTATTGGAAACAAAGATGCAGGAGTTGAGACTAGAAGAAAAATCCGTTCACCAGAACAAACACACCTAGCACTCTT
>ML788669.1:0-14063 GCA_009831015.1 Picea engelmannii
TAGGATATTTTCATCAAGTAGCAAGGGAAGGATTCTGTTTAGTAGGGATCTTGTGGTAAGTAGCTAGGGAAGGATTCTGTTTAGTAGGGAGCTTGTGGTAGATAGACACTAGTTGAACACAATACTTAAATTAAATTTATTATTATATATTTGTAAACTTATTAAACTCTTTTAGAGTCATTTATGTATTTCAAAATGTAATTTAAACAATGAAAATTTGCAATTTGGCCCATAATTGCACAACAAGATTCAGGGAATGGTTATTTAAAAAATAAAAAAAATTTACACTTATTTTAAAGATTTCATTTATCTCTTTTATATATTTTTTCCATATTGATTATAAGTAAATATTCAAATTTTCAATTTGGTGATAGAACTCAATAGGAAAAACATCTAAAACAAATCTTTTATCTTTTCTTTTCCAATTGAGACTAGGTGTCTAAATTCCTTTAACTATTTAAAGTTTTTAATCCCACAAAAGTTTCAAAAATGAAGTCGAAAAAAATATAAAAATACCTGCACTTTAGAGATTGAAGAAATACCCCACCTGGTGCCATGATCTATAAGCAATTCGTGAAGGGAAGCGGATATGGTAGAGAATTAAAGCTAGGGTTGGATTTATTTGCAAATTTCATAATGTTTGGATCAAGAGGTGAGTCATAAGCACACGCAGAGAGCTTTTTACACAAACATAGTTTTGATCAACTAAAAGAAGGCGAGGAGAAAGAGCTTTTTATTTGTTTCCACATTATTTCAACAATCAATGGAATTATTTGTTTCCACATTATTTCAACAATCAAATTAGTTTTTTTAGACTTCTCAAAGTAAGAATCTATTTATTTTAAATTAAAATGGGTTAAGAAGTATTTGTTTATTTTAAATAATTAAAATGGGTTAAGAAGTATTTATTTATTTAAAATTAAAATAGGTTGATTTATATTAGTTTTTATTTATTTATAAAAAATGGATAGATTTGTATTTTATTTTGAAAAAATAATTTGAAAATATTTTTATAATAATTATCTCTTAAAATATTATTTTTCAAAATTTATATAAAACATTTAAATTTGATAAACATAAAAAGTTGCATCATGTACACCATGAAAGATTGTAGATAACACTCCAATAGATTGTAAAGATTGTACTGATCTGATTTGAAATTGTTTGTTTCCTATTATACAATAAAAGGGATTGCTAGCAAATGAAACTATTATACAATAAGTACATTATGTTGTTTCTCATACATAAAAATTTAATTTAAATAAAAAACAAAACATAAACCCTCTAGTGTTGGGAGGGCCATAGAAAAACAAATAACTACAAAGAAGATGTGAGTTGCATTGCTTGAGAAGCAAGTTGGTGTTTGGGAACAAAATCAGGCTTTCCTTGCCTTCTTTGCCGACGGAGCCTTCAATGTAGTGGGCACCTTGGAGGACCTCATATACTTCGGTCTCTTGGCCTCACATGTTTTGCAACAGTGGGGTTCTTTTCCGCGGTGGATTTGTTCATTGCTGGCTTCTTCATTGAGTAGCTGGTTTCACAGTGTCAACCTTAAGAGTTGGCTCCCTCTTCAAGGTCAACTACACATTCTAACAAGGTGAGTTTACAAGAACCATAGGTTCCAACATCATTGCTTGGAGGACAAATCAAATTACATACTCAAATTTTATAACAATTCCCCCTTAATTTAATAGTGATTGCAAATGCTAACAACCAAAGAAACTGATCCACCCAAGTATAGTAAATATAGTAAAGACGCACTACTTCCTTAAAATAAAAACATGCAAACAACCATCATATTGATCAATCCAAGGTATAGTAATACTCCATGAAATAAAGTCTGAACCACTGTCACCTCAACAAGATTCTCCACCCGATCTACTCTAAAATTAGTGGAATAATTTGTGCACCGTGAGTACAAACAAGATCATAATACTAAAAAAGTTCTAAAACTACTATCCCAATAGTCCCAGTTGATCAATCGACTAGACAACAAGGAAAGTTGATCTTAGATGATTAGTTGACTAGACAATAATACATCACGAAAAACTAATCTCTATCGATCATATAATAGTATATGTCAAAGGACCTCAAAGGATCCAACAATCATCAAAATAGTTGCTTTCTATGGCATGCAATAGTTCTCAGTTGGCATATTTATTGATATCCTCTGTAAATAACATCCAACACTCTTATTTAACTACTCACTACTTTGCAACAAAAAGTCAAATTAGTCTCTACATACCCCAAAAGTCAACATTAAACAACTCAACAACATGTCCTAGTCAATCAATCAATTAGACATCTCAAGTTGGGTTTACTCTTCATTAGACATCAATATAATCTCCCCTTAAACACAATGATCTATGAGGATCTTGGTGGCTACCCATCTTTTCCAACTGGCTCAAATTGTTTTTTGGCAACTTACTATTTTTAGTAGTTTTTCGGTTCTTGAACTTTCGGGGCCATTTTGAGGGCCTAAACGATGCTTTTTCACGATCAAGCACCTTAATTATAGTCGATGGCTTTGATTGACCCCCATAAATGAATCTCATCGTCAATACCTTTTCAACAATCTATCGTGCGCCCTAAATAGAGATTGCATGCAAAAGTTATGACCCCAGGAAGTTGATGTACTAACTTACCCCAACGGGGCCCACATGAATTTTGGCGCTTCATCTCCCAGGGTTAGGTTTTTGGATTTCATGTTTATAGTAAAAAGGCCTTCAGAGCCTCATTTTACTCATCTTCTTGCGAATGAGCGTAGATGTCACATCTCTTCTTAGAGATAAGCTACCACCATTCTAGCAAACTTGTTTTCAATCTGTATTTTACATTTTTTCAACATATTTCTTATTTACTAGAAGCCAAGTTTTACTGTATCTCTGTTATTGTTCACTGTGTCTATGTGTTAATATTATAAATCCGTGGTTTCATTTCGTTTTGCTCATAAAATTTGGATTAGTGGTATCGGAGCCGTCTTCTCCTTGTTGTTTTTTAATGCATGTCCCCGACGCAGTCAAGGTATAGAGAGTTGGGTCTCGAGCTTGTTTCTCTTGAAGACAACTGCTCTCGCACGCCCAAGAAAATATCCATGGCGGGCGAAAATAAAGACAACGAGACATGATATCCTTTCAAAATGGTGCTTGAGGAATCCCTTGAGCGACAGAGGAATGAGATGATGGACGAATTTGAACAAATCCTTTGACGATTTTCGACAAGTGATGCATCCACCTCAAGCATAGGCGCCACCCCCTCCAAGGTACATATCAATTTTGATATTACTATATTTTAAGGTCAAATAGATTCCGATACCATAGATAAATGGTTAAACCTTATAGAAGGGTATTTTTCTATCCACAACTTTTTCGATAGAGAAAAGATTACATCTGCGCTCCTCAAGGCCGTCCCCCATGTCAAAGATTGTTGGGAGACTTTCTGTGAGCAAAAGGAAATAGATGGATCCACATTATTTGCAGTTTCACCCACTTGGGGTTCCTTCAGGGATGCTATTAAGAAACAATACTACCATGTTGGAAGTTATGATGACTTGTATTCAAGATGGACCACACTGCGGCATGAAAGAGACCAAACAATACCATAGTTCACTAATGTCTTCCATACCTTGCACACCAAGCTGGGTATCAAAAATTCCGAGTGACATCTAGTGCTCAAGTATAGTGGCGATATGCATAGATACATCCAGACAAAAATTAAGTTTTTGGACATCTCATCCTTGGGCGCGACCTATCGATATGTCGTCAAAATCGAGCAGAAGTTGAAACAAAAGATGCGACAGTTTGGGTCTGGGAACCCCTCACAGTAGAAGCATGGCAAGGGAAGCCCTAACCCATAGAACAAAGGGCATAACAAATATGGGCAACCTCAGGACAACCAGTCCAAGGCGCAAGCAAATAAGGACAATGGGAAGACGAAGAAAGATACCAGGAAGTGGTGCGACTTCCATAAGAGCTCCTGGCATAACATTGATGATTGTCGCTCAAAGAAGTCATTGGTGGATGAGGTAAAATCCTCTGAATTAGATGCGGGTTCCTACTCTGAGTTAGAACTAGAAAAGGGGAGATGGATCATTGACGTGGAACCCAGTGCCACCATTGCTACCACCAAGATCTAGCCTGGTGAACTTGATGAGCTAGAGGAAGGAGAGCGCCTCTTTCATTCACAGATGTGGGTAAAATTCACTATGATGTACTTCATCATTGATAATAGTAGCCAGAAGAACCTCATCTCATCAGAGGTCGTCAAGCGGTTAGCCCTACCGAAAATTCCGCACTCGCAACCCTACACCATCGTATGGCTTCATCAAGGAAGCGATCTTCACGTCAACCAACAATGCCGCTTGTCATATGGCATCAAGCCATTCAAAGATGATGTATTGTGTGATGTTTCTCCCCTTGAAGTTTGTGACGTTATTTTGGGTCAACCTTATTTATGGAAACATCATGCTGTATATGAGTCTAGGCCTCACAATGTTATTATTACTTTGAACAGGAAATTGTACAGGTTACCTGAGGTAGTCCCACCTAGTGCTATTTCCTTGATCTCTTCCAAGAAATGCAGGAAGTTCATTTCTCATACCAGGAAGTTTGCCTTCTTCGTGATTTTCTCTCAGAGTGAGCAAAAGTTTGCAACCACATCCATGGCCTCCGCGACCGAGCTCTCCACACAGCAGAAGAAAGTGGATAAGGTCGTGGAAGAATACAAAGACATCTTCTCATCACCTACTGGGGTACCTCTGCACTTCCAAGTCAAGTATCCCATTGACATGACCCCTAACACACCGCTACCCAATGGGCCAGTCTATCATCGCTCTCTGCTAGAAAATGAGGAAATCAAGCGTCAGATCCAAGAATTGCTCCACAAGGGGCACATCCGACCTAGCTCATCACCTTATGGAAGCCTAATTGTGCTGGTGCAGAAGAAAGACGAGACTTGGCAACTCTTCATTGATTATCGGGCCCTAAATAAAATCACAGTCAGGAATCGATACCCAATTCCCTGAATCGACAATCTCCTTGACCAACTCAAGGGGGCCAAATACTTCAGTAAGATTGATCTGAAGTTCGACTACCATCAAGTCCTAATAGAACTGACATATATATGGAAAATTGCCTTCAAGTCAAAAGAAGGTATTTTTGAATGGTTGGTCATGCCCTTTGGTTTGACAAACGCCCCAAAAAATTTCATAAGAATGATGGATGATATTTGTAGCCTTTCACTAATTCTTTCGTGGTGGTGTATCTGGATGACATCCTCATCTACAAAAAGACTTGGGAAGAACACTTGCAGCATATTCAACAGGTTCTGCACACTCTGCGACAACACAAGCTATATGCAAACTTGGAAAAATGCTCTTTCGTCATGGACAAGGTCCAGTACCTAGGCTACATTGTTGATGCGCATGATGTGCATGTTGATCCAACCAAGATCCAAGTCATCCATGATTGGCCAACCCCAACTATGCTCACTAAGGTTCGGTGCTTCTTAGGCCTTGCCAATTTCTATCGAAGGTTCATGTTGGTATTATCCCATATTTCATGGGCCCTCAACCAAATAACTAGAGGTGGTGGTAAGGAAAAATTTGTTTGGGGCATGTCCCAACATAAAGCATTTGATAATCTAAAGGAGCACTTGTGCTCCTCCCCAATGCTTTCATTACTTGACTTGGAACAACCCTTTGAGATCAAGACATATGCTTTAGACTATGTTGTGGGCGTAGTCATCACTCAACATGGCCACCCCATGGCCTATCATAGTGAGACACTATCGTATGCCATCTGTAAGTACCCTACTTTCGAAAAATAAATGTACTCCATTGTGCAAGCCTGCTTCCAGTGGAGGAATTACATTCTCGGGAAGGAGAAAATCATCCACGCTGATCATAAGCCGTTGCAGTTCATACAGACACAAGGAAAATTGTAGAATGTCCACCATCATAAGTGGTCCACATATTTGCAGTAGCTCCACCTCAACATCAAGTATAAAACATGAAGTACTAACCGAGTCACTGATTTCCTCAACTGAACTCCAGTCGTGACACTCACCACAGTGCTTGATTCTTGCGACCACGATACCTACAGATGGCCCCACCTCTATGAGACAGATCATGACTTCGCCAACACCTACCAGATGTTGGGCGCAAACAAAACTGTCACCAATTACCATCTTCAGGATGGGTTGTTGTGCCATCTGGGCCATATATGTGTTCCATCAAGCGAGCGAGTGAAGCTAATTTGGGAAGCCCACTACAAACGAGTGGGAGGACACTTCGGCATGGAAAAGACAATGGAAGTGCTGCAATGACATTTCTACTGGCCGAAACTTCGACATGATGTCAACAAGTATATTCGGTCCTACACTGCCTGCACTATTTCTGAACCTGCCATTAAGAAACAAGGCATGTACACTCCTCTTCCTGCTCCTGACAGGCCCTAGGAATCCATCTAAATGAACTACATGTCGGGCCTTCCGTTCACCAAGCGGGGAAATGAATTTGTTTTTGTGGTTGTTGATCGCTTTTCTAAGATAACAATTTTTTCCACCTACAAGAAGAGCATACAACGGAGGCCAATACCAAGCTCTTCTTTGAATGAGTGTGGGTAGACTTTGGGATCCCACAAACCATTATCTCATATCGGGAAAGATGGTTCCTCAACACATTCTAGTAGAGCCTCTAGTCACTGCTGGATACTAAGCTGACCAAGTCCACTGCCTTCCACCCCCAGACGGATGGCCAAAATGAGTTCGTCAACCAGATGATTGTGCACATCTTGTGCATGTACAATTCCAAGAACCCCCGCACCTGGGATGAGAGTCTTCCCTATGTTCAACAAAGCTACAACAAAGCCATACATAGCTCAACTGACCATCATAAGTGGTCCACATATTTGCAGCAGCTCCACCTCAACATCAAGTATAAAACATGAAGTACTAACCGAGTCCCTGATTTCCTCAACTGACCTCCAGTCGTGACACTCACCACAATGCTCAATTCTTGCGACCACGAGACCTATGAATGGCCCCACCTCTATGAGACAGATCGTGACTTCGCCAACACCTACTAGATGTTGGGTGCAAACAAAACTGTCACCAATTAGCATCTTCAGGACGGGTTGTTGTGCCATCTGGGCCATCTATGTGTTCCATTAAATGAGCGAGTGAAGCTGATTTGGGAAGCCCACTACAAACGGGTGGGAGGATAATTCGGCATAGAAAATACAATGGCAGTGCTGCAATGACATTTCTATTGGCCGAAAATTCGACATGATGTCAACAAGTATATTTGGTCCTGCACTATTTATGAACCGACCATTAAGAAACAAGGCCTGTACACTCCTTTGCCTACTCCTGACAGGCCCTGGGAATCCATCTCAATGGACTACATGTTGGGCCTTCCATTCACCAAGCGGGGAAATTAGGTCACCTGCAAGAAGAGAATACAACAGAGGCCAATACCAATCTCTTCTTTGAACGAGTGTGGGTAGACTTTGGGATCCCACAAACCATTATCTCATATCGAGACAACCAGTTCCTCAACACATTCTGGTAAAGCCTCTAGTCATTGCTGGACACTAAGCTGACCAAGTCCACTGCCTTCCACCCCCAGACGGATGGCCAAAATGAGTTTGTCAACCGGATGATCATGCACATCTTGGGCATGTACAATTCCAAGAACCTCCACACCTAGGATGCGAGTCTTCCCTATGTTCAACGCAGCTACAACAAAGCCATACATAGCTCAACCGACCACAACCCCTTTCAGGTGGGGTTGGGATTTCAACCATTGGGTCCCATGGATGTTGCACTACCCCTTGCATCCACCTAGATAGACTCGTTGCATGCTCCAGCTGGAGCTGACAAAGCCACCCGGTTCATTGAGCGGATCCAACACATCCCCAAATAGGTTCATGATATTTTACAGAAGTCCAATGCCAAGTACAAACAACGCCATGATCAACACCGGGTGCCACACCAGTTTAAGGTGGGAGACAAAGTTTGGTTGCACTTACAAAAAGAACGCCTTATAGGGCCTCATCAGAAGCTTCGTGCACTCCGTTATGGACCCTACACCATCACCAAGGATGTGGGTGACAATGCGTTTGAGCTCAACATTCCCCCATTCCTTGTCTTGCACCTAGTATTTAATGTGGATTTGCTTCGACCTTATTTTCCACCATTATTGGACACCTTGGAGATAGAAGAACAATTGACACCAACAGAGCTCAACCATGACTACATGGAACAAGCATCCACTGATCATATCATGGAGACATAGGTCAAGGGAACTTGCTAGCAGAGGATCCATGTTTATCGGGTTGTCAACGTAGGGAAACTCCTGCACCAAGGCAAGTGGCTCACCCCGAGCCAAATTCAACAGAAATTTCCTCATCTGATGGGGGAACTCAATGCAATGGAGACCATTTCTTCCTAATGGGGGAGGATTTATCCAAGAGGATCTCGGTGGCCACCCACCTTGTCCAACTAGCTCAAAACAGTTTTTGACAACTTACTATTTTTAGTAGTTTTTCGGTTCCTGAACTTCTGGGGCCATTTTGAGGGCCTAAATGATGCTTTTTCGTGATCAGACACCTCAATGATAACCAAAGGCTTTGATTGAACCCCCTAAATGAAGCTCCTAGTCAATAAATTTCTAACGAGCTATCGTGCGCCCTAAATGGAGATCATATGCAAACAAGTTATGACCTCAGGAAGTTGATGTACTAACTTACCCCAACGACCACATGAATTTTGGCGCTTCATCTCCTAAGGTTAGGTTTTTGGATGTCTAGGGTTTTTTGATTTCATGTTTATTGTAAAAAGTCTTTCAGAGCCTCATTGTATTCATCTTCTTGTGAATGAGCGTAGCTGTCACATCTCTTCTCATATATAAGCTGCCACCATTCTAGCAAACTTGTTTTCAGTCTATATTTTTCAAATTTTCAGGATATTTCTTATATAATAGAAGCCAAGTTTTACTATATCTCTGTTATTGTTCACTATGTCTCTATGTTAATCTTATAAATCTGTGGTTTCATTTCGTTCCGCTCATAAATCCAGATCACACAATGGGAGATCAATGTAATACAATAAAATAGTCCATAGCAAGGCCTTCAAATCATAAGTAGAGCATGTCAAACAACATAATTATCTCACAAAATATTTAGTTGAAACTCAACCCGCTAATGTGTCTAGATGAAACACAATCAAACACTCCAATGGATTAACATGAATAAAGAGAACTATATTTTTGTTTAGTCAATGATATACTTCTATAGGAGAAATCATATTAGGGATCTAACCCCTCACGTAGGTAGAATATTATATTCCGATGTAATAAAGGTCAATATTAATAAGGCCTAGCAATAAGGAAGAATAAGTCGAATGTAAGAAGACCTAATAGAATCTTCCGCTTCTAGAAGGATCTTCCTCTAGATGGTTCTTTTGATAGACATATTTAGTATAAATAGGAGTTGAGGGTATGAGAACTTTGTCTTGGATATTATTGTAATAGAGCTCTGCTCGACTGGAGGTTGCCCCCTCGAAGAGGCAAGTGAACATTGCTCTCAATAATATAGGTGCTCTTTTTGGTGTTATTCTGTTATCATTTCAGTATTATTGTGGTGTTGTTCTGGTTATATTATTGTTCATCTACCATTTCTAGCATTTTATTTCTGTTCTACATACTTTTTATATCTGTAATATTACAAGTGGTATCAGAGCACTTTCCTCGGCAGAAAATTGTGGGTAATTTTTTTTCCAGGGTAGAGACGTATTTCAACGTCTTTAAGCTACAAAGATCTATCGTTAAAACCCACAGTCGGGGATTCATACATGCAGGAAATACAAGTGGTACTTAAGTGCACATTTGTTGGCCACCCTTGTAACCCCTGTTGGTACCCCTTCGAGTGGTAGCGCATCAGACAACACCTGTATACAGATCAACCTATATTTCTTAAAGCCCTCTTTAGATAAACCGATCGACCGCCTGACTGCTATAGTGTCACCGAGAACAACACTTGGGAAGATACTCTCTAGTACCTGGGTAGTCGGGTAGTACGGCTAAGGGCACGGTCTAGCCTCCTTAGTTGGTGCCCTGAGATATTGGTCCGAGTAATATTGTTGGACCCCGCAAGTATATCAGAGAGCTATAGCACATGGAAAACCCTTCTCTATAGAACCCTTGAATACCTAACCTTTGGGGACGAAAAAAAAAAAAACCAGATAATATCTATTTCCGTGAAACTGTGTTCGAGTTGCCAAATCACTACACATTTATTTATGATTAAGAATTTGGGCATTTCATCACTACAGTATTCTTCAGACTAGAGTATAACTCCACAGGTGTAAAAAAAGAAAAGAAAAAAGAAGTCTGGATTTTGTTGCACCATTATTTGAGACCTATTCCATTGGATTTATCTCTTCTCCCTTATCACATTGATACCTATCATTTTTCAACAATTTTTTTGACCCCACCTGCCCCTTTTTGGTTCCCTCGTCATCATGGCCCATACCCATAGCCAAGACTTGGAAGCTCGCTTCAATACCTTGCAATCTAATTTCACAAAGACCCAACAAGAAGTGAGACAACTCGGTGCCAATATTTCCATCATCAATAAAAACATACATTCCTCCATCGCAACCTCAATCGAGGAACTCAAAGAGACCTCAAACAAGACATTACTACCCATCTTGAATCTGTCGCTTCGATGATTTGCACCAAGCTACATATCCCTGCAGATCCCCCTTTATTTGACCCACCTTTGCATACCAAAGTTGAAACTTCCTCTCATTCCCATAATTTTCATCCCCATCACTTTCAGCGTGACCTATGCCTTCCGTGTGTGGATGTGACCAAATTTGATGGCTTAGATCCCACTGGTTGGGTAGCTCAAATGGAATATTATTTCTCTTTGTACGACATTACAGACGACTTGGCCAAACTTCGGTATGGTGTTCTCCATCTAGATCAAGAACGTTGGCAATGTTGGCAATGGAGAAAAACTGTCCGTCAAGGGTATGTTGCTTGGACACACTTTGTGGCAGAGCTTTATGAACACTTTGACACTGACACCAACCATTTAGGTTGTTTGACAAAGTTGAAACAATCTGGCAAAGTGGAAGACTTTATAGCTTCTTTTGAGTGATTGGATTTTCGTATAGAGGGCATGTCTGATGTTTTTTCCGAGAATGTTTTATCAGTGGCCTCAAGGATGAGATTCATTCCCATGTCCTCATGGCTTGACCTCAGAGTTGGGTGGAGGCTACTAAAATAGCTAAGGAAGCAAAACATTTTTTCTCTTCTCAAAACCAGAAACCCTCTTTTATTCCTCGCACTAAACTAGCAAATCCCACTCCTCCTTCTACCCCACTAAAGATCCAAAAATTGACCAGGGCTGAAATGGATGAACGCCAACTCAAAGGCCTTTGTTATAATTGTGATGACAAATATTTTCCGGGACACAAGTGTAAGGAACACAAGATTTTTATGGCCATCTCGAAGGATGTTTCAGAAGAGGATGTTGAAGCTCCCCTTGTGTCTGTATCACTTGCACCCACTGACATAACCCCTCCCTCAGACCCTCCCGAAGTAGAACCGATCATTTCCCTAAATTCTCTCACTGGATTCTCTGCTCCCCAAACCCTCAAGCTAATTGGCTACATCAAGCATAAGAAGGTCATCATTCTTGTTGATAGTGGAAACACCCATAATTTTATTCATCGCCGCATTTCCCAAGAAACTAATTTCTATATCCGTGTAGTCAATAATTTCCAAATCATGATTGCCAATGGTGGGTCCATGAAATGTGGAGAGCGTTGTGAAAATGTGTGTCTCCAAATTGGTGACTACCACCTGAACTCTCATATGTTTTCCATCGACATGGGCGATTGTGACATTGTGTTGGGTGCAGATTGGCTAAAGACTTTGGGTCCCATTCTCATGGATTTTAAGGACTTAACCCTGAAATTCGACCAGGAGGGCCAATAATATAAGTTCCAAGGCATCACCACTGGTTCCCCTGAGATCATTATCTCCCATCGCATGGAAAAGATGCTCAAAAAAGGTCATTTTGGGATTATTGCCCAACTCCATGCCATACAAGAAACTGAGACACCCTCTGTGCTGCAGGACCTCCAATCCATCCTATCTAAACATCAAGTGGTTTTTTCCAATCCCCAGGGAATCCCTCCTTCTCGTGGTGTTCATGATCATTCCATTCCCCTTGTCCCATGAAGCCTTCCTCCCAATATGCATCCCTATCGTCACCCCTTTCCCAAAAAAAATGAAATTGAGAAAATGGTTCAAGAACTGCTTAACGTAGGTGTTATCCGTCCTAGTACGAGCCCCTACTCTTCTCCCATGTTCATGGTCCTGAAGAAAGAAGTTTCTTGGCGCATGTGTCCTGACTTCCGAGCCCTCAACAAACTCATCATTAAAGACAAATTTCCCATTCCTGTCATTGATGACCCCTTGGATGAATTGAGTGGTGCCCAATTATTTACTAAACTTGATATTCATTCTGGCTACCACCAGATCCATATGAAAGAGGCAGGCATTCCTAAGAATGCCTTTAGAACTCATGAGGGCCACTATGAGTTTTTGGTCATGACCTTTGGCTTGTGTAATGCTCCCTCCACTTTAGAAAGCCTCATGAATCATGTCTTTCGTCCTTTTCTTCGTCATTTTGTCTTAATTTTATTTGATGATATCCTCATCTATAGCAAAACCTAGACATACCATCTTGCTCATGTGGATCAATTTCTCCATCTATTCTCTCAGCACCAACTTTGACTAAAACAATATAAATGTGCTTTTGGCGCCTCAAAAGTCGAGTACTTGGGTCATGTTGTTGGCAAGGATGGCTTCAGGGTGGATCCTAAAAGGATTGAAGCTATGCAAGACTAGCCTCACCCAAAGACTCTCAAAATCTTGCATGGATTTATGGGCTTAACAGGTTATTATCACAAGTTTGTTAAGAATTCTGGAAAGATTGTGACACCTCTCACTGCACTCCTTAAAAGGAATTCCTTCACTTGGACTCTAGCTGCTGCTCAAGATTTTCAAACCTTGAATATGGCCATGTGCACCACTCCAATCCTGACCCTTCCTGATTTCACAAAGACCTTTGTCCTGGAATGTGACACTCCAGGGAAAGGAATTGGTGTTGACCTTATGCAAGAGGGTCAACCTTTGGCCTTTACCAACAAACAACTGACTGAATGAAATTTGGGCAAATCTATCTATGAAAAGGAAATGTTGGCTATTCTTCATGCCGTTGATCTTTGGTGCCCTTATCTATTGGGGAAACGCTTCCAAATTAAGACAGATCATCAAAGCCTCAAGTACTTTCTGGAACACCGCATTTCCTCCCTAGAGAAAAAAAAATGGGTGACTAAGCTCTTTGGATATGATTATGAGATCATTTACAAGAAAGTCAAAGACAATGTGGTTGCAGATGCACTTTCCTGAAAATATGAAGATGAAGGGTCCCTTTTTTCTCTCTCCTTCATTGTACCAAATTGGCTCCAAGTTGTTCGCTAGGAATGGCTACACGATCCCAAAAGTTCGCATCTGATACAACAATTGCAATCCAATTCTCCAGTTTCCCCAAGGTACTCTTGGTTCCATGATGAGCTTCGATACAAAGGCCATTTGTATTTAAGTAAATGGTCAAAACTTAAATCCACGGTACTTTCTGAGCTTCATGCTACACCCACAGCTGGGCACTCCAGGTTTACCAAAACCTATGACAGGGTCAAATGTTCTTTTTTCTGGGATGGTATGAAACAAGACGTTCATAATTTTGTGGCTGAATGTGATGTGTGTCAACACAACAAGTGCGAAACAATCAAATCTCCTGACACACTACAACCACTTTCGATTCCACCTGCTATTTGGTAAGATATCTCTATGGATTTTATTGTAGGATTACCTAAATCGGGCAATAAATCAATCATCATGGTGGTAGTTGATTGCCTTTCCAAATATGATCATTTCTCTACTCTTCAACAACCATTTACAACATCCATGGTGGCTCAACTTT
>ML788669.1:54182-73640 GCA_009831015.1 Picea engelmannii
ATCGTTGATCTACTCTGAGACCATTCTAGATCGTTGGATCACTTTAATTGGAAGGATAGGATAAGCAAGGCAAAAGGATTGAGATTTCGAATACCTGAATTCCCGATAGCCATTGGATCACTTTAATTGGAAGGATAGGATAAGAAAGGCAAAAGGGTTGAGATATCAAATATCCAAATTCTCAATAGTCATTGGATCACTTTAAGTGGAAGGATAGGATAAGTAGAAAGGTTGAGATCTTGAATACCCAAATTCTCGATAGTCGTTGGATCACTTTAAAGTGGAAGGATAGGATAAGCAAAGAAGAAGAGTCGTTGGATTTAAACCAAGGCAAAGTAGCATCGTAGATAGATCGAGTCGTCGATCTAAGTCCATGATCAACGAACAACATTCATTTCGGGTTAAAATTTATGAGGAGGTTACACTTTGTGGAATATCACTTCGGAAGAACTGAGAAGTAGAGAGATCTAATTACCCGAAGTCCCGAAGACCGAAATTCTAAAGTCACTCTCAGTCGTCGATCTGAGATACATTTCAGGAAGTATCTTGACCGTTAGATCAAGGAGAAGAATATGTGCCACATCAGGAGATCTACGTCAGCAAACCACATCAGTAAGGACACAGTCAGATAATGACAAGTGTCAAGATGAAATCGACATTTCAGGTACGTGTAAAACAAAAATCTGAGTGACACATGGCAGCCACTCTGCCCGTGCCACATCATCAAGTGACGTCAATAGTTACGTCACTCCGGGATTTTTACTTCGGGAGTTTCACCACCAGCAAATGCCTGAAGTTTTGAAGTAAATGAGAGCTGTTCATATCAACTCTTGATTAAGTCGCAATCATCGATTTGTTTGAAACCTCTGGACAAGCCAGGATCGTCCGATTAACGTAAGAACGAATAATGACCATCCGATCTACTACGAGGAAATATGCCTCAGAAGATTTGAAATATTACAGAGGCTGGAAGTCACGAAGGATGAAGTCCCAAAGTAACTACAGTTGTCCATCTCATCATGCAATTAAAACGTGATCGTTGATATTGACAAGTGATCAAGCACTTATTTATCCTAACTCCTTGTCACTACCTGTGGTCGTATGGAATAGAGAAATAAGGGTAAAATGAGGCAGTGCTTAAATTGATAAGCAAGTGGCTCTATGCCTGTGATCATATGAAAATGGTTTGAAGGAAGCGCCTCATACAGACTTAATTCGATGGAGAGTTAACACCAGAACAATACAGAGAATCGATAAGATATCAAATATGATTTGTTGTTGAACAGAGAATGCAGCAGAAGCATGAAAATGATATGATGAGTCAATCCATGTCTGTGATCAAATCATGAAGACAAAAGAACTGACACACGGTCATGATTAAAAGAGAGTCAATTCATGAGCATTATGAATAAAGGATAAAAGGAAAAATGATATTAATTAAGGATTAATATTATCATTTAAATGAAAAGGCACAATGGTTCAAATCAAAAGATGCAATGATTCAAATTCGCACCAGTTGGAAAACTATATAAACAAGAAAGAATGGTGAGACGAAAGTGTAGTTGAATTTGTTGAAATATATATATTTATATATAATGGATTGAATGAAAGTTCATTCTATCATGTTGGTGCATGTTTACAAGCTGGGTCTTGTATGAGGATTGGATTCCTCACATCTCAGTTGGATTTGAGATCAACAAGTTGGGACTTGCTATGAGGGTTGGATTCCTCATTTCTCAGTTGGATCTGAGAACTACAAGTTGGGTCTTGTAACAGAGAGTTGGGTCTCTCATAATTGTTTGAAGATGATATTCAAAGATTGATCTTATGTATTCATCCAAGTTAAAATAAATAAATAAAGTATTTATTCTTTTATATATATTGATTGAGAAAATGAAATAAATATTTGTTGTTCAGTTAATTTGTGAAAAGTGGAAAATTGTCCAAAGTTTTGTGACACTAATTCACCCCCCCTCTTAGTGTCAAGTATCCATTTCAACACCAACAATATTCCTTTTCTGGGAGACTCAAATATTACTTATGAAAGTGTTGGGGTAGGTCTCTTGAAAAACTCTTCGATCATGGGTACCTTTCCTACACCTCTTCCTCCCACTACGCAACACATCGCAATGGTTAATATGATTTCGACTATGGCACATAAATCATTTGATCCATGTATCGTGCCTAGTCTTTAGAATTTGATACACTAGGTGACACTATGCCACTTAGTCCTACATAGGCTGAATACGACGTCGTTCAGTCTGCCTCTCCTTCACTGGACGACCAACATCTATTGGCATCTACTACATATTCGTTACCATCCTAGTTAGGTTCCCTATCCTCTACTTTCGATTACATCCTACCTACTTTTCCATCAGATGAATCTATTATGGAAATGCTTAGTATCGAGGAGGCACCATGGGATGAAAACCACCATCGTTCGTCCTTTCTTCCCAGATTGGATGAAATTGAAAAAGATATTTCTTCTATATTTCCTAGCGATATTGTCGACTCCTCCCAATCTCTAATACTCACTCACGATACCATCTTTGAGGGGAATTTGGGAAATATCTCTCACACAATTATTGTCTACATATCCATTAAAGAAGGTATTGTGGAAAATATACAACTAGGTGCCAATTGTTCAGCTGAAGAAATTGAAACTTACACCACCTTGTTTAAATAATTAGGTGACATCTTCACTTGGAGCTACGAAGAAATGTCAGGGATCGATCCATCGATCATGGTGCATGAAATAAATACTTATCTAGGAGTTAAACATGTGAGACAGAAACTTCACCCGGTTCATCCTAAGAAAACCGCTGCAATCAAGGCAGAAGTCGAAAAATTATTAAAATCTGGTTTTATTTATTTCATCCCTCTGACCGAATGGGTTTCCAACATTGTTTTGGTCGCTAAGAAACAAGGGAAAATTCATGTTTGTGTCGATTGTCAGGATCTTAATAAGGCTTGTCCAAAGGACAATTACCCTACACCCTTTATCGACCAAATTATCAATAATTTTGTCGAAAGCGTCATTTTATCTTTTATGGATGGCTTTTCTGGATATAACTAGATTGGCATTTTACCAGATGATCAACACAAAATAGTTTTCATCTGCCCATGGATTACTTCCACTTATTGGAAATTACCTTTTGGCCTTAAAAACGTTGGAGCCACTTTTCAGTGGGCTATGTTGTATGCGTTCCACGACATCAAACATATCGTTGAACCTTATCTCGATGACTTACTAGCTCACTCGCCTCATCGGTGAGACCATATTGGTCACCTACGAGCCATATTTATTCAATGCAGGTTTCAACATACGTTTGAACCCCCATAAGTGCATTTTCATTGTTCAATCAGGGAGACTCCTTGGATTCATATTTTCCAAATATGGGATTAGGGTGGATCCCTTAAAAGTCAAATCCATTCTTTCTTTAACCCCTCCCAAAAACCTTACCCAAATGCAAAGTTTGCAAGTGAAAGCAAACTTTCTTCGTTGTTTTATTTGCAATTACGTCGAAATTACTAAAGGATTTATGAGATTGTTGCAGAAAGATGCCCCTTTCATCTAGGATGTAACTGATCAACACTCTTAAGCATGCTTTAACGAATACACCACTTTTGCATCCACCAAATTATGAGAAAAATTATATCCTTTATTTGGCTTCCTCTAATTCCACTATTGTTATGGTGTTAGTACAAGAGGATGATGACGACACCGAACATGTGATCGACTATTTGAGTAAGTGTCTATCAGGTCCCGAGCTTCAATATTCACATGTCGAGAAGTTGGCTTTAGCAACAGTTGTTATCATCCAAATATTTCACCACTATATTTTGTTACGCACTACCATGACCATTGCAAACTTGAACCTTATGTACCACATCTTGACTCATCAAGTACTTGGGGGAAAATATTCAAAATGGATTTTCATTCTCCAAGAATTTGATCTCGAGTTTGAAAAATCCAAGGCTAAGAAATCGTTGGTTTTTGCGGAATTAATTTGCGATCTTCCCCATACTGATGAGAATATTGAGCCAAGCGATTCCCTTCCCGATGAATCATTGTTCCTCATTAGTATGTCTGATCCATGGTATAGAGATATTATTCTCTATCTCCAAACCCAACGCTTTCAGCCTATCATTTCACATGATGAACAATGTCACATTAGACACCATTCAAATCCCTATCTTATCATTGGCGACACCTTGTACCATCGTGGCATTGATATTGTCTTACGACGCTTCTTAACCAATGATGAGGATGAACAAGTTTTAAATGACTGTCACCTTGGAGCTTGTGGCGGCCATCTTTTTGGGATGGCTATAGCCCAAAAAAAATTATGTGTCGGTTATTTTTGGCCTTCCATATTCAAATATTGTACTGAGGCCATTAAAAAATTCCCACTCTGTCAATTCTTTCAGAAGAAAGCACGTACCCACCCAGCTCCACTTCATCCCATTGTTGTCGTCGGTCCCTTTGAAAAATGGGGCATCGATTTTATGCAATGTAAACCTACCTCAGTTGGGGGGCATGGTTATATTATCGTTGTCGCCGATTATTTCACTAAATGGGTTGAGGCTATGCTTACATTCCTTAATGATGGCCAAACTGCAGAACTTTTTGTGTTCAATCACATCATCACTCGATTTGGTGTCCCACAAGCTATTGTAACTGATCATGGATCCCATTTTCATAACCAAATGATGGGCGAATTACACACCAAGTTAGGTTTTCGCAATGACAACTCATCCCCATACTACTATCAAACAAATGGACAAGTTGAATCCATAAACAAAGTCCCGAAAACCATGTTTCAATGCATGGTGGGAGTGAAAAAAACCTCTTGGAATTTCCAACTCTTCTCCGCATTGTGGGATTATCGAACTTCAATTAAAACTGCAACTGGATTCACACCCTTCCAGTTGGTATACGGGATAGAATCAGTGCTACCAATCGAATGCGAGATTCCTGCATTGAAAATCACCGTAGAACTCCTACCCCATACTTATGATGCAAAGGAACGATTTTTATATCTAACCAAGATGGATGAAACTCGTCGTGATGTTGCTCTCATCAATGAGACATATCAAAAATGCATAAAAATCAATATGATGAGTCCATCCAACCTCGTGCTTTCACAGAAGGAGATCTAGTCCTAGTCTATGATCAAGATCATGACAAACTGGGGACAGGAAAGTTGGAAGCCATGTGGCACGTGCCATACATCATAAAACGTGTGCTACACAGAGGCACCTACGAGTTAGTAGACTACGATGGAATATATCTCGGTGAGCCTCGAAATGGAATTTACCTCAAGAAGTATTATGCATAGAATATCTCGCATGTGTGCTTTGTACATTACTGTACTATATTCTTTTGACACGGTGTGTCTTTTTTTGTGTGTGCATGAGTTTTTCCCCAGTTGTTTATACTTTTTTTTGTGATTAAATGCGCAGATGACATCATCCTTTCCCATCTATTTTGGATTTGTGGATGGTGTTAGTCCACATACCCAGACCATCGCTTCTACAGCTTGGGTCATCTACCACTCTGGCGAGTTAGTGACTTCAAGAGGAATTTTCCATGGATCTGCGACCAATAACGTTACAAAATATCACGTCGTCACCGGAATTTTAACCGAAGCCTCTTCTCTAGGTATATCTCAATTGATTATCAACCTTGATTCCCAACTCGTGGTTCGTCAACTAAATCGTGAGTACGTCATTCGCAACCCAGTTTTACTACATCTCTATCTTAAGGGTTCATTGTCTCGAAATATCTTTTGAATTTATAGAATATAGACATATATCGAGAGAACTCAACACGACTATGGATTCGTTAGCAAATTATATGTTGGATTGGTATATTGCGCATAGATAAACATTTGGAACATAAAGCATATGAATAAAAAACATCACATAAAACAAAAAAACAACATAAGTAGCCACCGCAAAACTCGTTTATATATATATATATATATATATATATATATATATAAGCTTGATAGAAAAAAAATTGTCAAAATACATCATACAAAAGTACATAAAAACACAAAACAAGGGTATTTATTCCCATAGAATCATCATAAAGACTAAAATTGTATAGAGACTCTAATCATCCCCCGCGCCACATTGTGCTCTGCATAGAACACTACCGCTCTTGCCACTCATCGTAGTAGGTGGTTGAGACCTTCAGGGACCCCAACTGTATATCTCTAAAGGTGTAGAGGTACATCTCTCCTCCTCAGAGGAGGAACGCCCATGGTCAAACCACAGAGTTTCCTCTCCACCTCTCGGAGTCCTCCCACTACGACATCATGCTATGTCGTCGCTTGAGCATCTCTGCGACGTCCTAATGTTGGCATCTATGCTGGACATGACGCACCTATGTATACATGATGAAAAAAAACCGATATAGATACCTCGTAGTACAACCAAAAATATATAAAACAAGAGAAATATTGTTACAAGGTTATGATCTTTCGTACCTGACACATCCCACTGTATACCCTCAGGAAACACTAAATATGTGTTTCCCCTGAAGTCCACCCCAGTATATGGGAAATCCTCGATCACCACCAGTTGTCTCCTCCACCATGCAAAGAAGTCAGTTGTAAACCGAAAGGTCGAGGGCTCATTTCCCAACCTAGGGGAAATACTAGTCCACCGCTCCACGTGGGGCTCAGTCTCAGGGCATGCTATCAATGCAACCTATGGTTGCATCCGTGGAACCCACTCCAGGAAAAATGAGACCAAGAAGGATCCATACATAAATTGTTTTTGTCTCCCCATGTGACATTTGGAGATCTGCTCCTTTATGTTCCTCAAAAACCATGTGCTTCAGTTAAATAACCTAGGCTCCAAGCACTAAATGGCATAAGATATTTGGGACTTGGAAGTGAGATGGCCACTAGTGCTTCCTGCCAATTAATTTGGTGATAGAAAATATGACGGATCGTCGAGACAAATCCATCACATCTTTTATGACTATCCTCCCTCCTACCAAGCATGACCCTTGTATGTAGTATTGGGCAACATATGCCTCGGTCGGTCATGGAGTGGCCCGATGACCGGATAAAAGAGTATACACCCCTCTCCTTCAGAGCCTCGTCAATAAGTACACATCATCCATATCGATCTCGAGCATGTGTGGTCCTATTCAGAATGCTTTCTCATCATTATCCCATAATTCAATCAAATATTCGAGCAAAAGGACTTCTTTCCTCATATTCTAGAGTTTGAAGTACTTAAGCAAGCCGCAATTTCGTATGGTCGCCCTTGCTTGAGGGTCTTGTAAAGAAGCGATGTCATCAAATTCATGCTCACATTCTTTCCATTCAATCATGATTAGCTACGAAGAAAACCTGCAAATTCATCAATTATTCATCATTAGCTAAGTTTTCAAAAAAAGAAATTTCCCTATTTTAGCCTAAAAAAAATAAAAAATGTGCCTAGCACTCCCTTAAAGAAGATAAACTAGCGCTAGCGCTCCCTCAACGCACATACCAGGGTGTTGAAATCACTATTGGTGCTCCCCTCGATTACATGATGGAGCGTCCATCCAGTTCGGTGCTCTAGGGCTTCCCAAGGGGCCTAAGAACATAAAATAAGGGTTGAAATGCCATAAAAAAACATGGAAATGAATGAGGAGGAGGAAAGAACCAACCTAATCTGGAAGGTTTCAAAAACGGTCACCCACAACTCTCATAATCAACGCCCAAAAAAACACTCCAAAGAGGCAAAAAACTCAAAGAGGAAAGGAGAATAGTAAAACAAAGGTAAAAATGATTTCTTGCCCTAATTTGATATTTGATATGTTCAAATTTGGTCATTTTTCCTCCTTTTCACATTTTATAAAGTTTTTTTTTTTGTTTTTTTGTCATTTTTCAAGAAGCTACTAATATCTTTTTCCTAGAAAGACTTGATTATGCAGGATTTTGAGCAGAGATTCTTTGATTACCTTGTAACGCCAATGAACTTAGTCTTTGTTCTTTCTCGTGCTCATAAATACATGAGAATGTAACCGAGTATATTTTTATCACTTTTTTTGACTCGTAAAGGTTATACGAAAAAGGAACCCCCAGGAGTTTCCTTTAAGTTATTTTCATAATCTCTAAACATGAAAAGATTGTCGAGTGATCTTGCTTCCTTTCACACTCGTTAAAAGGTTCAAAAGGGTGTCTTTCGAGTAATATTTTCTCTTTTTTCGGACCTCAAAGACTAAAATTATGAAAAAGGACAACCCTGGAGTCACCTTTAAGTTCTTTTCAGGCTCTCTAAACATGAAAAACCATCGAGTTTTCCTTCTATGGACTCGTAAAATTACACACTGAAGGGTCTGTCTAGGGACAAATCCTTACTTCTTCCAATTCGTTAAATAAAGGAAGAGGAACTTACTGAAGGTGAGTTTTATCGAGCATGTGTTATCCTCCTCGAGATCGTTAAATTAAAAATAGGTACTCATCTATCTAGATAGGGGAAAAAAATGAAGGAAGTGGGTCAAGTTTCTTGAAAACTTTTGTAAGAATTTCTTGCAGTCGCCCTTGAACACGACACTTGTTTTAACCTCCACATTGAACAATTAGATAATCTGCTAAATCCGCTACATTGAACCAATCCTATGAGTCTTTCCACTCCTTTGACCCATCCAAAGAATGTCTCAGCACTCGTTGCATTATGTTTTGGTCCATTCTTCGTTTATGCTGCCAAAGCTCACATTGTTCCTCAATATTCAAGGGAAGTTTCTACCTCAACAATCAACCATCCACAAAGTTATCAGTTTCCATACCTCTATCAGTCTGTTTTCATATACTATATCCTATAACTTTCCTGAGACAAGTTTCATGTCGAATGACGAGGGATACATCAATTCCCTCCTTCGATGAGTTTTTTCCTGTCGACTTCAACAAATTATATGGGAAATAGACTTAGGAACACATCAGTACCTTGGGACCTGCATGCCCCAGTGGTAGGCCTCCTCGCATTCGGAAGTGGGTATTCATCAATGACCACTGACCGAATGATTCCACGAATTTTCAAATTCAACTCATTTTTCACATTCGTTGGACTGTACTTTAAAAGTACCTTGAAAATCATCGACATCAATAGTGATTTATCTCGCACTTGTTAATGGTATACCTCAATGGTTGGTAATCAAGTGGTTTCTACCATGTTCGACATAAAAACATATATTCGCATGGATAAGATTCATACTACATCGGGATTGGGACGAAGACCCTGGGTTGAGCATTCACTATGTTTTATGCTCTGCCCAGGTTGCGAAGGAAGTCATTTGAGCATGTTGATATATATGTTGTCACATAAATCCACATTGTATTGATCTATGGCTACGTTTTATCATATCGTATCTCCACTGTGTATTTTTCATGGCTACGATCAGTTCATTCCATAGAGGTATGAATCCACATTATATCTCTGGTGGCCATACCTTTAGTCAATATCATCATGGATCCGTAGTGTATTTATTGGCGGCCATACTTTGAGTCCGAGCATATGTATGCATGCCTCAGGAATGGAACACATATTAACATTTTTTTATGGTTGTCTACAGCTTCTACCATGTCCCCCGACTCCATACCCTTTCTTCGAAGAATCTACAAAGTGTTTCGGCCAACATCTTTCATCTTCTAACTTCACACTTTGTGGGGCAATCTATTACACATCAAAATTCCTCACTTCGACAATGTCACATTATCATTTTCGCAATTGCCGTAAGTGTCACACTTTTGTCGCAAGTGGCATAAGTTCCGCATTCTATTTCCATAAGTGTCACGTCATGAACGACACCATGAAAACACTTGATACAACCCCTCAAACATGTTAGAAGAAGAAGCCCCATCATCTGACAGTCAGAACAAGTGTTTTTTCTATGGGAATTACTCATCTTGGCAATTTTGGGGAAGATCGGCGCTCCCCTGCTCATATAAAGGGAGCGATAGCGATCTTTTCCCATCTCACAAGGAGTGTTGTAGCGCTATGTTTCCTATTCTAAGGGAGTGCCGAATTTGTTGAGAAAATCTTGGAAGAAATACCTTTTTCTTCTAAAAACAGCTATGGATGGATCGAGTTGGTTTGGATTGAATCTAACTGATGGGTTGCATCTAAGGGATATATCACAAATTTTGGAGCCATATCCTCAACTAATTCCAAATATACCCAAGGTATTTGAGCCTCTCAAATCCTATAAATGGAGGCATTCTCATGGTGAACAAAAAAAGAAAAAATCAGCAAAGCATTGTTATTTTGATTGTGGATCTTTCGAGCAAGGGTTAGACGAGGAGGACTTGGAGAGGTTGTTGCAAAGTCATGTGAAGATTTTAAGTTTCCTTTTGAAGTTCTCATTAATATAATTGGCCTATTTCCTTCTAGTATGTGTTTACATGTACTTGTCTATGCTTGTCTTAATCTTCATAGATCGGTTGATTTTGTCTAATCCATCATAGTAGGAGATAGTCATTTGTTTCTTGTTGTCCATTGCAGGTATTGTTTGGAACTCGTGGATTGGAGCATCTTGGAAAAAAGTTGAAATTGAGGTACACCATACTCTGTAACACACCCGACCCCTAAATAACCTTTCTAGGGATGGGGCATCAATTTTATTTTTTTGTGCTCGCTCTAATCATCTCAAATAATCTCTCTGAGGTCTTCACCCTCTTCTTCTCTTCTGTAGATTTATAACGACTGTTACCGGCTCAAATCCGACCTCTGGTTTGCAATATGTGGCCTCCCGAAGTTGTGTGGGTGTTATCAGTCGGGGACCACATGGAGGTCAGCGTTTGACACTGAATGTTCTACGTTCGGCATTCGACAATCAATGTTTGACGTTGGACATCCCTTTTTCGACATTCGGTGTTCGACGATCGATGTTGAACGTCCCCTTTTCATCATTCGACGATCGGCATTTGGCGATCGACGTTCAACGTCCCTTTTTCAATGTTCGGTGTTCGACGATCGGCGTTGAACGTCCCTTTTTCGACGTTCGACGTTCGACTTTGGGCGTTGAACGTTTTGGCCTTCGACAATCGACGTTCAACATTGAATGTCCCTCTACTATACTACACCCCAAATCCTTTGAACTCCCGAAGTCCCGGACTCCTAGAGTCCCAATCGCATCACCAACCACATTTCCAAGAGGGCATGAACCAGAGGCTGACACGCGACAAGGGTCAGGCATGACACATGTCCTCATTAGGGGGTGACATGTGTCATTCTCTAATAGGCATAAGGCGTCTGTAAATTATCCATATCCTGGTGACACGTGGAACCTTAGTTGCGATTCCACGTCACCCTGGATGACTTCAGTGAGCCACGTCAACCCCAGACATGCAGCCTTCAAACTTCTTTCAAATCTCATGGTCAAGGTCTATCCACATAGATCCATAGATCCATGGATCCCATTTTTTCACAACTCTGGGCTTCGAAGCTTATCAACTCCTCTCATCGCAAATCCCTCGGAGAGCCAAGTCTATGGACTATCGAATCTAGCGCCATGTTTCCTCTACCTGTCAACAGTTGATATTTAATTCATCGTTCACGACTTCGGGAGTCTTCACACTTTGAAGACTCTTGGCCGAGTTCCTTTGGAGTACCAAGTCTCTAGACTATTGGATCTTCGGCCATGTAGCCTCCCATCCAATGACTCAAGTCCAACGAATGACATTTGACAGGGGACAAGAGGGGGCTACGTGTCACTCCACGATACATCTTAGTTGGTTGGGTAGTTAAGAGGGGTTCTCAACAGAGTCCTTAGATCGACGATTGAGATGTAACCCGAAGAATATGAGGATCGATGGTCTACGTCACTTTATAAATTCGGCATTCGGTGGTTCAGTGTATATCTTGCATCTTCCTCTATAGAGCTCTGGATCTTTGAACTATGTTCGATCTATTGCCATGTGCACCTAGCGTTCACGGCTAGGATTTACTCTAAATTGCAGAGCTTTGGGTAAACTCGTGTGTCCTTATGTCTACACAGTGATACCGCTTAATACCCAAACTTATGGATAGTCATTTATCTGTGGACACGCATCCCTCTATTCTCATCAGTCTAGTTTAACTTTGTGATTGTCATTCAGTAATTTTGGCATTAGACCACCGCTATTCTCCCGGAGTGGAACTTTGTCGAAGTACTTGGCGCTACCCTTCCCTAGGTATGATCTAACGGGTGAGAGAGATCCCCACTGGATTTCCCAAATCCAAGGCCCTCATCAATTCATGACTCCAGCCTTCGGTTGTTTTCGAGGGTTGTGAAGTCATAAGTTCTGAAGCCAAACTAGTTTCACTCCTTTCGGGCTTAGCAAGGGGTTTCCAATCCTGTGTCATATGGAATCATATCAAGGTTCGGGGGCTGCACTCAGCTCTTAGTCAAGACTTGATTAAGGCCATGGGTACGATCCCTTGGTCACAGGTGAAAAGGTATGAAGGAAGTGCCATTCCCCCACAGAATTGCACTTGACATTCCCACTAAGGTAGACTTAAGGGTTGGCAAGACTTAGACGTTTCAGTTAATACTACCCCTGACTCTCCTGTGGACTCACATCCCATAACTCCCTAGCATCTAGACTGATTTAAATAGAAGGCCATGTAAATATAGCAGTTACAGAAGCAAATGATCATTTCTAATAACTGTTCAAACACTGTAAAACTCAACCATAAACACAGACATTCAAACATCGCATCAAATGTATTACACAGAGTATGAAAATACTTATCAGAACCGGAAAACATGAAGCGGCTACTGAAAGGGGTGATTGTTTACACCCAACCATAGGCACAGCCACTCCTGACAGATTTATTGTTGGCCATCCCTGACCTAGACCATGATGCTCTAAGAGATATTCTTTCTCCTTGCTCCACGACAATCAGGGATGGAGGTTACTCTCCTCCTCCCACAGGAACTTGGCAACTGGTTTTCTCTCCTCCAAGCAAAGAGGTATGCACGAGCACTTTCTTAGTCACTCGTCATCCTCATTTATCAGCTTGTAGTGAAACCATGCCCATGGCTTCTTATAATAAAAATGAGCTTTCTTCTCAGTTTTCCTCTCAACTCTAGATTCAAACAACGCTATCTTCTCTTTTGGAGATTGGTTTCTCTCCTCTCCTTCCTTGCAGATCTGCCTTTGTTCCCTGAATTACTTCCTTTCTTTCCTTCCTCGACAAGGTTGTGTGGGTCTGAATCCCCAACTCGTGATCAATCCTAGAAGCCTTACAGATGGGTACCCTACCTCATATCCTCATTAACTCTTGAGGAGGCCTTCCAACTACCAGCCTGACTGGTAATTCATTTCTGGGTCAGAGAACTGTTGAGAAATTGCATCCAATAAGTATCGGTTTGGTGGGGGTCATCTTAACCATTCTTGGTTCCCCTCACCATCTCTCTCATAGAATCCATGGTCTATCTTGGCAAACTCCCCCCTTTCAGCAGTTGTGCAACACATATCCATTTTCTATTAATAACATAAAATTCATACATTGACCCTTTTATACAAAAGGTTCATCAAATCAAACATTCACACATATTTATTCAGTCATAGTCTCTTGGCCAGTTATAGTTATATTTACAAACTGGGGGAAACAAGGGTATTACATACTCTCCCTCCTTGTCTCTTTTTAGATGGATAAAATGAATCTACAAGAATGGTAGTGTCCAAAGGTAGTTTTCCTTCTTGGTAGAGGGGTTTGTACTCCAAGGGAAAGTTCACTTGTCCACAGGGGAATATTTCTATAACAATATGATCAACAAAATATTGGTGTCTTCCATGAAAAGATAGCCAACTTGGAGTCACTACCCAACCAAATTTCCAAACTCATGGAAATGAAAAATCAAATCCTTTCTTCACAATTCTCGAGTTATCAATGGTTGGAACATTCATCCCAAAAAGAATGGGTTAAATCATCTAATCCTACTTGGAATCACTCCACCCCACTTGTTCATGATCAGATGACTCACATTTTGCATAGAATTCATAAAGTTTATCTCAACAAATTTGATGGATCCGACCCCACGGGATGGGTCACTCATGTGGAACATTACTTTTCCCTTCATGGAATCACAAATGACTTGATGAAACTTCACTTGGGTGTCTTTTATTTAGATCCTGAATGTTGGCAATGGTAGAAATGGTAACAATGGCATAAGAACTCCCATGGGGGTTATATTGCTTGGACACAATTTGTCCCAGACCTCTATGAACGCTTTCAAACAGACACTCATTATTTGGGATGACTAACCAAGATTAAACAATATGGTATAGTCGAAGATTTCATATTTGGGTTTCAGAAACTAGCCTTCTGCACCGAAGGCATGTTCAATAATTTTTTCAAGGAATGTTTTATCAATTTTCTGAAAGAAGAGATACATGCACAAGTATTAATGGATCATCCTACTACTTGGTTGGAAGCCTCTCAAAGAGCCCAGGAAGCCCAAAATGTGGTGAATGCTCAAATTAAAAAATAAAAAATAAAAACATGTATTCATCATCCCTATCCCACTAATCACCCCCAACCAATCCCTCTCTTTCCTCTCAAGATCTACAAGTCAACCCGAGCCAAAATTGTAGAGTGCCAACTTAAAGGTCTATGTTACAATTGTGATGAGAAATATTTTCTCATGCATAAATGTAAGGAGAAAAAACTCGTTATGAGCATTTCAGAGGAAATTTCTGATGATGAATATGAATTTATACCTCTAAATGCTCTTCATCCATTGGTTGAAGGCATTCCTCTGTCTGATCCATGAGATGTGGAACCAAAAACCTCCCTACATGTATTGATTGGTATTTCTACTCCCCAAACCCTCAAATTCATAAGCTACATCAAACATGGAAAATTCATTGTCTTTATAGTTGTACCACCCATAACTTCTTTCATCACCATGTAGCCCAAGAAACCCACTGCTATATCCATGCTATGAACAATTTCCACATCATGATTACTAATGGAAGTTCTATGAAATGTGGTGGTCATTGTGAAAATGTGAGACATCAAATGGGTGATTATTCCCTAAAAACCCACATGTTTTCTATTGAAATGGGTGCATGTGACATTGTCTTGGGTGTTAAATGGTTATGGACATTATGCCCCATCACCATGAATTTCCATGAGTTATACATGAGTTTCTAGCGGGAGGGGCATAGTTACACTTTTAAAGGAATTACAATCGACTCTCCCAAGATCATCAACTCACACAATATGGAAAATATTCTTAAAAGGGGGAATTCAAACATTATGTCTCAATTCCATGCCATTCAAGCCCCTAAGACGCCTTCTTAACCCATTGATCCTAAAATGAAATTAGTCATGGCCAAACACCAATGTATCTTTGAATCTCCCCAAGGAATTCCACCCTCGCATATTGATCATGATCATTATATTATGCTCATACCAAGTAGCCTCCCATGCAATGTATACTTGTATAAGCATCCATTTGCAACAAAAAATGTAAATGACAATCCAAGAGTTTCTCATTGTTGGTGGCATTCGCCCTAGTACCAACCCTAATTATTCATCATTAGTCATCGTGGTCCTCAAGAAAGAAGGCACTTGGCACTTATGTCCTAACTTCTGAGCTCTGAACAATTTGACAATGGAGGATAAAATTCCCATTTCAAACAATGATGACCTTTTGGATGAACTCAATGGTTCTCAATTATTCACCAAGCTCGATCTCCGCTTAGGCTATCACTAAATTTGCATGAAAAAATAGGATATTCCTAAAACTAATTTTTGCACTCATGGAGGCCATTATGGGTTTTTAGTGATTCCCTTTAGCCTTTTCAATGCACCTTCCACCTTCTAGGGCCTCATGAGAAAAATATTTAAACCTTTTCTACATCATTTCATCCTTACCTTTTTTAATGACATATTGATCTATAGTAAAATTCGGCAAGACCATGTCACCCATGTGGATCAGGTTTTACAATTACTTGTTGATCATTAAATTTTTCTTAAGCAATACAAATGTTCCTTTGGTGTCTCTAAAGTGGAACATTTGGTCCATATTGTTAGTCATGATGGTGTCTATGTGGATCCAAATAAAATTGAAGCAATGAAGGATTGGCCTTTCCCCAAAACTATCAAAATTATAAGTGATTTTCTTGGTCTCACTGGTTATTGCAGAAACTTTGTAAGGAACTACAGTAAAGGAATCAAAGAAGTGTTAATGCAAGAGGGACAACCATCAGTTTTTACCACTAAACAAATATATGAGAGGCACTTGGGAAAATACACTTATGAAAAGGAGATAATGGCTATATTACATGTTATGGATATATGGTGTCCAAGCAACATATTCCAAATTAAAATCGATCATTGCATATTGAAATACTTCCTAGAGAAAAGGATTTCTTCTCTCAAGAAACAAAAATGGGTCACCAAAAAGTTAGGGTATGACTATGAGATCATTTATAAGAAGGGAAAGGAGAATGTAGTAGAAAATTCTCTCTCTCAGTAGTATGAAGAGGAAGGGTCCCTCTTTTCACTCTCTTTCATAGTAGCAAATTGGTTGAATGAAATCTGCAAAGAATGGCTAATAGAGCCCAAGATCACTAGCATGATCCAACAACTTCAAATGGAACCACATGCATATCAGGGCTACACTTGGGGAAAAAAATAGCTTCATTATAAAGTACATATTTATTTGATCAAGTAATCAACATTTAAGTCATGAGTTTTATAAGAACTACATTCCTCTTCCACAATAGTTCATTCTAGGTTTTATAAAACATATGAGAGGATCAAACATTCATTTTACTAAGAAGGAATGAAGAAGGAATTTTTCACCTTTGTGGCAAAGTGTGACATTTTCTAATGACACAAGGGAGAGATAGTGAAACCTTTAGGTCAACTCCAACCTTTACCCATTCCACCAACTATATGGACTAACATTTCTATGGGCTTCATTGTGGGGTTACCAAAATCTAACAATAAATCAATAATCTTGGTTGTGGTTGATCACCTTTTTGAATATGATCATTTTTGTGCTCTCCAACATCCCTTCAAGGCCTCTACGGTCACTCACATATTCCTAGATAATGTCTTTAGACTCCATGATATGTCTCACTTGATTATGACAAATCATAATCCCACCTTCACTAGCAATTCTGGCATGAGTTGTTTCGGCTCCAGGGCACTCAATTGAATATCAACACCACATATCACCCCCAAAGTGATGGTTGGATTGACACTATCAAAAAGTGCTTGAAAGCATATTTGAGGTGCTTCACTTCAGAGGGACAATCCCAATGGGTCTTATGGCCCCCTCTAGATGAATTGTGGTATAACACAACTTATCACGGTGTCACTCAAATGAATCCCTTTGAGGTTTTCTATGACCAAAATACCCCATCGAGCCAACATTTTTTACACTCTCAAGGATAATTTGTTCATGGATCAAAATAGGATGAAGCAATAGTCTAATCATCATTCCAAATGTCATTTTGACAAAGGAGATAAGGTGTTCCTCCATATACATCCATATAAGAAAACCTCACTTAGAGACAACCACCACTAGAAGATTTCTCCCAAGTTTTATGCCCCTGCTAAGGTCCTTAAATGTATTGGGAAAGTGGCCTACAAATTGGAGCTTCCTAGCCACTCTAAAATTCATCCAATCTTTCATGTCTCCTGCTTAAAGAAAGCAGTTGGTTCTACTTCCCCTACTCAAGCTTTTCTTCCAAAACTGGATGAAGAAGGTGTTAATATTATGGTAGTTGCGGGAGGTATTTACCTCCATGTGTGAACCTGACGAGAATAGAAAACTGTGGAGAGCAAGAGAAAACCCTAATGAGTTGGCTAATAACCCTAGAAGTCTTTTCGGCTCAAGAAGATAATTTATATTAGGTTATTAGCCTCCAAGAGAAGAAGTCGACCAGAAATAATAATAATATACTGAACAAACACATATCCAGAAGGAGAAGTCGGCCCCAGCAAATCTAGCAGAACCAGTATAAATATAGGGTGCCAGTTCTCATCTGAAAGCATCTCATAATTGCAGACAGCAAGTGGTACGCACTGCAGTTCCCAGTTTGGTGCACACGTGTGGAGGAGAGCTATAGGTGCAGCTACTGCAGCTAGCAGTTTCAGTGTTGGCTTGGACTATCTCTTGGCTAGGTTTTGGACTATCTGATTAGTTGTTGTTGGTGCGTTATCCTTGGAGGAATATGTTCTAAACCTTGTTTGGCTATCTAGCCTAGGGTTTGCTTCCGGAGAAATTCTCAGTCAAGGTTAAGGTGCTAGGAGGGTGGCTTCGGCCTATGGTTGGGTGACGAGGGTATCGTCAATGGTAAAACGAGCACACCATCTTATGGTCCCATGCCTCCTTCATTTAGTCTAAATGTTGGAAGGAAACATAGCCGCTAGAATATTGATCTCGCTGAGGAATTGTCGCTAGGGTTACTAGCAGAAGCAGCTTCCAAGACACTGCAGCTAGGGTTACTAGCAGGTGCAGTTGCAGAAACCCTAAAACTCTTGTTGAGGCACCTTAAGTGAATGGATTAACCTAATCTCCAGACAGATCAGTGCGCTCTAGCCTAGCGCATCTCCTAATACTCTCAGCAAGCCAAGACGTGAAGTTTGAATTTCTGGTCAAATCTAGGGTTTGACCAAGTCAAGCAAGCCATGACTAACTCTATGAAGTCTGAGAACAAGTTATATGGAGCCTCTAACTTCAGAGCATGGAAGAAAAGGATTGAACTCATCCTTTCCAAGAATAAAGTATTGGATATCATGAAAGGAAAGATCCTGAAGCCAAAGTTTGAAGAAGGAGAAGAGAAGGAATCATAGAACATTGCAGCTATGGAGAAGTTCAAATATGTTGACATCAATTCCATGAGTATCATAGTGGATTCCATAAAATACCACTTGATACCCTACATCTCCCATCTTGACTCATCAAAGAAGATGTATGATGCCCTAACAAATCTCTTCTCAGTCATAAACATTGGACAAGTTATGAGTCTGAAGAATGAGCTCTGTAACATGAAGATGAATGATGATGACAGCATAACATCATACTTTGTAAGAATCTCCCAGTTAAGAGATCAACTACAAGCTATTGAAGAGATCACTTCAGAGAAGGAATTGGTGAATATAGTACGCAATGGTATTCCCAAGACATGGGATGCATTTGCTACAAGCATGAACACAAGAAAGGAGTACCCGACATTTGAAGAACTTTGGACTTGTTGTGCTCAAGAAGAAGCAAGGATCAATGCAAAAGAGAAACCTCAAAAGAAGTACGATGATCAAGCCTTCACAGCAAGATTCAAGAACTTCAGGAACAAAAGGAAGTTTGGTTCAAGGAGGAAGCCAAATCAAGAGAAAGACATTTCAAAAGTACAATGATTCAACTATCAAAAGTACGGTCACTACGAGAATCAGTGTCCCGAGATAAAGAAAAGGAAGGAGAAACACGAAGCATCGATTTCCGAA
>ML788669.1:82564-139103 GCA_009831015.1 Picea engelmannii
AAAATTCAACTCATAATTGATACTTTCCTTTACCATATGCAATATAATAAAATACATTAAGTGTAAAGAAAATTCAACTCATAATTGATACTTTCCTTTACCATATGCAATATAATAAAATACATTAAGTGTACAACCATTGTAGGATAAAAAACAACAAAGTCATACAATCGAGGAAAACTTACAATAGATTAATCAAATTCTAGCAATAAATAATAGTTCAAAATGTCAAAATCTTCACTTTATTAAATACTTTATTAAATAGGATTTATTACATATCCAATTTAGATTGCTCTTGAATTTCATCCAATTTAGTGATTGGTTCATTAAGATTAAAATTTGTATCCAACTCTTCAAATTCATTGAAAGAATTGTCCATAACCATAACTAGGATGTTTAGCACCAATTCATCATCATCACCATGATCCATATGATGTGATTCAATGATCAAATGGAAAACTTCATAAACCTCTTTCAAGAGAACAACTATAAAGGATTTAAAGTCTATATCATGCATCTCTTCCATATAGTCATAGTATCTCAAATCGGATGTGGGAAAATGTTTGTCACCATTGTGAGAAATATAAGTAATTGCAGTGATCACATTATCATGGGTTTTCTTCTTATCATCCAATAATTTGAAGCGATATTTTGTTCCATGGCACCACATAGTGTTGTGTTGTTTCACCTTCATGATTGACATATTAAAATTGTATTTCCAATTGATAAATATATTGATGAGTTCAATTCAAGGGCCAAAAAACAACACAAATGGAAAATAAAAACTAAAAAGTGTTGGATAATGTTTATCTTTCTATTTTTTGCACCATATTATAGAGCCATTTCCTTTTACAATAGAATTGTCTCCTTATCCACATAGGCTATTATAATCATCTCTACCACACCACTCTATGATAAACTATGCTCAATTATACATTTAGTGGATTTTCCTTTTATGCATTCCTTATCCCTAACCCTTTGCTTGGAAATCACCTTATTTGTTTGGTTGGTGTAAGTGTCTCCTCTTTTCCCAATGGCATGATGTCAACCCCTTTTTCCTCGTTGTTGAGTAGATCCTACCGATAATATCGGTGCTTTATTGAACGAGCACATACTTAGTCTAATATTTGATCCATTTCTCCTTTGCTTGTTGTATATCTTGGTCCTTTGCTCATTGAAACTACCATGTTATCTACTCAACACTTTGGCACAAGCTCCTCCATCTCTTTCACCGAGAATAATATACTTAGTCTAATATTTTCTCCATTGTTCCTTTTCTTATTGTCTATATTATTCCTTTGTTCATTGAAACTACCATGTTACCTACTCAACACTTTGGCACAAGCTCCTCCTTCTCTTTCACCAAGCATAACATGCTAAGTACTACAACCCCTTTGCTGGCCAAACATGCACTTCATTGATTTTTTCCATTTTTCATCACCACATGTACTAAGAACACCTTGAATCAACAAAAACACCTCACATGTTATATCAAAAGGGGAAAATAATGGTCTTGCATGGAAGGGACAAAACAAGGAGGCATTATATCACCACATAAATATTTAACCTAGAACCAAAGCAAGCGAAGCACTAAAACGAAGAGGGAGGAGAAACCAAGGAAGGGGGTATTTATAAGGTTGCTTCAAGTATTGAATTGAAGGGTTGACTCGACACCACCGAAAATTTAGAACCAAGAATGGGTTGTCAACTTGGAAGGTAAAAGAAAGGTTCATAGCAAAGGTAGTTAGTCATCATGTTCATGCATTGGAAATCCTCATAAAAATTAACGATAAGATAACTCCCTAAAATTTCAAAAGGGTACCCCTGAAAATTGGGGTAGCAGTGATGTTATACCAATGGGTGCTTCCCATATTTTGTAGGAAATTTTGTAGCAATGTAACAAAGGAGCAATGCATGATGGGAGGTAAAACGTCTATGCATCTAGAAAGACAAGTTGTCTCATTTGATTCCCTTAAAGGGGGAATTACCAAGAGAATTATTATAGTCATCTACTAAAAAATGGAGTATCGGCCTTATTGCCCAAAGGTCCAAGACAATGCAGACATGAAGATTCTAGCAATTAAAGTATTGTTGCAAATAGTACATATACAATAGAATAGAATATTTTCTATATGGATTGCCTATCAAGATAAGAATCATACTTAGGTGCAATTTAATTCTGAGAAAATTTGCTAAACCAAGATACACACACACACACATAGTAAATATAATGGAGAATGCAAAGAAGAAAAGGAATATTAGTGAGTTGTCCAAAATATTTATCAAGGAGAATACTAGTCACTGTGCAATGCCAAAATTGATCACACCAAAGCAGGATGGAACTTGGAGAATGACTACATACTCAATAACATTGAACAAAATCATGATTATGTAAAGGTGTGCAATGCCAGTGCTAATCTCACCAAAGAGGGATTGCACTTAGAGAATGACTACAAATTCTATAAAAATGAACAAAAACATGATTATGTACAAATTTTCATGGACCGTGATTCATGATTTAATGGATTATCCAAGTGCTTCCAGTTATTTTTCTAAGTAGATCTAGAGAGTGGATATCGTCAAATTCTAATTAGAGGAGATGGGTAGGAAAATTCCTTTAAGACAGGATGGGATGTATGAGTGGTTGGTTGTGCCTTTGGAGTTGACCAATGTATTCAATGCATATATGAGGTTGTTGAAATAGATGTTCTAGCCATACATTGATAAGTGCATTGTTGTTTATTTTGATGATATTATGATATTTAGTAACAAAAAATAAGAGCATTTGGAAACCTATTAAATTAGTTTTTGAGAAACTGAAGAAATAATAAATATACATCAATCTAGAGAAATGTGCTTTCGTCAAGGATAAGTTAATAGATTTGGGTTTCATTGTGTCCAAAGAAGGGGTTGAAGGTGGATTTGAATAAAGTAAAGGTAATTATGGATTGGCCCACACCACATCATATAACAAAATATGCAATTTTCATGGCCTCGTGAATTTCTACAAGAAGTTCATCGTGATCTTCAACGGAAATTTAACACTACCTATCATTAAGTGTACGTAGAAGAGGACATATCATAGGAGAAACAAGGTGCAAATTTGAGATGTTGAAGACATAGGGAATGAAAAAACTCGTTTGCATTCTACCATATTTTAATAAGGTTTCCAAGTTGATTGTTATGCTAGCACGATTGAAATTAAAGTTGTTTGAGTCAATAGGATAGGCCCATAGCATATTTTAGTGGGATGAAGAAAAAAACATCCAATTGAAATTTTGATGCAATATTTCTAGTGTTGAAACCTTACAAACTCCATTGGTTACACAAGGAGTTTGTGTTGTACATTGATCATTGGACTTTAAATTTCATCAATATATAGAGAAAATAAATCAACATGTCTAGGGGGTATAATATTTGCAGTTACCCTATTGTGGTAAAATATAAGATACAGTGGCTATGCATTGAGCAAAAAAGCATCATTTCTTACCACCATGAAGAATGAGATTTTGATGTTTGAGATTATCAAGGATGTGTACATGAATGACAAAATTGGGAAGATTCACAAATTTGTAGAAATTCAAACTCAAAAAACACTTTGGATGCAATAAAATATGTGTTGTTGAAAGAGCGTTATTATACATCAATCATGGAGAAATGAGTAAATTAGAGCAGCAAGGTGCAAATTTGAGATGTCAAAGACATAGGTAACAAAAAAAAGTGTTTGTATTTTACCATATTTTAATATGGTTTTCCAAGCTAATTGTGATGTTGTCACAATTGCAATTAAAGTTGTTTGAGTCAAGAAGGTTGGCCCGCACATTTTAGTAAGAAGTTGAATAGAGAAAAAAACTATCTAATTGAAATTTTGATGCAAGATTTATAGTGTTGAAACATTGCAAACACCATTCAATGCCTAAGGAGTCTATGTTATACACTAATCATTGGGCCTTAAGTTCATCAATGTAAAAGGAACATTAAATAAACATGTCAAGTGAGTACAATTTCTACAATTATCCTATTGTGGTAGAATGTAAGATATAGTGGTTATGTGTTGTGCAGAAAAGCATCATTTCTTACCAACATGCAAAATGAGACATCGAGGTTTAAGATGATCAAGAATATTATAAGGATGATTGCACGTATTATTAAGAATGTAACTTGGTGAAAACTTTGTGCATGACACTTTCAATGCACAAAACATGTTGAAAAAGTAGTATCCATCGAACATGGAGAAGTGAGTAGATTGGTTGAGGTTTTGATTGGTGAAGAGACAAGTTCAAAACACAATATTGTACACACCATTGTCAATGTCTAAGTCTCCGAGGGAAAATATATCATTGGATTGCATACTTACATTATACAAAACATATCGTAAATGTGATGTGATTTTTTTCCTAGTGGACAAGTTCTAAAATGGAACAATTTTTGACTCGCGGGGAAACATGCGGTGCTCATTTCTACACATGTATTTTTCAAAATGAAAATGTGGATATATGGACTATTGAGAATGATCACTTTTACCAAAAAACATAGATTCTAAGTCATTGAAGGAAATTGTGGTGGGTTTAGTTCATCCTACAATCCATGGTCAAGTTAGGGTGGTGAATTGAAGTTTGGACAATTTGTTGAGATGTTTCCCTAGAAGTGAACCAAGGTAGTGGGATCAAGCATTAATACATGCAAATTTTTCTTGTAAAAGCGCAACAAACATATCAACATGGTTCGTGCCATTCAAAATAGTGTACAAGAAAAATCCAAAGCGGATAGCAAAGTAAATAGATTTGTCAGTGTACATGAGGGGTGATGATGCAAAAGCATTTCCAAACTAGATGTAATAAATTTATATATAGGTTCAAATAAAGTTGTAGTTAGAGTACAAAGAGAGCGCAAATATGCACTACAAATTCAATTCATTCAAGGTTCAATACCAAGTAATGGTTCACTTGAGGAAAGTAGGATACCATAAAGGCACCTACAAGAAGTTAAACCTTAGAAAATAGGATTGTGAAAGATTCAAAGAAAGTAAGGAGATAATGCACGTGAAATGGAATTACTAGCAAAATTTGATCTCTCCCATATTTAAGAGTGCATACTTGTGCTTGTACTATTAAGATTTTAGAATTTCAATAAAATAAGAAACAATGAAAATCGATTAGGAGAAACAAGTGCCAAAGAAGAAGCCTAAAGAGAGAGTATTGGAGAATACATTCTAGACTAGAACTATCAAGTATACACAGTTTTTGGTGAAGTAGAAGGACAAACTAGATAGAAAGGCTACTTGGATCTCAAAAGTAGAGTTTAGGAGATTGAACAGAAAGAGCAATCAAAGAAGATATATTTTGTGGTTTGGAACTCATCTCACTACGTATTTTTCACTAACCAAATGAATATTTTGACATTTTTTAATTTTTTCCAACACTGTTCTTTGTTCATCTAATATCCTAGGTGATATTTTTTGTATTTGTGACCTTTGTTTTGTGTTTACTTGGTTTTTTTGGTTGTGTTCTTATGGTTGCAAATCAGGTTTTGAAGGTTGCTTCTCTCATTGTTGAACCCCTATGTTCCATGGTGGCCCTTCACAACCCTGAGTTCTCTTCTTTAATGGTTCTAGTTGAAGTCTAGTGTCTTCCTTCACAGCTTTGGTTATAGATGTAGTCAACCCTCCATTTTTGGTGAGCTTTCTTTGCTAGACCTCATACCCTCTTTGAAATAGGGGGGCCCTAAACCTCATGGGTATCACCTTCATATGGATGTCTCCATCACTAGGGCCTCCATCATGTAATGGTGCCTCTTCATAGTAGCAATCACGTGGTTACTCTCTCAGGAAGCTCACTAGTGTAACGGCCTTGCTTTGGATACAACAATGGGCTTGACCAAGTATTAACTTACTCCCAAGGGTATTACACAACCATCCAACCAAAAAATGCCACGCAGCATCACCTTTGCCACACGTACTAGAGTTTGACACCTCGTTGCACTCACTACCACATGGATTAGCAACCCCCTACCATGCAACATCTTTAACATGCCATCTACCACGTCAACACCATGTTAGTGGAGTTAGGTCAACAATTGGCCATGTACCCTACCATATCAACAATTTAATCAATGTGCCACATGGCACACCTCCTCACATTGCCACAAGTCACCTTGGTTAAACCCCTCTATTTGCATTTTGGATTTTGATGTTAATTTTCAAATGGGCATAACTTTGTGATTCTAAGTCTGTTTGTAGTGCTTTTTTTAAGTGTGTTTTTTGTGCTCTATCTAATATTGTAGTGGGCATTTGGAAATTTAACTATTAAGTGCTTGTTGTTTATCAGATTACTCAAAAAGTCCCCAATAATCCTCGTTTTGGTAACTACTTCATACGAAGTCCTTTTTCTGCACCACTTTTTTTGAAGTTGTGTATATTTTAGAGAACTGCACATTGGCATCATTAGAGTGCATATTCAATGTCATCTATAGTGGTTTCACATTTGATTGTACTTTGGGCCCATTATGTATTTTGGCTTTCTAGTTTTGTTGACCAAATGGCTTTTTATATTGATGTTTTTGCACTTTTGTTGGCAAACAAAAATTGGAAGCAACAAATCATGTGTAACTTGCAACAAATATTGTATCTTTTGTAGAGAAAATACAAGCCATAAACATTGAAAATTCCCTCCTATATCAAATACATTCCAAACATTTGCAATATCCCCATTTTCAAGTGGAACCTAGTTCATATATGTTGATGGTTGCAAGTACGATAAGGACACATTATGTCAAACCTTGCAAACTAAAGTGAATAATTTCAAACGAACTTCTTTAGATATGGAATGCAAGTTGTTTATGGAGATCCACAAGGAGATCTAACATCCACTGAATTGTGCACTCATCCACTAGATGAACTCTTGAAGAGTGATCTTATTGTGTCCTCTTATATTTCTCATTATGTACATGTGTTTGTTGATTTGAAGCAGTGTACACATAAACGGAATTGACTCTATAAAAATGAAGGTCTTGGAAAACATGGCCAAGGAATTGTGAAACCCATTAAACCTATTTCTCATCCATTTTGACAAGGTCTTGGATATTCTAAGCATGTTATCTCACTTGCTTCTCCATCCTTTGTGGCATCACCTTTCCAGTGCTTAAACAAAGAATGTGTTCTTAAAGAGCAATATCATCCTTTTGAAAGGGGGCACTCTCGCTCCCAGTGTTGGGATTGACCTTTGCACCAAAGTTCTTGGCATTATAATACCTCTTCCCTTAAGACATTTTGCAAAAGAGAGGAAGGGGGGAAATATTGGTTCAAATCCCACTATCCATCTTTCTTGTCGATAGATTGATGATTGATCATTGTAGCACCTTTAGCCTTATTTTAAATGCACCATATTCTCATGCTTCTTCCGCAATTCAAAGGCATGGTTTGCAAACCAGTTGTTTTACATAGCTACCCTTTACTCCTTTAGAGTTGTCTTGCTAATAGCATTGTTTGATGTTTGCTTCTCTTTCATGGAGCAACTTGTACCATCTTTTGGTCAAAGCACTTACATTGATTGTTGTCATATTTTTTTTCTTCCATGCATCTACATTAGATCTTTTGCATCAGGATATTTAGTCATATTGACATTTTGGTGTTTGCTTTTTTTCATGAATCGTTGATCCAACGTTTCTTTTGTGTTGGTATTGTCTTCCTCCTCAAGAACTTATGTTGTGCATTGATAGGGTTTTTCCTTTCCATGATTCTACATCAGATCTTCTTTAGCATCGGGATACTCAATGATCTTCATAGATTTTATTTAGCTTCATCACTTCAACTATCTTGATAACCTCATAAAACACCTTGACTATCACTTTTACGGTAGGCCCTCCTTGGGGTACTTATGTTGATCACTATTAGCTTTTGAATATTCATGTATGTGTGTCCAATCTTCTTCAGCATTGGCACTTCCACTATCCTAACAGCAGCGATGCCTTGCTTTAACATTTTAAGTTGGTGCCACTCTTTTTCTAAAGTACTACAATGATTATTGTCAGTTTTTCCTTTGTGCCTCTGCAACAAATCCTCTTCAACATTAGAGTGTTACAATGGCATATTCTTTTGTTGCTCCCTTCTATGCATGCTCCCTTCTATGCATGCATGTTGGGTCATGTTATTTGAAGCATTTAGTGAGATTTTAGCTCTTTTCCCTTAAGACAGATTGACTCTCCTTAATTGCCTCAAGCAATCCTAATGACCATCCACGGATTTTTTCCTTTTAGAGCATTTGCCTTTCTTTTCAGCATCAACTTTCTTGAGAGTTATGATGGCAACCCCTTTTGCTTTCTTCATATATATGTTTTTTTATGATGGAGTGTCGCCTTCACACGTGTTGGTTGGAGCACAAGTTCATCATTTGTTTGGAGCGCTCTTATGGATCTTTGACACTTCCTTGCAGTGTTGTCAAATTCTTTCAACATTAGATTACTATACTCTATGCCATGTTTTGGAGACTCTTCATTTCTCGCTTGCTCAAAAGCTAGTTCAACATCAACACACTAAGCCATTGATAGCACATCCATCTACATATTTGGTCATGTTGGGGTTCTAGAAGTTGGCATTGACAAGGGGTAGGCTTTATGCCTTTGTCAATCTCGTTTTGATATTTTTGTAAATCATTCAATCCTACTCCAAGTTGTTCACAAGGCAGGATGTTAAGATATTTCGACACTAGGAGTTGGTTTAAGGACAACTTGGGCTAATGTGTTTTTAGGCATAGCATGCTTTTAATTTGTTTCTCTATTGTGCTTTTATATTTTATTAATCCGACAGTCACAATCATGTCTTACATATAAGTGATCCGACGACTCAACGTCTCCTTGCTATTAAGGGCTCTTGATCTATGACTTAAGACTCAAGTGGTCAATTATCTTTTTTCCTTGAATAATTGTTTCCTTTAAACTCTGAATTAAACATTTTACATAAAAAAGTGTTGCATAATGAACATCCACAAGCATGAGCAAGAAAACCTTAGCATCTAGCCTAGCCATCGTCATCAAGAATACCCTAAATGACTTGCTACAAACCAACAATGCCATTTACCAAGCATCAATGTCATGCAAGGAAGCAACATGAACTTAAAGAGGAAACATCCCCCATAGTCTGTCAATAGAGTGTTGGGTAAAAGCACACTCCCAAGACTACAATCAAAAGAAAAGTGGCTCAAAACCCTACAATAGAGTCTAAGAGACCACATACCCAACAAAAAATGCAGCTATTGAACCAAATCTAAGCTCAAACAACATCGTTGGGAGCACTTCGGGGCACATGCTAAGCCTTGATCGAAGATCTAGCAACTATGGTGCACTCACAACCCTGTAAACAGTATCGAAGGTGAATCATATCATATACTGCAGTTGCTACAATAAACTTGTTCATGTGAGAACCAAAACCGAACATCACCAATCGCAAAAGAACAGATTTATAACTTGCACTTGTGGCACCAAGGGCCAATAAGCTAGGGAGAGAGGCACAAGCCCCAATCTGCATCAAAAGCCACCTTTATGCAGAAACTACAATACATGGAGCACAAAACCAACAAGGAACCACCAACAAAAGACTCTGCAAATGCCCACCACGCTATGATCCAAAGTTGCCTCTGCTCCTCTCAACCTCCAACCATCAACATCCCCACCACACCAGGCCTTCAACTCGCCTCCTACAGTGTATGAAAGGCACCCTATTAGAGTTTAGGGTACACAATACTGGGGTGAGAGAGAGACGAGGCACCTCTCATCTTTTCCTTCACTCCATCTGATCCCTTGATCTCTGTTTATAGAAGATGGAGGATCACTTGTTGATGATCAATGTGAGAGATGTTCATGTAAACTATTTTTCTACATTAATAAATCGTCTTTAATGTCGTGGATTTTTTCCCTCTTTAAGAGATTTTAACCTTGTAAACACCAGTGCCCTAATCTTTCATCTCTGGGTGAGTGAATGTCTTTAGTGTTCAACCTATGTGATTATCCTTGTTTTCTGAACATTGGTTATGACGAAGGGAAAATATCAATATGGATATGCCACTATAGTAAAGATGGATTGCAACATCCCATAGAGAATAACCACAAGCCAAAGACAATGGACAAGGCATAACACCAAAACCATCAACAATGTTTGTACCGGAGTGAATGAGGAAACTATCACATCAACACAAATACTTGCACCCCAAAGCCAACTTTTCGATTGGAAAAGATTTTGATGTGCATCACATAGCACAGATTGCAGTGTACTCTTGTATCATAGTAATGAAGATTTCACTTGTCCATATATTTGTGTCAGCTAATTTTACATGGGAATTTGTAAGTTGTGTATCTTAGTTTGGTGGTAGTTTGTATCGAAAGACCATTTGATGCAGATCGTTACACAAAGGACAACTTTGAACTGGGGCTGCCCACGTTCAGTTGTGTCGCATTGCCTCATGTTGGGGCCTAGATCTATCGCGGCTCTCACAATGCTTAGTGTGTAGGATAGCAATGGTTTCAGTTGTGTCCATTGCCCACATATAGATATTAGTGTGTATGCTACAGAGGCTTTTATGTTGACTGCTGAAATTTTGTAAATAGCATGATTTGTCATAACTTCTTGTCGCATCATAGCCCCAACTCCAGGGATGGAATTTGTGCAATAATGCCTATGATTGGTTGGTGAAATTTCATCTAGTACCTAGTTTCCATAATCTATTCTAAGAAAAAGACAAGTGCCTCTACGATATCCTACTCCCATAAAATTTCTTTCCTGTGCATTGATGGGTACAAAGAAGACACTATGAATGATTACTGTGTGAATCCATTCCATCAATTACAATCTGTAACCAACCAAAGAATGAAGTATTATCCAATTTCATTTCTTGGATTTACCATGTTATGCAGCGGCTTCTTTAATGTCTAAGAAATTCAATGCTTGAATTCAAAGACTTCCACTAGAACCTGTACTATGCCCCCTTAAGTAACTCCAGTTAGAAATCTCAATTGAGCATATCTCAAACTGTCCAAACACATCTTCCAATCAAATCAGAAAGCACACTCAAACAAGCATTTTATAATTACTTGTAAAGCTAATGATGAGGAAGCGCAAAACACCCAACAATCATGATATATATTGTCAATGGGTTCTAGTAGTTTGACCATTTACACAAGGCCATGCAACAATTACGTGCAATTGATAAGATAGATCCACGAGTAAAATGCTATTCAAAAGGGTAAGTTCCTAAATAAAATGCTTTTATACAGAACCTGCAAAATCACATGCATGCAGTCGATCAGAGATAGAGACAAGACATAGTTATAGCACCCAACTCCCAAAGCTAATATTTTAACCTAAGTTTCCAATGAGCATAAAAAAAGGTCATGAATCATTATTCCCGATGTTAAATACTTCCAAAGCATTTACGATGGTACCACCGTTCCCTACAAGTATCTATGATATCAAAGCGAGATATTAGTATTTTCCAGTATTCTATTGGTCCACTCACAACCTTATACAAGCATGAGAGTCAGAAGGCCAATTGGCTAGGAAGCCTTTCTTCTTTAGTTGCAAACTATGTGCAGCTCCTCAACCCAGACTATGGGATAATAAATATGAGCTTCAAGTAGGCACATTTGGACAATGATAGCTGCATGGCCTCAAGGGCCTGATACATGCCTTATCACGATTTGCTTCCCTGTAATAATCAATGGATCAATCCTGAATGATTCGATAGATGGCTCATCTGCCTTAACCACCTCATCAACTCCTCCAGACTTTTGCTAGGCCACTGCCCGAGATTGAAAAAGAAACCCCATGACCTCACAATCTCTAGACAGGATCCTTCGATAGACATTGGGGTACTATAAAGAAAGTTTGGGGAGATTAAATAGATTTCTTATTGCTCCATAGTTATATTACAGTGGATAATTTTTTATTTATGTATGTTGGCTTTAACTTAAACTGGAAGTCAATTGTTCAATCCCTTGCTGTATTACATATAATCCACCATTTTAGGACATCTGTAGACATTAACATGCTTTCTTCTTTCTTCTCTGCATCTATCTATGTGAGTTCAGGGTAACAAATAGACAAAGAAATCGGTCATATGAAAGCCCTTGAAAACTAAAGCGCATTACAACAGGCTCACTCCTGCATAAAGAATCCAATTTACACCAAAACTAGAATAGGCGTTGTATTACACCATTTTAAAGAATTACATAATAAACCAGTAATGTGAAAAGTGGAACTGGCAGAACTGGCCATCCCTTATATTGTACAACTTTGGACGTTCCACAAGGCTTTGAGCTTCCTGAACCTTGACCAGCCCTTTCTATTCTCCACATATGTTAGCAAGATGTCAATAATTTAAATTCGAGCCATAATTTTCTATGAACATATTGAAGACATCCAACAAACATAATTCTCTTTCCTTGGCCTCCAAAAACACAACTTCTGCATCAGCTAATAGACCTCTGATTTACCCAATAACCTCTCAATCATCCAAACAGAATTTCCAAGTTTCACTCTGCAGAACTCATATTACATCTCTTCTGATAGGATCAGCAAGGAAAATTAACTGTTCCCTTGAAACTGTAGAGAGTGAAACCCACTTCATCCAGAATGATATCCCGAATACTGCAATAGCCATCTTCTTAAAGTAGTGTTGCACAGATCTGACTTTGAGTTTCCAGAAAAGGTAGACAATGGGACAAAGCCAAGATAGACATCCATCAAATAAAGCTCTACTTATGCTGGTTTCATTAGCAGTTCTCATGAAACATTTTTCTTCGAAAGCATTACTTGATTGTCTTGCAGCACAGGATTCTTTGAGTTCTCCTCCGGTAATGCCCATGATAATAGGCGGCCTGATGCATCACCACTAAGTAACTGCTTCAAGTCACTGGAGAGATAAACTGCTGTAACTGGTTGTTTATGGGCCTTAAGAACCTTGAATAGAATAAGACGATATTCAGGCACTGTGATTCCAACGTCCAGACCTTCAAATGAATTCGATAATTTGCTTCTAGCAGATGTATCACTGTTGAAAGAAGTTGAAACTGGACTTTGATTTTCTCTTTGAACACCTTCCTCAGTTACATGTACCATATGCCAGACTTTAACAGCACCACTCTGATGACCAGTTATATACCAATTTGTCTGCATCCAATCTGAAAAACTTGAACTTGTTACTGAGATGGTAAAATCTGAAGGCAATTGTGAAGTATTTACAACAGCTAAGCAATCACCGTTTATGCTCCATACGGCAAGCATAGTACCAGCTGCTGTCACCACCTCACCAGTCATTTCATTTGCATGTACAGCTGAAGCTGACGCTGGAAATTTTGGAAGCTGCCTCACAAATTCAAGGCTGCTGAGGTCCCAGAAAATAACACTACAGTCTTCAGATCCACTAACAATCAAACTGTAAGGTTGGCAAACAGCTATGCATGTTACTTTCCCAGTGTGTGCACACAAAGACCTTTGCAAATGTAAACGGCGCTGGCCACGAACACCATCCTTCCGAAGCCGCCAAACTAAAACCACACCATCATCACTGCCAGTCACTAGAATTTTTCCATCCCGGCTAATTCCTGCACATTGCACTTGACTGCCACCATGAGGTGCCTCGTGAGTTGAAATAAGTTTTTCCTGGTCATACAAAATAATACGCAAGCTACGATCTGGAAAACCCCAAGAAATGTACTTGCTGTATGACCTAGGTTTGAGCAAGCAGTTCTGACCAGCCACTAGAATTTTTTCATGAAAACTGACAATCTGGGAAATAGAGGATATGGTCTTTCGAACTTCCTGTGCTACTAAAATGTTAGAGTGGCAGAGTATGTGAACAGGGAGTTTTTGATGGCAACGCCGCTTGACATGTGGCTTGAAGAAGAGCTGTCTGGGAGTCTGTCCAAAATGATTTATCTGAGCCAAAATAGAAGCCTTCATTCCTGGATCTGATACAGAATCAATATCTACACTTCCTTCATATGTATAATGATAGAAAACATTGGTTGCCTCTTCAGCGGCCTGTCAAAAAGGAAACACTTTAATATATTAAAAGTACATTAAACCTGAGCACAAAATTGCTTTCCCTTTAAGTATGAAACTCGCATAAGGTGCCAAATTGCCAATTAATCATTATATAATTTAGAGCTACTCTGTAATTTTTTAAATGACATGTACCTTTCCCCTCTGTCGAAATCCAAATATAAGATCTATCCAGTGGTGCAAATGTTCCGAAACATATTCAGATTCCAAAGCTTCCCTGTGCTTGCGAATGAATTCACGTGCACTCCCTTTAGCCCAAGGAGGCAGTAAAACATTTTCAACCTGAAGAACAAAAAATACAGCAAAACAACATGCAGCTATCAGAAAAGGAATTTACGACTAAGCAAAAACAAACAATAAAGGAGAACTAAACTAGAAAAATTCTAACCAATCTGGCTTTAACGTTGTCATGCATACTCCACCAACCATCAAGAATTTACAAGCATTAAGGGAATTAGTTAGCACTGAATTATGGGAGTAGTTATCATGCTTGAAACACTTTTAGTCAGTAACAGATTGATACAGTATTAGTATTTAATTCCATCACAAACTCTCCCGTTAAGAAGAATGCCATTATTGCTTTAGGATTCTATCTTGCACACCTTAACATGTAGTATCACATGTAAAACTGCTTCACTGATTGCTTTTGGTTGTTTGAAAGCATTCGTACAATTTTCTTCTTTTGAGAAGCCTTAGATTAATACTTATATCAGACCATTCAACTGGCAAATGACTTATGTCAGGGAACATACAATGGTAGATATACTCTCCATTTGAAGGTAAGTGAAACAAACTATTAAGTTAAAACAGTATGGCAGAGATCATCAACAAAAAGTCGTCAATTTGCAAATAACAGAACTTGCATCAACCTCACTTATGCAACTGTGCATGACCGTTCTAACTGAGTGGACAGTGCATGAAAAAAAATCCAAAGATTCTTCAGCCATTTCAGAGCCTTCAAAAACCAGATATTATTGAACATTTTAAAATTCCCATTTAATAATGCTTAATATACGTTAAGTCTCTTTTAAGAGACCTATATTATTACGTGGCATTTTCCCAAGCTAAAATAATAAGCATGCATCCCACCCACATTTAAAACTTTTGGGGGAACACATTATGCCCAGGGAAAAATTGGATGCTTCAAGAAACATGCAATTCTAGAGAAGAGAGACAATCCTGAGAGAGAAAATTTAGATACATCAGAAAACTTTATGTAAGGTTGAAACCAGTATACAATGACCTTTTGTTGATGATCTTCCTATAATGCACACCTTCAATATTCAGGGCTCTGTACCAATGAAATGCTACCTGGAAGTGCTTGTCAACAATGATGAGGTTATGTGGAGGCTGAGCATTATGTTCTTTGAAATCAGCACATATGTTTACTACACTCACCCAAGGCACATAAATAAAATTTCATTTCCCAGTTCACTAATAGATCAGTGATCAATATTGCCATCTGTCAATGGCAGAAAATGGAACCCTTTTGACATGTATTTCATACACAGACAAACTACATGTAGCCCTTCTCAGAGAGCACTTCCTTCATAGGTGGCAACTGTTAAGAAAGAAGAAACAAAGGACAAACAAGACCCATGTTCCTTTTAAATGATGGCATCATTAACAGGGTGGAAACACCACCCAATATCAGTTAAAACTTAACACTCGATATATGACAGATATAAAATAATTTTTCAAAGAGCACAAAAGATCTTCATTCAATATAATACATGCAATGTTTAGCATATTCATTAAACTATATATGGAGAAAGAGGTTTATAAACATATTCTATCATGTTGTAAATGCTCATTTCATTAATCTTAATCTGGAACAGTTACAACATGAATAACAAAGACCAAGTGAAAGATACCTTCTCCCCTGACTGCTTTACTCCCAAGTTCAGGTGAAAACGGTTCTCCAAGAATTCTGGCATGTAAAAGAATTCTGGAACTAGTTCCTTCACATCTGACGTGTTACTTTTCCCTGCAGCACTTAACCATGTGTCCCTCACACTGTTATAAAGCCGATCAGCATGGTCGAACTGGCCACCTTGTAGTTTTTGGTTTTCGATACTAAAAGGTGGCAAGCGTAGAAGGTAGAACAAAACAATGCCAGCACTTGAATAGTGTGAACCATAATGAAACTTTGGAACATCTGGATCATCCCAACTTTCATATCTGCAAATCAAAATCCATAACATCCTGGTCAACATTTATTATTTCCCAAATACAAAACAAATCAATAATATTCAAACGGATGAAGCTAACAAACATGAATGAAAGAAGACCTACCTTTTCTTAAATTCTTCCTCCCCTTCTACTGTTTGGCATCCCATTGGTTTGTCAAGTTTACGAAAGCTGCTTGGATTCGTCAAGTCCAGTGTTTCGCTTTCATAATCTGCAAGTACCCATGGAAAAACTGGATACTGCGTAAGATCATTATAACCACGTCCTGCAAGCGTGTTGAGGTGCATGAGGTATTGGAAATTGCTGATCTCCCCATTCTGCCATCTTTTGCAGAAAGATTTTGCCATGATCTTAAACAGACGACTCCCCTCGTTACTCTCCTGCTTTGATGAACCTGATATGGTTGTATCTAACCTGATAAGCAAAAGCAACTCAAGTATCAGAATTTTGACAATACCTCCAAAGTTTCAAGATCTTAACACTGGCCCATTCTCATAAACATTTTACTCCATCTTGTAACAAACAATGCTTCAAGTTAAAACCATAGTGCAACAGTACTTTAGACAGACCCTTGGAGAGCTTCATTCTCATCATAATGTAGCAGATGACAATTCTCATAAAAGAACAATTACAATGCCATAAGCTTCCATAGGCCAATGTAACAGCCAGGTTGACTATAGCTTCAATGGAAATTTGACTTCCTCATGTCATGCATATTTGGTTCAGGGGCAAAACTAGGGGTACACTGCTGGAGATTCAACTATTCATTATCACAGGGACAATTATTCAGCATCACACAGCCAAATTGTTCCTTAATTGAAAAGAACCTCTACCCACCTCTTCATTTCATATAGGGTTTCAAGATCTTAACACTGGCCCATTCTCATAAACATTTTACTCCATCTTGCAACAAACGATGCTTCAAGTTAAAACCCTAGTGCAACAGTCCTTTAGACAGACCCTTGGAGAGCTTCATTCTCATCATAATGTAGCAGATAACAATTCTCATTAAAGAACAATTAAAATGCCACAAGCTTCCACAGGCCAATGTAACAGCCAGGTTGACTATAGCTTCAATGGAAATTTGACTTCCTCATGTCATGCATATTTGGTCAGGGGCAAAACTAGGGGTACACTGCTGGAGATTCACCTATTCATCATCACAGGGACAATTATTCAGCATCACACGGCCAAATTGTTCCTTAATTGAAAAGAACCTCTACCCACCTCTTCATTTCATATAGGTTTGATCAAGAAACAAATCCAGAAGCTGATGGAAAGGGCATTTCATCACATACAGAACTCCAAGCAGAATGGGAGAGGAAAATGAACATGACAGTGGTAGAAAAGAAAGGTGAAATTCAAACATGCAGTTAATCCAAAGAAGAAACAAAAACATAAAAGAACTACTGAAAGAATGTCAGCTATAATTGGAATCTGGATTAGAAAAGGAAAAACAAAGTCATAACATACAAAAAATAGATATGCAGAAGAGCTGCATAAACACTTACCAGCCACTGGCTATAGAATGGCAATTCAGTTGTTTACATCTAGATTCTACAAGTATTTGAAACATAATAAGAATGCACGATGTGCATATTTACACTCAAGTTGGGTCACAAAATAAATGGGCATTTCGCATAATTTGGATACCTTGTAAAAAGAAAATTGTGAATCTAAAAATAAAAGTAGTGCACACCATTTCATTACTTTCCTAAGAAAAGAAGAATAAAATTCATTACCTATTGAAGACATTTGATAAATGTAATATATTAATGTCCATGAATGACCAAAATAGATCACTGGGACTAGGAAAACAAATTACATTAGACAACACCTAAACATGTCCTTTGAGAAAATTTCGGGTGGAACAACCCAGCATAAGTCAGCATCAACAATCTCTTGTCTGAATCATGACCTACACAATAGCAATCCAACATATGAAATAAGGATCGTTGCAGACATGACTGGCTTGTAGTTGTTGGTGGCCATCTTCAGACCTATGTTAAACACAGACTAGGTTGTTAGTGGACAGATTGTTTGACTTCAGTTAAACACAACAGCATCAAAATAGCTTTTCTTACTCAGAATAGTGTGTACCTCTGTCTTCGAATTTGTGACTTGTACAAGATAAAACAAGCAGAAGTTCACACTGTGCAAGTTAAGGTTCCATATTCAAGTCCCAACATTATTTACATATAATAGAAGCAAGAATTGTGTTTTACTAGAAATGGCTGCGCCAAGGGCTACCCTTGAATTTTCAATTACTCTTAGTAAGAAAGTGAGAATAGTAAATACAAATAAGTGTTTCAATCAGAGTGGGTATATTACAAATAAAGGTATGTAGGAACAGTTGTAGGCGTCAAGAGACATCACCAAGTGATCTATAAACTGCCAAAAGTTGAAGATCTTAAAAGAACCAAATACTGTAACTGAATGAATATATCAATTCCTTGTAATGGGTCAATTACTTGATACGGGCGAGAACTACATGTATATCTATCTATAACTCCTCAGTATACTCATTTTCCCTTGCACACAATCCTTAGTTTGCTTACAAGCATGTTTGTTACATCCATCCTTACTTAACTTGTATTATAACAGGCTCTTACATTTTCTGCCCCTGGTCGATGTCTCTGGCAACAGCCTATCTGTTGTCCACTTTTTTTTAAATATACTCTCTACTCCATAATTTTTGTATCAATAGAAATTTGACACATTTCAAAAATAAAAAGGTTGAATTAGAGGAGTGACTAATAAATACCACTATTTATGTGGTGATCAAGTGAATAAAAAAAGGGTGGCAAACATTTACCATGGGCATGTACTAATCTCTATACATAATATTACTTTCCCACCTCCTATACTTAACCTGCTTGTTTGCTTGCAGGTGTCTGGGATGACTTCAAAGTGATTGATCTAGCAGATTCAAAGGATGCCTATACTGCTCATGTCAGAGGACTGGGGAAAGGGACTGTGAGGATCATTAGACCAAAGCTACATAATATTCAGAGGAAATGGTAGGAAGGTGACAGTCGTTATTGATCCAAGTGGAGGGAAAATGTGAACAGAAACACTTGAGGATGTCAACAAAATAAAAGAATTCAATGTGGTTAAACAAATTACAAGCACACTCAACAATAGTTTTGAGCCTGACCCTGAAAGTGAGTGTTGAGTTGGTAGTCCCTTATCAGTTTGCCAGAATTTAGATGTAGACATCTTTATTGACAACCTGAAAATTATGAATTAAGATCGAGGGCATGTCAACATGTCCAAAGCAATCCCAAGAGATACTTTAAAAAACATTACATAGTAAGTATAATCCCTCTATTATCAGCAGAAGTAAAAAGTGATGGCCTAAGCCTACTCTGCCTACTGAAGTCAAGTCTAGTCACTTTGCAGGTGCTCCATATTCTAGTAAGCTTTCCCTACAAGAGCATGCCAATTGGTCTTTAAAGGCAGTCAAAGTCTAAAGAACACCACAAACATTTACAAAACCTTTGGCTGGTCAAACATTCTTAAAATCTATGGCTGGTCAAGTAACCAAATGGTGGTCAACTCACCAAAATAATTTGCAAAGTTGGTCGATTACCAAAATTATTTCTGTCAAAGATTTTCATGGGAGAGAGATATATAAAGTGGACAAGATTGTAGAAATCACATTCAAAATTGTAAAGAAAGTTCGAAGAGCCAAGAATGTTGGAATAAGAAGAGTTGAGTACATATGTTTCCAGAGACACTTTCTAACATCCATAGTAAATGGTATTATGTCAACAAAGCTAAGGGAGAAACAGTTAAATGGGAGACTTTAAAAGTACACTTTATTAAAGTATTTGACATCCAACACCTCAACCTGCACATAATTTTATTGATGATTTTGTTGTAGGAAGTCAAGAGTCCATCCTAAATATATCGGCATCATCTTTGATTAGCAAGCTTTGACAAAGGAAACTGAAAAAGGCACATACTGTTAACTGTAATCAAATCGAATTGGACTAGAAAAGAACTGTTGGAAGGAGCTGAGTTGGAAATGATACACAAGGAAATGAGTAGGCATATTGTTAATTTTTCCCATTTACATAAGCGATTGAACAAGATAGACAAGTGAAAGAATTGATGACCTTAGAGTAGATGATTGTTGAATTTAAGACGAAGAAAGTTGACATTTCAAATGACAATCAAATTAGATGGTCACAATAGGTGACTATAGGAGTGAAGAAAATATTGCAAAAATCATTCAATTGATGAGAAATGAAATGAAATGAAATGAAATTGTATTAATGTCCAAGAATGACCAAAATAGATCAATGGAAATAGGAAGAATATTTGACAACAGCAATAAGGAGTGCCTAGAGCATCTCCTAAACAATTCTAAAATCTAAGGTTAAGGAAAGAAAGAGAAAAAAAAAGTAGACAATAAAATAGAAAAGAGAGACCCCCAAAAGGCGAAAGATAATAAGTGAAATAGACAATATTGTGCCATAACGGATTCTCCAAAAAACAACCATGACTATGGAGGCTATGGGAGAGCAATCTTGGCTAGCATTTGAATCAGAAGAGGAGCCATCATCATCCACCACCACAAACATGTCAAGGTTGAGCCTAATAAATTCCTCTAGAGATAAGATTAAAAAAAAATTATTAATGTCCAACAAATGACCAAAAAAGTAGGACAATGGGACAAGTACAATAGTGTCGATATAATGTGAGAATGCAAAAGTGGCTCCTATATAAAGCAAGATGCAGGATGTAAAATATTGATACGAGCTAAGACCTGCAAATTGAACACTAATAGAGAATAATAGACCTTGAAGGAAAATGTACAAGTAATGGATCAATGGTCCAAAATACAAATAATGATGGCATTTTAGGATCCGCTAGAGCTAGCTCCCCTAACATCCAAGGCTAAATGGAGGAAATTGTTGCCTGGAAAGGGGAGCTTGATGCATAGGCTTGAAAGAACTCGTTTGAGTGCTAGTGTGGGATCTAGAATGACAACGTCATTAAGGTCTCTGGGAAGTAGAGATGCCCCCAGGCCATCACTAATTTGGAATCAGATGACAACATTTGTTCGAAGGTCAAACAATGAGGTCATCCCTCAACTCTATGAAGTGCTTGTTGATATTATGGTAGTTGCGAGAGGTATTAAACCTCCACGTGTAACCCTGCCAAGAATAGAATATTCCAGGAAGCAAGAAGAAACCCTAAAGCATTGAACATAACCCTAGAAGACAAGTCGGCTAAAGAAAATAATTAATATTGAGTTTTTAGCCTCCAGAAAGAGAAGTCGGCCCAGAAAACTAAGGAAGAGCAGTATAAATATAGGATGCCAAAGCTCATTTGGATACACACAGCTCGCAACTACAGAAATCTAGTGCGCACTGCAGAAATTTAGTAAGTGCGCAAGTTTGGAGAGTCTCTGCAATTGCAGCTACTGCAACTTGTATTCTCAATTTTAGGCTTGGACTTTCTCTTGGTTATGGTTTGGACTTTCTTCCTTGTGCTATTGATTGGCTATTAGGCCTAGGGTTTGCTTCCAGAATTATTCTCTGTCAAGGTTAAGGTGCTCGAGGTGGCTTCGGCCCATGGTTGGGTGACAATATTGCTATATTGTCTATGGTTAAACGAGCACACCTGCTTTTCTAACAGGTTATGGGCCCACACTATCTTCGGACAGTCTAACCGCAGGAAGATAGATTGGGAGGATTTGCTCAGTTACAGTTGTAGTCAGAGTTTTTGCTGCAGCAACGAAACCCTAACCCTCTTGTTAAGACACCTTAAGTGAAGAGATTGACCTAATTTCTGGATAGCCTAGTGCACCCTAACCTAGCGCACCTCCCGGTACTCTCAACAAGCTAAGACGTCAAGTTTGAGTTTTTGGTCAAAGTCGAAGCAGTCATGACTTACTCTATGAAGTCAGAAAACAAGTTAGAATGGGCTTCTAACTTCAGAGTATGGAAGACAAGGATTGACCTCATCCTTGCCAAGAATAAAGTGTTGGATATCGTGAAAGGAAAGATTGTGGAACCACAGTTTGAAAAAGGAAAAGAGAAGGAACCTCAAAACATTGCAGTTATGGAGAAGTTCAAGGACAATGACATCATGCCATGGGTATCATAGTGAACTTTGTAAAAGACCACTTGATACCCTACATCTCTCATCTTGACTCATCTAAGAAGATGTACGATGCCCTAACTAATCTCTTCTCTGTCAGAAACAATGGACAAGTAATGACTCTGAAGAATGAGCTTCGATGATGAAAGCATAAGATCATACTTTGTGAGAATCTCTCAGTTAAGAGATCAACTACAAGCTATTGAAGAAATCATTTCAAGGAACTAGTAAATATAGTACTCAACATCCTTCCCAAGACATGGGATGCATTTGCCGCAAGCATGAACACAAGAAAGGAGTATGTCACATTTGAAGAACTTTGGACTTGTTGTGCACAAGAAGAATCAAAGATTAGCACAAAAGAGAAATCCCAAAACAAATACGATGATCAAGCCTTCACAGCAAAATTCAAGAATTTCAAGAATAAGAGGAAGTTTGGCTTAAGGAAGGAACTAGTTGCCGAAGAAAGGGAACCCTCAAAGAAGGCCAAGCAGGATAAAATAGACTTCTTCTTCTAAGCCAAGGTAACAATATTCTTCAAAGTTCTTGTACATACCATGTTTACATAGTTTTTGTACATATCTCGCATATCTATTTCTTAATAGATAAGATGTTCAAGTGAAACAATACCTATGGAAAAATAACAAGATAAGGATTGCCATCACAATGACTACAAGTCAACCAATACACATGAAAAGATGAAGTACGTTGACAACCCTTGGTAACAATTCCTGTGGAAGCTATTATATAAGTAGCAACTGCCAGATAAGCCGAAATCAGAATCAAACTTGAAAGAGACCCAAAAGAAGTCAAAACATAAAGAAGTCAGCAATCAAGAGGAAATTAGAAAAAGACTTGTGACACTTTGCAAAAGGCAATAAGGATGCAGAGGGAAGCATGGACTCTCTTAGATGGAGGGAGTTGATTATAGAATTCCAAAAGAAGAGCATGCAGTCATGCATGAAGCAATGATTAGGAGGGRGCTAATCCTAAATGATATGATCCATTGAGGGTTATGRAGTATCTGTCCATGTTCCAATTGAAAGTAGYAGCCATGATAAACAGCACGTGTTCAGTTTGACTCTAGAAGAAGTCTTCTTCGAAAAGAAGCCTTAAAGTATCCTTGGTTGTCCATCTACATCCATGATTCTATGATGAAAAGAAGAAGTTGGAATCTTCAGGGCATATAGAAGAACCCATGGACCCAAGAGCTAAAGAGAGACATGAGGAAGAACATGAAGATTCCAAGAAAGAAAGAAAAGCAAGAACAACCAGTTATTATACCGAGAATCACAAGACTACCAGTTTGGTTTGAACCCACTAAGAAGCAATCAAGCAAAAGAAATGGAAAATGTGAATAAAGAATAGTGTATGTAAGAAAATGTGAAAAAGATTTATGAAAGGAAACATTGCAAGATTCAAAGTTTCTTCCAGAAGGAGGGAGAAGCCTCTGACAACAACTTGTTCCAGTAAACCAGATATACCTCTTTTAGTATCCATGGATTGGAATTTACATGTAAAAGATTGTTCTTCCCAATAAAGCAAGTGAGAAAGAAGGTTATACCAGAAAGTGTAATGTCCCCAAGCCAGGATGCCAGGAACATCACGGTTTGCATGAGTTTTTATCTATTTCTGGTTGTGGCATTTCGTCAAACACTTTGTTGATTTACTTATGTTTGGGTGTTTACTTGCAGGTTGACCTCTTAAGTTCGGCCTTAGGGTTTATATTCGGTTATCACACATAGGTCTGAAGATATAATCAATGGACATACAAGATACACCAAATATGGAACCAATAGCAAAGATCTGACCTTTATTAATATAATGAGCAAGAACTTGATACAAGAGTGAGGCCGATCTGGAATGATCAACAGATGGATCCAATAAACATACTAAGAGCTGCTACAAAATGCTCCAATAAGAGACTACAAGCCTCCAAAGGTTAAATACACCATGAAGACCGGTACAAAAAGAGATTTGTGTCGTATGGAGTGCCAAACCCCCAACTGGATGGGTCACGCTCTGTAGAGTACCCTCAACAATTCGAACTTGTAGATAATGTCCTCCAAATGCTCCAATGAAGATGCCAAACTGTATATCGGGGCAATACCAAACCCCGGGGGAAATCTCAAGATGAATGATGAAGAAATGCACCTCCAAATGGGCAACCCTCTATTGGACTTGCGCCTTCCCTGGATCACTGAAACCCTAGATAATTCGACCTCTCTCCTAGAGCCTCCCAATGCTCCACAAAACCACTGAAATGATAGATCGGGGCCTGGTTACCTCACTGTTGAAGTCCCGAGCGAAATAATGAAGATCTGAGCTATCAAATGACTGAAACCGCTTTCTGAAGTGTGCCCCTCTCCTCCAATTCGTCCAATGCATCTAGTAAATCAAATGGCACATAAAACTCCTTCAAAATGAACTAGATCTAATGGCCAAGACCCTACAATGAAAACCCAGGTGCTAGAATTCCCAGAAGCTTCCCTCAATGAATTGTGCGCCCCCCTTGCTGGAAACCCTCAATGGTGCTTCCTCTCTCTTCCTGTACTTGTGGCTGGTGTAGAACTCTCCTGCAACTGAGTAGATCTGAAGTAGAATGGTGTGGGTGGAATATTGCATCCCCGAGACCAAGCTTGGAACAAGATAGGTGGAATCTTTCACCACCAAGTTGTCCTCAAGGGTTTGTTAAGTCAAAACCCTCAAAACCCCCAAGGCATGGGCTCACTACCTAGAAGCCAGATATCAAAAACTGATAATCACATGAATGAGAGAATAGAGGCCCTTGCCTCTCCTTTATACTTTCTGCTCACCTTGTCCCTCCAAAGTGACTTTTACTTTATTAATTATTAATTAATTAATTAAATCACTTTAATTAATTAATTAACCTTTTTACCTCTGAAAAGCACCTTATCTCTCCTTGTGGCTTCCCTGGCCACTAAAAGTCACTTCTCATCATCCTATCCTGTAGTGTTGTTCCTCTCGATTCCAATGAGCTATCACACTAAGAGGTTCCTCCAAGTATTATGCCTAATATGACCTCCTTAGTGGATTTAATCAATCTATAGCCCAAAATAACTCAAAATCATGGAAATCGTCGGAATGCAACGGAACCAAAACTCAGTTGTGCGGAATGGATCATAATGATGAAATGAGATGAATGATGCAAGTCGGACCCCAAAATACCCCTCAATAGTCACTATACTCACTATATCCTCCATCTGGCTACTCTGGTCATGATAACACTCGGTAATCTAATGATGTCCCAAAGTGTGGACATTACAGACCAATGTATGCAGATATAAGAAGACCTTGTATGGATTCAAACAACTTGATGCATAGTATCTCATATACTGCAAAAGCATGGTGAAAACTTTCTATGACAGAGATAATGTATCAAAATAGTTACTCAGAAGTCTGGGATGATGGATTGTTAATCCATGACAAACTCTCATGACGACAGAAGAAGTGCTACTTGGATATGTTTCAGTTTGAGACTTGCCACCATGTCATGAGCTAGCAGGAAACAAAAATGTTGAATTCGACCATGATATATTGAAATGATCAGAGCTATATGAAGCCTTCAGAGAAAACTAGTGTTCCATGATAGACCGAAGTACATTGAGATCAAGCATTATATTCTCTGTGATGAAGTCCAGAAAAGAGAAGTGGTTCTCCAATATATCTCCATAGATGAGCAGATAGTAGATATTTTGGTAAAGCCTCTGTCCAAGATGAAAAGTTTGCGTACTCAAGAAACAAGTTGGGGCTCGTGGAGACGAATTCCTTATTGAAAAAGGAAGAGATTACTCCCAAGTTGGGAGGGAGCACTAATATGTTATTGATTTATGGACAGTGATTTTTCAGATTGAAAAATGGTCCAGAATGAACAGTTCCTTTCCAGTTCGGAAAGTGGTTTGAGATTTCTGACGGACATGCATTTTCCAGTTCGGAAAATGGTCCAGATCGGACAGTCATTTTCGTAATGAAAATGGTCCGATAGATTGTTGATGTACCATAGACAGCGATTCTCCTTGTGGCCAGTGTGGGGGAATGGTCTAGGTCAGTCATTCTTCTTGGCAATCACTCTGAGTATGGTCAAGTAGAATGGTCTGCCTCGTCAGGCAGTCATTCTTTCAAAGTTCACAGTTGTGAGCAATTTCGAAGAATGGTTCGTTTTGGAGGTTGGTGCAGGACAATCATTTCCATTAGAAAATGGTCCAGACAACCATTCCCTAGGGCAAACTCATTCTATCCAAGTTGCACTATGATTAGTGCGGAAGGAATAGCCCAGTGAGGTGAATGGTCCGGATTCAACAATCAGGGACATGCATTCCCTAGGGCAGACTCATTCTCTCCAGGTTGCACTATGATTAGTGCCGAAGGAATGGCCCAGTTAGGTGAATGGTCCAGGCTCAGAAACCAGGGATAGTTATTATTCTATGCTTGAGAAGAATAGTCCAGATAGCCCATGGCAGATGTTTTACCTTCTGAGGGCTGATGTTTTACCTTCATCAAGGGAGTATCATAATAGAGGGAAGCGGTCCATCGAAAAACCCACAAACTCCAAAACATACATGACCCTCACAAACCAACAGCAAGCTCACCCCGAGATCTAGCCAAAGTAATGGACTATGATGAACAATAGTTAAGGTATGGATATTGATCCCGACCCACAATCGAATCAACAAAACTATGAACACGATTTAGTAGTGACACCAAGCTGAGCACAGTCTCGAGTCAAAGGGGACAGGAATCAAATTCTGCAAAAATGATGAGTAGAGACACTGTCTAGCAATAGTGGATAATGCGTCAAAGGAGAAGGGTCTAATCTCTCTCAGTCGTGACGAAATCAAACCCTAGCAAACAAGGGCCCCATACCTTTGAATTGTAAAGAACTGTGGTCCGAATAATTGTGTCCATGAAAGACATCTTGGACTATATGTCTTAGAAATGGTGTTTGAAACATGGTCTCTCAAGCAGGGCTAAGGACTAGCAGCCCTTATTGACATGGGGCTAAAGAGCATGCCTCAAACTGAAGAAAAAAAAAGCCTCGAGAACTATAGCCCCGAGCATGTAAAAGCACTAGTGATCTCAATCTCCTCCCCTCTAAAGAAGAAATGATGTTCTATGAGGACTTCCTTCGGCCCATTTAAGATCATTATCTTGTTTTCACCCAAGTTGACCATCAATTGTCGAAGATTGCAAAAGAGGGCTAATGCATCCAACTGTCTCTATGAGCCCTCTAGGGATGAGGCCAAGAGAATCACATCATCAACAAGAAGCAAAATAAAGATCAAAACCTAGTGTAGAAGGCACCCAACGACGCCCTGGATATACTCATGAAGTATTAACTCCAACTCATCAATGTAAATCCTAAACAAGGTCGAGGACAAGGGACACCCCCATTTGACCCCAATAGTGTTCCTAATAAAATCAAACACCCCATGTACTATGCAGAGATGACCGAGGATAGACTCATACAAACACAAGATGTCAATCAGGAGGCTCTCAAAAATACCAATGTTTCTAAACCTATGGAATCGAACTTCATGCAAGATTAAGTCAAAAGCTTTGCAAAAGTTTACAAAACAACGATAGCCTTTCAAAGAACAATGTCTCGCCTCCTCAATGATTGCTTGGAGTGTAAGGATGTGATGGTCTGATGCACATGTCAAAATCCAACATATACTCTAGCTTGAAGGTGTCTCCACTTGAGCTACTCAAATAGCTTCAAATGGAGGGAAATATTGTAGAGCTTTGCGAACATATAACCAACCATAATCATTCTGTAATTGTTACGATCAAGACATTGGAACCCAATTTGTGAATCAAGTGAATAGTGTGATGGGACAAAGTCTATGGGAAGCTTCTGCTATCAAAAGATTGAATAGATTAGCAATGTGACTATCAAAAGTGTGAAGACCATATTTGAAGACCATGGCCTAAAACCCCTCCTCATCTGCTACTTTGTTGGTATTCATGATTGTAACTACCTCCCAAATATCCCAATATGAGAATAAGTAGCAAGAGAAAGAAGGAGAGATGACCTAAATGAGGGGTTTCCCAGGGATATCATAGGGAGCAGAGGTATAAGAGAACATGGAGCTCGAGTTAAGGTCGGGGAGGAGAAAGTCGTGGTGGGAAAAGATAGTGTGCCTAAAGGAGAGAATGAGGAAGTATGTGCACAATTCACGTCTCCTTTGTGAGATGAAAAGGCATTTCTTGTTGCGAAGGAGGAAACAATAAGATTTCCTAACACCAAGGTAGGAAGAGTAAACATGAGTAAAGACATATCAAAGATGGCTATGGGGGGCTTATAATCTTCATCATAGCACCAATTCAAAGGGCCAGAACTAGGTTTGGGAGAAGCGGAGGGGGTTGAGTGTGGTGGTGGTAAGATTTAAGGGTTTTAGAATATAACGCTTAGATGTGTAATAAAGTCACCTTAGCTTTAGGGTTTTCGGTTATTATGAGCTTCTATGGTTTTAGACAAATATCACCTCTCGAACCCTATATAAGAGAGTTGAATCGCATTGTAACCATCAAAAGTATTTTCATAATATAATATTATGTTATTGTGACTAACCCTATCTAGAGTTTCAGCATTTAGTGATCTAGCTCATTTTCATAACACGGTATCAGAGCAACCTAGATCAATGAACAAGAAGAGTGGGTCGATTCACATCAATGGTGCAGTTGGTAGAAAATTGAGCAATGTGTAAAAGATAGCTCCCATTCCTAAGATCTACCGATGAAGGAGTTGTCCTATGAGCCATTGTTAGCGAAAGAATACACTGCCAAAGGAATCGCCGCCAATTTTTTGTTTGCATCAATTACTTGCCATTAGAAGCGTAGAATGGTTATAAGTCGCCATTCATAAAGTAGGCGTCATATGTAAGTCACTAGTCGTCATCCAACATACGACAACCACCATACAAAATCTTCCAATCTTCATCCATTGTATAGCAGTTGCCACCCAACGTACATTGTCATACATCTACATATATCAACCTACAGCCCGTCGTACATCAACCATTAAGTCTCGATTTGCAAACTTTTACCAGGATTAAATATTCAATCAGAATTTCTAAAAATAGAAACACCTCTAGAGAAATTCAATGGCCAAACTTTTCACACCTGGAAAGTGAAAATTCAAATGTAGTTGATGAACAAAAACCTATGGGGAATAGTAAAAGGAACTAAGCAATCACCTACAGATCCAAATAAATTACTAGAATGCCAAAGAAAATATTATAAAGAAGAAGCTATTATTGGCCTTGCTCTCTAAGATTCTAAGTTGCATCATGTAAATCTGGAAAAATCATCCAAGGAAATCTAGGATAACCTGACTAAGTTGTTTGGAGCAAAAGCAGTGAATGCAAAGTTTTCTCTTAAGCTATAGTTATTCAAATTCAAGATGTCTTCTGAAGTCACTATGTCTAGCCACAAACAATCTGAGATCTCTCATCAAACAAGTATCTGAAGTCAAAGTGATGATAGAGGAAGAGGATGGCAAAGCCATTTTGTTAGATAGTCTAATTTCTCAATACAGTGATGTCACTTTTAGTCTCAATCAAACGTCTTCATCTACTATGAGATCAAGGGGTGGTTTCATTGCTTATTTAGGGGGACTCAGACCCTCACTGGCTTCTTCGACTATCATGATCAGCGGTGCTTAGCTTTATACATACAGGAGGCCCTCAAGTTCTGAGCCCATACTCTTCAACCTCCTACGAGACCATACCCTATTCGACAGATCACCTCGGTCTTCACAGTGTTACCTTCTCATAAGGGCACTAAGAGACAAACTAACACCAGCACAGCTCTAAACTCCATATCAATGCGGACCCATGGGACCTTTCTCCATCCCACGAAATTTCAGCGACATGACTAGACCAGATCTCTTCCTAGGGGACGAATGAGATCCCCCAGACCTCGTCAGGGTACTACCTCTTCTAGTCAACAACGCAGTGGACGATTCAGGCATGGCACCATTTCCCCCTCTACACATCCTACTATACTCAATTTTCTTCACTCAACCTCGAATGGTAGGAGAAATGGATCCATTCCATGATTGACCTATTTCATTACCTCTGGTTTCTCTTGTTCCTAGATCTTCTCCTACAATACATCTCCTCATCCAGGCAGGTCTTTGGACTCAAGGTCGAGGGTTCTGCATGTCTCGACATAGATCTCACTCTCTATGGCTTTACTCTATTACATTTTACTTTTCGCATCTTGCCTTTATAGGAGACCTTTTGGTACTCCTACTTTGTAATGACATCATTGTACTCAACAGTCCCTTTGACTACTTTTGTGGTCATTAACCGAACATTAATAAAATTATCTTATCTTATCTTAACTAGAAGACATGATTTCACCTCTCTTAGCTAAAGAAAGAGAGAAACTACAGGAGATTTAGAAGGAGATTCTCAACCAAAGACAAGTGAAGGACAAGTAAGAGTAGGATTGAGTGTTACTACTGTGGAAAAATAGGTCATACAACAATTAATTCAAAAACCCATCCTAATCACCTTCTCAAAGGAAAGCTTAAAGAATTAATAAATGTAGCCATTATTGGAGATCCACCAGATACTGACAACAATTATGACACCCGTGAAGATCAACATTGTTTGCATTTTAAGAGGCCAACACTTTGAAGACGGGGAGTGATGCAATGGAGGAGAGATAGTTGTTCAATAGTTCATGATGTTTGTGGATTGGAGAAACTATATCTCATTGCGATTATGAGACATGCATGAGGAGATTGTTGTTTATAGTTCAAGGGAAATTTGAGATCTTGAAGTTTGGTACCATAACTTTATGAGGGTTACGAAAGATTTCATATACAAATTATGTCCGATAACTTTGGGAACTTGGATTACAACTTGGAGACTATACCTTTCGGAAGAATAGGGAGTAGCTTGAAGGAGTCTTACTAGTTCAAGCATTATTTTCAAAGAATAAGTGTTTGAAACTTTGAAGAATGTTTGATTCTGTTGATTTAGTTTTCAGTACATGTGTTTGCAGTGGAAGTGTGTTTTTCTTTCAATGAGTCTTGTTTTTAGCATGGTAAGTCTTAAGAAAGGTTGTTAGAATATAAGGTTTACATGTGTAATAAAGTCACCTTAGTGACTTTAGGGATTTAACTTATCAATTATTATTAGTTTTTAGGGTTTTGTAAAAATATCACCCCTCGAACTTTGTATAAGAAACATGAATCCCATTGTAGTCGTCTCAAGTATTATCATAATATGATATTGAGTTATTGTGACTAACCCTATCTAGGGTTTCGACATTTAGTGATCTAGCTCAATAACAAAGGACTACCTCCCAAATGGTCAAGAAAGACAAGCATATTTAGCAGAGGTCAACTCGAGATGAAATCTGAGAATGGGAGAAGCATCTAGTGGAAGCGGAATGAGAAGGCCCAAGGGTCCCTCTCATCAAACAGGATAGTGGTTCCAGGCGCACTTGATGGGGTGGGGTACGAAAGGGGGGGTCAAACTAGAGGGAGAAGGAAAGAAGGGCACGATCAATTAAAGGATTGTGGTTATCAAAAGGTGGCACGTAAAGGGGAGAATATCCTAGTTGTTCATAACATAGTCTACCAAACTAGCATCTAACCATGGGGGAGGCATATTAAGTGGTTGGAGTTCGAAATGCTAGGGAGTTCGTTTCGGATTAGTAGCTCATGGTGTTCGCCAAGCCATAGAAGATTCCTACCATAAGCCAAAAGAGGCCCCAAAGCATTGTTAAAAATCCGACGAAGCCCTACTGAACTTGGATCTATCCCCTAGATATAAAACATGTCCCCAGACTAATCATGGAGAGGAATTTGACAAGCTCTAGTACAAGTATTGAAATCACCCAGGACGATGACATCACCTACAACAAAGGATCAAATGATGTTGACTTACAAATCCAAGTAAGGAACCCCAAGTAAATCATTGTGAATGATGAACTGAGAGGATACTAGGGGGAACTTGTAAACTACAATGTAAATGTCTCTAGGGAGAGAAGCCAAACCACTAACTTGGATCCACATGAACCTAACAAACTCGCCAATAGCAACCATAGAAACCCTGCCCTAAAGAGAGTCCCTAGTCAAACAAGCTACACCACGTAAGCTCCAGGTCTCTTGTATGCAAGCAGAAAACCAATGGTAAACAAGGATACCCAGGTCCAGAAAGTACTTGGATAAGACTTGCATGGCTATCAGTAATAAAAATGATGTTCGACGAACCAAGTGGATCAAATATCATGCCAAATGGTGACCAATACACCACATTTCCATTCCAACATCCCACTGAAATCCTCGAGCCTTACCTCCTCTCCCAATGAGCCCACCATTTGGAGAACCCATGACAAGTCCACCCACGACAAGAGGAATCCCAAATCACTACTCTAAGATCCCTAATGACCACCCATTTACTTGCCTATCGTGTTGCTGCAACCTATGTTCTAGAGCATTTGAGCTCCAAAACCTGGGATCTAGTGAGATCCTCATTGAGTTAGATCGTGTGAGGAAGGGAGAAAAGCTTATGCTCGGCTCAAAGGCCCCAAAGTCGATTTCCCAAACATGTATAGAGGAAGAAAAAAGTGGATTCAGCTCCAAACCAAACCCTCTCAAGGCCAATATTTTGAAGGTTTAGGGTATCTTGGAGAACCGAGGCTCCAACCTACAAGGGGTCTAAGGAGGGAAGAAGTCAATGGAGCTCCCTCACTTTTAAAGAGAACACACTTCAACAGATTGAAGGATCATAACCTTGGTTTTACCTAGATAAGTTGTCAATTGTCGAAGATCACAAACACTGGATAGGGCATTGATCTGTCTCCTCAATCCCTCGGGTGAGAAGATCGGGAGGATTAGGTCAATGACAAAAAGAAGCAGAGAGATCCATATATGACGGATAAGACAATGATCCCCCTCTTGAATATGCCCCTTGAGAAAAGACTCCACTTGATGTAAATTCCAAAGAGAGTCCTTGAGAGAGGGCACCCTTGCTTGACCCTAATGGTACTCCTAATGAAGTTTGAAAGGTCGTAAATAATGCAAAGGCAGCCAAGACCCAACTCATAGAGTCTCATGATGCTAACGAAAAGGATCTCTGAAATGCCAATATCGTGGAGCCCTTGGAACCTAGCCTCTCAAGGAATCAAATGTCTTTAAAAATTCCACATAATAACACAAGATTTTCAAAGAGCAACGACGAGCCTCCTCAATAATAGCTCAAAGATTGAAGATATGATCAATGGTCTGGTACCCCAAGTGGAACATCGCTTTTCCTTTGGCCTTGAAACACGTACCCCCAAGCTCATCAAAAAGCCACAAATGAAGGATTGTAGCATAGAGCTTGGAGAAGGTGTGTCCAATCATGATGGGTTCATAAGTGTTCGGCTTTGAACCAGCCCCCTATTTGAAAATTAGGTGGAGGATATGGTGGGACCATGCCTAATGAAACCCTAAACAAACAACATGGTTAGACAAATCAACAATGTGGAAGGCAAGAGGGTGAATAACATGCTTGAGGAACTCAGCTTCGAAGCCTTCCTTGTTTGCATCCATGCTAGTGCTCATAACCTTGACAACACTCCTGATGTCGCCATATGAGAACAAACGACATGAGGGAAAAGAGGTGTGGACTAGAAGTTTCCCTAGAACATCATAAAGGTAGATAGTATGGGAGAACAAGCATCGAAGATCTAAATCAAGGGCAAGAACAATTGGTCTAGGGAAAAAGGTACACCAAAAATCTTTGATTGAACGACAAAAGGCTTCACGAAGCTTGTGTCTCCTTAAAGGGATTCCTATTGTTTACGATGAAGGAGATGATAGTAAGCTCTTTGAAGGTGGGGAAAGGTTAAGGAGTCGTCCAAGAAGGAAAATCAAACATTTTTATGGTGGAGTTTGCACTCCTCATCAAACCAAATGTTCCCGAGGCACAAGCCAAATTTAGGGGCGTGAGAGATATGTTAGATGGTATGGGGGTAAGAGTCAAGGGAAACCTCCCAAATAGCATTGGAGAGAAGCTCATGCTTGGGTGAGTTTATCTCGAGGGACGAGAAATAGGGAAGGAAGGGAAACAATTGATGAAGGCAACAAGGATAGGAATTGACATATTTCCATTGAAGTGGACAATGGTACGAGGCGCTAGGGAGGGATGGGGTGGGGGAAGGAAGGGGGTTAAGGCACCGATGGAAAAGGTAAGAAAGGCATGGTCTGCAAGAGGGAGGGGGGAAATTAAGAAGCACCATATGAAAGGAAGCAATTCTTGGTTGGCCAAAACATAACCGACCACACTGGCTTCGCTGCTATGAGAGAATACTAGGATGCTCTTCAAGAGGAATAAGAGAAGCAATAGAAACGGGGAAGATGAAACTAGATTTGTAATTGTTGCAAAACCAAATAATAAAAGTCGATACAGAATATTTTTTAGAAATAAAGCAATTGTAAGAGAAGAAATAGAAAAAAAGATAGTTCCAAACATCATCCATCTTGTGCACAAGTCAAAGAGGATCTTTATATAGTTGTATAACCTGAAGGCCCCACCAAACTAAGAGTTAGCGCCAACTTTGGAAACCTGAAAAAAGATTTAATAACATATCCATTCCCAACAAAATTTTCGATGAGATAGTCAAAGCAATTACTAACCATAAATATTTTTCATTCAAAGATGGTTTCTCAAGCTACAATCTAGATATAGTTGCACAATAAGACTGATGTAAAACTAATTCTAAGATTGAATAGGGATTCTTTCAATCTTGGGTTATGTATTTTTGTCTTAAAATAGCTCCTTCAATATTCTCTAGAATTGTGGTTGTGTTTTTAGTAATTAATTTATAAATATATGGCTATATATTCTGATGATTGGACTGTCTATAGCCTATTTAAGATGTTCTCTAGTAAATAAACAGTGAGTCTGCATAGTCACCCAAATGTCGGCAAACATTTTGTGTACTTTAAAGAAAGTTTTAGAAGCTCCAACTCTCAAGTTCCCCAACTGAAGCCCTTCCATCTCCATGTCTTTGTTCCCAACATTGTTGTGAGTGTCATATTAGCTCTAAGCCCTTCTGTCTCTATGTCTTTGTTCTCCACATTGTTGCGGCTGTCATAATAGCTCAACCATGAGAAGAGACTACAGATCACCTGTCTTCTGTTGGTCCTGTATGTAGATGATCTGATCTTTTGGTTCTCAGAAACCCGTTGCATGGTGCAAGGAGTTGACCCACAAATTTGATCTCAAGGACATAGGCCTTATGTATTACTTTCTGGGTCTAGAGGTTTGGCAGGGTACAGGTGAAATCTTCCCTAGACAAGGGAAGTACACAGTATATAAGATAAGATTAGATAATTTATTAATGTCCAACAAATGACCACAAATAGGTCAATGGGATTGCTAAGTCCACTCCAATAAAAGAAAAATAAAAGCACCTCTAATCTATAATATCAAAGATCTAAGTAGAGACTCTGAAGAGATTTCAGATGCTTGATTGTGAACCCTTGGTCACTCCTATGGTTCCAAATCTTAGGTTATTTGCTAATTTAGATTCAGACTTTGTAGATCCTTCTTTGTATACGCAGTTGATTGGTTCCCTGATGTAACTTGTGAATACCAAGCCTGACATATGTTTTGCAGTGAATACTTTGAGCCCGTTGATCGTTGAGACTAGGCAGATTCATTGGAACGTTGCCAAGCATGTGCTCCAATACTTGAAGGGCACAGTGCATTATAGCATGAAGTATGTGGGAGATGGTGAGTATTTGTTGCATGGTTTTGTTGATTTTGACTGGGCAGGAAATGCTAGTGCTAGGAAGAGCACTTCTTGATTTTTTCTTTAGCTTGGGCATAGGTATGATTCTCATTTCAGAAGTAAGCAGTCAGCAGTTGCACTCATTTCAGCAGAGGCAGAGTATATGACATCCTCTTCTGCTAGTTGTAACTTGTGAGGCCATATGGCACACTAGTTGATAACAGAGTAGACCAATGAGATGTTGGAGCCTATAGTTGTTTACTGCAGTACTATTTGACTCAGCACTGGCAGAGACTTGTCGAGTCTTCCAAATCTTACCGAGTCAAGTCTGAAACGAGCATTCGACTCATACTCACCCTCTAAACTCGGGACTCATCCAGAGTCATGAGACTCAGCTCATAATCCTTGGCTCATGAGTTTCATCACAAACTCGCCATCCATTTCACTTTCATTTCTCATGCTAATCCATTTCCTCTCATTCTCGTATTCATTGTTTGTGGTGATTTTGGAACTGAAAGGGGCGATTTTATTGACTGTGACAATGTAACAGGAGGGCAATTTTATTTACTGTGCGTGTTTCTGAAGGAGGTCAAGTTCCACTGTCAGAGTGTTTGCTGTGACTATAGTTTGTGAGTCTGTTTGTGAAGGAAGCTGAGTTCTTCTATTACTATTTGCAGGCCAATTTTATTTGCTGTGTGCAGGGACAATTTTATTTGTGTGAAGAAGAGGCAATTTTATTTGTTGTGCTTTGGTTGTGAGAATGACTCAAGGAGGCTGCGCTTTTGTTGTGTGAAGGAGGTTTGTCAACAATCATGATTCACAGTGATATGCTTTTGATTTTCTTCTATATCAGTATTTATTAAATTTTTAATCCATCTGCTAGCATATGAAATGACAAATTTTTAATTAATTTGCTAACTTCCTATGCATGTGTTTTGAATTATCCCTGTTTCATTATTTATTTCACGAATTATACCTATCGTCGTCTAGAGTCTATCGGTACCGAGATTCTTATCCATGGCTTCCAATCCCAAATCTAAAAGGCCTCTTGATCAAGCATGGGAACACTATGTCCTAGTGGATCCAGATGATGACAAAGTCAAATTCAAATACTGTCCGACTGTTATGTTTGCAGGCATAAACAGGCTGAGACACCACCTACAAGAATCCCATGCAAAGATGTGATAGTTTGTGACCATTGCCCTACAGAAGTCACAACCCAAATTCAAGTTTCTTTGGATAACGTCAAAGAAAAAAATGCAAGGAGAGCAAGGATGAAGTTCAAAGTTGCAGGGATAGGGAAAATTCAAATGCCACCTCCGAGTAGTTGCTTATAAAGTGCTGCTGCAAGCCCAACTATCACCTACCCATTCTTCCTTCCTTGCAGAACCCCTGGAGCTCAACCCCTGGAGCTCAATCATCCTTGGAGAGTTTTAATGAAGATAAAGGGAAGGATGCAGATATGGCAGTGAGGAGGTTTTGGCACCATGACAACCTCTCATTTAACATTGCAAACTCTCCTTTTTTTGAGTTCATGGTAGATGTTGTTGCAAGGGTTCACTCGGATACAAAATCCCATCTTATAGTGCACTTAGGGGGAAAGAGCTAGATGAGGAGTTACAGCACATCAAGGCACAGTTGAAAGGCCTTAAAAGTTGATGGGAGAGTACCGATTTTACAATTCTGTCACATGGGTGGACAGATCAGAGAAATGGTACAATCCTCAATTTTCTTGTGGCATGCCATAACAGAACCAAGATCACAAAATCAATTGATGCAAACCTGATATATTCATTATTGGTGGAGGTTGTGGAAGAAGTTGGGGTCAAACATGTTGTCCAAGTAATCACAAACACTGCAAATTATGTGGCAGCTGGTAAATTGCCATGTGATAAATATCCTACTATTTTTTGGGCCCCATCTGTTACCCATTGCATAGATCTGATTTCAGAGGACATAGGGAAGTTAGAGTGGGCGCATGATATTCTTTGCAAATGCAAAAAAATAACCAAGTACATTTATAACCATGCTTGGTTTGTGACCTACCCGGCGGTCACACACCTTGCAACAAACTCTCTCACTCCAAAGTCTTTGGACAAGTACTAAGCACCGAGACAGATGTTTTGTAGTGAGAAATAGCTATATTGAAAAGACTGCACAAACCAAATGCAGTGACTGTTAAAGTGTCTCTTCAGAAATGATATATGGGAGTCTATAAATGAGGTTGTTAGCATGATCGAAAATCTTGTGAAACTGTTGAGAAGCATCAATGGAGATAGACCGCCAATGGGATACTTCATGAGGGCATGGACAGGGCCAAATAGCCCATCAAAGCATCGTATAAAGAGGATGGATCTAAATATGTCTCATTATGGACAATTAACTTTTTATTGGCAGCTACATTCACCATTGCACACAACCAGAGCATATCTCAGTCTGAGCATATTCTAGAATCTAGATATCTATAAATATACTATTTATAGGTATCTTTCCTTCTTTATTTCATGTTTCCAGTTAAACACTGATCAGGCTAAAAGAATCTCTCCAGCAAATAGAGATGAAGTACAAAAGAAAATAGAAGATAATTTTATTAACATCCAGCAAATGACCAACAGATATGTCAATGGGACTAGAAAGTACAATTAGCGATATCAGTCTGTACGGTTGGCCTAGGCTACCCCAAAAGCATATATATGTAGGTATGTCTTTATTTTTACTTGTTTATTCCATGTTTCTAACTGCACACCAAACTGCACCCACAAATAAAAAGAAAGAAAAGTAAAGCCCTCGTATCTTTTACTTTGGATTTTAATTTCCTTGCAGAAAGGAAACGGCAACCAACCAACAGATATCTTGGCCACGCAGGAAAATTTCAGAACATAAACACTATGGATAAAATTAAGGTCTATTCTAGCAATAATTTTGCAAGTACCAAACATTATGAAATAGGATACCTTGTAATGATTTCACACACAGACACATATGCATAAAATGAGTTTACATAGAATGGTATGCTCATGGCGCCATATGTTAATGGTATGCATAACACACTTTTACATAGAATGTATGCAAGCAAGCAGACATGCAGCAAGCAAAGATTGTACAAATAGATCAAAGGGAGGGAATACACACACATCAAAGTTAGGCACTCCAAGCACTTTGAAATAGAAAGATGCAGTTTGAAGTTTGCAACTTCTAAACCCAACTCAGAGCTGATTCTTAAAATGATACATCTCACTCAATATTGATCAAAAGAACTTCCAACACATGACAAGTAACCTACTCAATAACCCCTGCAACATTTTGTAGGTAGTCCTCTTTAATAGACAATCCTTAGGCCTATTTTATACGTACCAATATGATATGGCAGTCCCTATGTGAAGAGCATCAGAAGTTTAACTTCAATGGGGCATCTCAAAAAACTCAGGTAAAACGAGTAAGTGTCATCAGTGATCATCGTAGCTTGGTTAAGGTAGCCTATTGTGAGAGCTCAGTCCTGGCAGCCAATAGCTAGGGTGCAATCAATGGGCTAATTAGGGGTTCTGAGTTTTCTATTAATCTTGGATTGAAAATTGTTAAGTGGAAGACCGATTGTTATTGACATTATCATCAAGCGGAACCCTCTTTGATGGAGATTGGAAGTGAGATTTGAAAATTGGAAAAATAATGTCCAGTTTCATTCACTGAGTTGGAATTGCAACAACTGGTGGTGAAACAGACCAGCGGACAAGATAGCAAATTTTTCCATCATGCTAAGAAGTGGCAAGTTAGCCTACTGTGAGAGCCCGAGCCTGGCAACCAATAGCTAGGGTGCAATTGATGGGTTAATTACAGGCCTTGATTGCTTTATTAGTCTTGGATTGAAAGTTGTTAAATGGAAGACTTACTGTTATTGGCGTTATCATCAAGCAAGTGGGCACCTCTTTGACAGCGATTAGAAGTGAGATATTTTGAAGTTGGAGAAATGGTGTCTAGTTTTAATTCACTGAGTTGGAATCACATCAACTGGTCATGAAACAGCCCGTCGGAAAAGATGGCATAGTTTTCCATCATTCTGAGAAGTGGCAAGTTCTGATCTCACTTTATAAGTTTAAGAAGGTAAGCGGCACAAACAGTTGATTTTCACAGAATTGAGTGCATTGCAAGGGATAAAAACTTGAGTTTTGAGGTGAAGACCAACACAGTGAATGAGACAAGCATGAAGAAAACAAAGGGTTAGGTTAGACCCAAGCTCGATGAACTTAGGAAAGAAGAGCATGACGGAAGACCCAGGGTATGGGGCCTCATGAAAAAGAAAGAATGTGTTTATCTAGGACAAAGAAATGAGAGAGGAAGAACAGGATCTATTTACCAAGATGGTGGAAGAATTTATAAACCTCAAGTATGAGGTAACAAAGATCGGGTATCTGATCAGACCTCAATTTGATCCTGGAGCAAATAGTCCAACAAAACAGTCAATCTGGCAGGAAAGTTCTACAAGATTACCTAGAACTTACATCTCGGTGTAAAGAGTTGATATTACAAACTAGAAGGTGCTGAAGTTAGTCTCATTTTTGAACACTTTCCTAGACTATATGAGTTGTAGCTATCCTAGAATAGAGACAATACCAATGGTATTAAAAGTCACTAGTGCAACAGTCAAGCAGAGCTGTAATCCTTTTGTTGCTGTGCTCCATGCTAGTCTTGTAGTTTTTGCTCAGGCAAGGATAGAATGCAGTCGTCTGTTCTTGAAAAGATTTGATAGATGTTTCTATTAGATATAATTCTGTTGCAAGGTTACATCTATGAATTCTGGTAGTATCGAGGTTTCAAGACTGGAATTGAATAAAAGGGAAAGTCATTTGAAAGACTGAAATATTATACTGCAAATAATGTGGCCTATTAGAGAGTGTTATATTAAAACCATAAAATTCATTTTCCAACCAAAATAAGAAAAGATTGCGTAATAATTCTTTATGTTAAATATTGGGATAATCTTAACAATTTGGTAATATGTTTTATTTTGTTTTCAAAAATCTAATTTTTTGGACTAAAAAAAATATATAGAACTCCGAATTTTTACCTATACCAAATTGTAAGGCTAACTGAGCTGGTCATTGTTTTAGGCAATAAATTATTTTGGGACAAGTATTAAAGGAAAAATACCATTTTTAAACTATACTCCAAATCCTTCAGAACATGGAAGTCGCTCAGGCCCAATAGAAGAAAAGGCAAGGCCATGAACATACAAAAATGGAGAGATAAAGATTTGTAATAGTATGATCCTGTATCAAGTATTGACTCAATATAATACTTGACATATGCAAGACAGTACATATTTGCAGTAGCTTTGCAAATGTGCATCCTTGGGCTGACTTTTGTGTCTTGCAAACCTGGAATGGTCATATCATGCAATCTCGTTGTGCCCTCCAACACCATGTGGCTCATGTTATGCAGGGAAACTGGGAGCTGGGGTTCAATTAGCCCATTGTTGTCGGGTTAGGCATATGTACATACATGCATACATATGTACTATGCAAATAATGATCTTGATTTAATTTTTAATATACATATTCAATGGAGGTGTATGGATGTGTGTGTGTCGATTTTTCACCTTTAAAGCTAACTAATTTTTTCCTTTGATTTCTATATAAAGGCAACAGTCAACCCCCTCTGCAACCTTTCAAACTCTTTGCCTAAAAATAGGAAAAGAAAAAAAAATGCCCTCCTGTGGCCTTCTTTTATATTGGCCCCATTCTCCCATCCCTGAATTCTATTAGTTAAAAACTACTTTTCCTATGTAAGCATGAAACAAACAATGTTTCCCTTCCACATTTGACGGCCAGACTAACAAAGAAGACCCAGCACATGGGAAAAAGGGAGCTCAAACAGTCAAAGGCAACATCTTGTATAAGGAAGAAAATGAAAATTTCAAATTAAACTTATTAAAAATTAAATAAATAAATAAAAAATTTCAAATTGAGGGCCTGGTGTTGTATCTAGCATTAGCTAAGGAATTAAGATCAGAAAGGGTAGGTCCATACATGCTGTTCCGAGGAAGATTCATCGCCACCAGATTTTTGAACACGTCATCCCTTTCCTTTTTATGGAAAACCAAAAGATCATTGCATCCATCCATGCTAAAAAGCTCAATGGCAACAGGCCGCAGCTGATATTCTCGCTTCAAAAGTTCATGAACACTTTCCAGCTTCCACATTCGCCAACGATGAGGCAGATTACTACTAGCACATACCTTCTCCTTTCCCCAGGCCCCACCATTGTATGCCCAAGCTCTGCCTCCAGCCCACACTTGGGCAGTTGCTTCCCAAGTAGCAGATGCCTTAGACTGTAAATCAATACTTTCCACAGCACTGTTTTTGACACCCAAGGCCTGATCTATCACCGACAGTTCAGCCTCAAAAGCTTTCTCACTAATACGCCCTGATTCATCAATGTAAAAGTTTTCAATGACATATAGGCAAAATTCACCTATAAGAAAAATCCCATCATGTTTGTCAAGTCCTACAACACGCTCACAGTTGTACCGAAACCTTATCTTTTCACCAGGTTCCAAATAAGGCCTAATCAAATACTCGCCATTATCATGGACTTCTCTTTCTGATTTATCATCTGCATACCTCACATTGTCAATTTTCTGTGATGAAGACTGTCTGGTAGAACCAGGCTCAGACATTTCATGTACTCCATCTGTTATTTGTAGTGACATTGTACTTGATTTCCCACCAGTTTCAAGAGCAGAATGTAAGCTTGCATCATTAATACTGCTGTGCTGATCATCACTCCACCCAACTGGAGCAGAAATTGAATCCCCGTCTTTGAACTCCTCTGCTTCATCATAAAAGTATTCCTCATCCTCTCTACCAGTATAACTTAACTGTTTTTGATTGCCACCACCAGAAGACAAGAGAAGGAAAAATGAATCATAATCAGGATCACTCATATCCATGCCGAATCCAGTCTTTTCAGTTGGAAATATCCTGTCTTCTTCAAAATTTTGAAGCGCATTCCCAATTGTGTCTACTTTTACCTTCAACCGTTCAAGCTTTTTACGCATACGATAGGGTCCTTCAGTAGGGCAAAGCTGCCACTCAGGTTCTTGACTGACAGAAGACTTCTTCATTGGCCATATTCCACGCTCGTGTACAAGCTGTTGAATATGACTCTGCCATTCACTTTCAGCGTGAAGGATCCATCCATATTTGTCCTGCCGCACAACTCTCAGTTCTGTAGACATTGCTTCACGCACCAACTCCAAGGCACACCTGCGCTCAGTCATTTGTTCCCAGTGTCTGGAATCTATTTTTGTATTTTCACGGGTTCTCCGCATCATTTCTCTCTTCCGACGAGCCTCTATGCCTTTTGTTCGCACCGCAGGAAATTTTACCGCTCCTGCTATATATTGCATCCACATAATGGCAGCACATTGTTCCAACACCTTACAAATACTTTGTTTAGAAGCATCAAGCCACTGATAGAATTCTGTTTGATTATTTCCTAACAACTTATCAAAGCCTCCATGTAAGACATCCAATGGTTGTCCCTGGTTTGGTTTGGAGACCAGTAGTTCCTCCAAAGCAGTACGGCGATTTAACAAGAGATACCTGATAACCTCAGCAGCCATGCTTTTTGCATTTTGTCTTTGATCCCAAAACAATGAAATCAAGTTCACACAAAGACAGCAAATAATATCAGTATCAGAATTGCTTGGGCAGAATATTAGCCTTTTGTGAGCAATCAATAACTGTAGAACTGTGCAAGTATTGACTCCAGAGGAATCGATAGTTGGAACACCAGCTACATTTTTTTTAAGTTCAAGATGTAAGCTCATATGTGAAAGAATGTCATCCTCACCAATGGCACTTAAGAATGAAGGTGAAAAGCAATACATTATCATACGATTTGTGTTTTTTAATAAAGCCTGTATATACACTTCTATCGGCTTGCTTCCTCTTGTGAGAGAGAGAAGACTTTTGCCAGTTGGTATGGCTTCTTCAACACGGCCATCTTTATTGGCAAGCTGCAGCATGGACAACAAAAATTCTAAAGCTTTTAATGCTCCCCCTGCCTCTGGAAAACCACCAATGTATACACGATCCACAATAAACCAGCTAAGTGCATCCAAGTTTGAGGACCAACGATTCTTATCAAGTTTCTTCTCCATTTCTTCCTCATCACGTAAAATCAGACACTCCATGAAGTTCATCAACCTACTTAGGCACAAACCCTGGAAAACTAATACAGAATCCACTCCAACATACAAAGGAACGGTTTCCAGAACAGCTTCCACAATTTGTGTCGCCTTAACCTGCTCAGTTACAATCTCTGCCAGAATTTCTGCAATAAGATCCAACACAGCTCCAGCTCCTGCTGAGCATGGGCCTCCCCCAGGACCAGCATTGTCCATTTGCAACAAAAGCTTCGGACTAATATCAAAGAAAATATTAGCACCAAATGCCCCCTGTACATTTGACTTGAATTCCTGTGATGTATCAATTTCACTGGTGGAATTGGATGGTGTTGCAAAAGATTGCACACCCCCAAAAGGCAGGCTGTTCTCACTATGAGCAGAGCTCCCTAGCCAAGATGTTAAGGCAAGCACTGGTGACATAGATAAAGGTTGTGCTAGCTTAAAACTTGACTTCTCTGAAGAAATTGGAGACCCTGGAATTAAAATAGACATTGTGCTGAAAGAATCCATAGGTACAGCTGAATGTGTTGGAGTATGAGATTGATTCTCCTCAGACTTTTTAACATCAAACTCTGGTGAAACAACAGAAAAGCTGAACGTCTGATCAAGACTCTCTGTATCTAAAGCAATGATGTCATGATTAATTTCCTCTCTCACAAACAGCTTCCCTGACTTTGAAGAAGAATCCGTCCCATTCATCTCTTTATTTTCAGAAACATAATTTGGCAGGCTAATTGCATCTTCAGAGCTTACACTCCTTTGCCCTTGGGCTGAGCTTCCAATGCTTGTAGATGTCTTCCCTGATTTTTCTTGTTCTTGTGGCATGCTAGAAAATGTATGTTGCGAGCTATTGGAATCATCTGAATCATTCACAGTCTGTTGATCTGCTAATGGAACTGATAGGCCTTTAACCAACTGTACAGCAGAAGCAGCCCTGCAAAGAGATGAGAGGGTTGTATCCACTAAGATTAACTGTTTAAACCAGCCAATGTTGAAATTTAAATTTTAAAAAGATGATCACCAAGAACCCACTGAGAAAAAGAATGCATGCACCAAACTCAAATACATAATACAAATGAACAAACTCAAACACATTATTCAAATTAATTTCCAAGAACTTCACATTACCTAGCACAGGAAAAATATAAATCAACATAACTCTCAAGAAACTCTAAACGCCGACATGCTGCTGAAAAAGGGCGACACATCTTGGCAAGATCCACCATAAATCTCAAAATTGAAGTGACTACAGCAGGAGCTGCAGCTTCACCACTCATCAACCGTGCTGCATATGTTTTGTGCATTAAGGCTTCACCTTGTAGTTCATCTTCCATATCTTTTGTTCTGTCAACAAGTTCAGCTGCCATAGCCATATTAAACTGCGAAAAATCTCCTGTTTGTTGTGCTAGAAGAGATTGCATGCTCAATCTGTCAAATGTGGCCTTTGCCATAGCAATAACAGATTCAAGTAGATCCACAAATTTTAGTTCACCACAACTCCCGTCACTTGGAATAAGAGCATGGAAATCAAGCATTCGGACCTCTGGCAGCCTTGGATAAACAGGCTTGCCAAAAATGAGGCAAAAAAGAATATAATAAATTTCTGGAGAGTCATAGAAGCTCATTAGTACACGTGACAACCCTTGGTAACCACTGCTGGTGCGGAATTTTGTCGCAAATGTTGGTGAGGATGTAAGACAAACTCCAAGGAGAGTCATAACCCATCGCATGCTAGTTGGATGCACAGCTTCATCCAAAAGATACATGATTAACTTGGAGGAAACTAACTTGTGCCACTGTTCAAGCAATTCTTCAGAGCTTATGGTCATCTGCAAATCAATAAGCATCTCAAGCAACATATTTCTTACAATCACATGCTTTCCCATGCTCTCTCGGGCAACTCTCCCACGTGAACTTATTTCAGGTGGATCAAAAGTCATAATGACAAACTTCACCACATATTCTAGTTCAAATGCTAAAAAACCATCTTCTAAAATGATTCCTAGTAAAACCACCAATTTATCTAACACGGGTACTTCAACATCACCCCTTTGCAATGTGACTAGTAAATGCTGTACAAGATTAACTCGCCGTAACACAGTCAAATTGTGATTTCTGTATCTATGCATTGACACTAAGCGCTCAAGAAAATTTAAAAGGGCAAGCTGAATTGAAACAGGAGCAGTCACCCACAAAGTCCAATCCAGAAGGACATGTTCCATCATGTCGGGATTTGACAACACTATACAATTCAAAGCTTCAGCCTGCGATTCAACATTTTCAAGCTCTGAGATGCGACTTAATGAGTCATGTTGTAGAAGAAAATCTTCTGTGTCAGCTTGAGATCCTAAAGGTGAGATTTCATCAGAGAACTTTGCAATGGCTATACTATCATAGCCAGACTCAATTATGGACCCAGCACTCGCAGGCACATTTCGAGTTTCTTGGGGTTTCTGTGTTACGGGAAGAGAAGCTTCACAAGCAGCAATTTGAAAAAACAATTCAAGGTTCTGCATGTCAAATAGAGCCATTCTACGGTGAAGAAAAAGAGCAAGTAAATGGTAGCCCCTACAGGCCTGCATGTCACGAACATTTTGTGGATTCCAATGCAGGGCACACACAAGCAAGCATAAAGCCATATGCAACATTTCTCTACTTTCTGCTGCTTCAACAAGTGCAAGAATTGCAGCAACACCACCAACAGCACGAATGCTATCTCCAATACCACATGGAGTGCAAATCCAAACATCGCCGTGCAAACGAGCAAAGCGAGGTATGCCTGAACATTTCAAACAATGTAAATATAAATATAAAGCAATTGGAGAATGATTGCAACAACCCACAAGTAGAAACTAAAGTAGACAGGCAAGTCATACACACCACCAATGGGGGAAGCTGCAGCTGACATGGGATCTACCAGATTCAACATGGATAGAGTTCCTGATATACGAGATGAATCTGAATATGTACCATCAAATGCAAATATAAGCTTTTTGCCAGAAAGGTGCAATGAAAAATTCCCCAATCTTTCTAAATCCCAAACAACATTGCTGCCCTCTGCCTTACTGATGCCCAGCTTGTTAGAACTATCAATACGTTGAGCATTATTGCTTGCAGATAATTCAACTTCCAGTGCATCTAGGATAGCCAAACTATCTCCACCACAAGCCTCATTTGGTATAAACCGAAGTAGATCCGTGTCCTGAAAGAGACCCCTGTAACCCCTACCTAAAATATACATGAAACAGATGCCAGGTGAAGAAAGCACCTCTTCAAAGAGGTAACAAGAACCAAGACGCCAGGAAAGTGGACTAACTTCTGCAGATGAAAGTGGAGTTCCAATTGTAACTTGCAATGATTTTCCTGCTGGAGAGGGTGAATAACCCAGCTTGCCAGTCTGTCTGAGTCTTCCATTAACATACAATTGAGCTATGCTCGACTGAAAGAGCCCGGCTAAGGCATTCGGTTTACTGTGCACAATTGCAAGATGATGCCACACCCCTTCTTCAAGCTGCATATCTGGAAAAGACAGGCAGCAAGAATTACTTGTAGCAAGAGTCAAGACTCCATCAGCACGCAAGTAGAGTTCTGCAAACAACATGTCCATTTCGCCCACAGCACCAACAGAAAAGATGTGGAGAATGGGTCCTCTAGATTGCTGTGGAGGCAATGCATTTCCTTTTCTCTTCAAGGAACTCATTGTTGAGGTAGATTCATGTTCACCTTCTTGTCTCTTCATAAGTTTCTGATATTGAAACCAGCAAACAAATGAATATCCTGCAGCAGGCGGCCAACTCCGCTCCCCCAGAGAAATTTGCAAGCAAGCATGTCCAGATTTATTCATATTCATTTCAACATAAGGGGCCAATGAAAGATCTCCAGAACTAATTCCCTCTGTAAGAATCAGCCTTTCCATCATTTCAATTAATCTCTGGCCTGAAACACTATGCTTAGTTTGCAGAATGTATTTCGAAAGAGTGCGAAGCTCTGCTGGGGATAATCTGCTAGCAAGAAAGTGAACTCAGGCTGCTTGTTTTTATCCAGAAAAAGCACAGATACTAAAATGCAGTTTTTCCTAATCATCTTTAATTAGATTAAAATATAGCAAACATAACGATGTATACCTGTAAGCCCCCAGAACTTCCACAATCCTCAACAAATGTAGTAGTAAAGAAGGAGAGCAGTCGGGAAATGGATGTATAGTTTCCAAAAGAAGCCCGACACAACCTACAACGTAAATCATAAATAAGAATAGAGCTTCAAGAAAACAGATAGTACTATCTGCAATGTGGAAAAGTGTAACTCACCGATAGATGTAAGACTATCCTGATTGTAAGGACCAAGACGTGCAAGCTTTTCTACAAGACTTAATATTTCCAACTGCAACTTTGGGGAAAACTGCAGCAGGGAACGAATCAACACTCCAATAGCACCAGCGTTTAACACTCGCTCTTTGTCAGATGATATTATGATGCTAGAATCAGATGAAGAAAGAAAAAGAAAACCAATTTGTTCATTGTCATCAGCCCCTTTTGTCTCAATGCATTGAGAAATTGACAGCTTTTCTGCTGTGAGAGTGTTGCTCCATGAAGGTGGAACTACTATCTCCAGAGCAAGCTCCAACATAAGTTGCACCACATGCTTTTCATAATCTGGGCAAATTAAACCTGACTCACGCAGAAGTTCATAGAATGTCTGGGATGAAATGATCGCATGAAGTTTCAATCGATTGACTGCATTGTCAGAAACCCCAACAGTCACAACATGTAGTAATGCACTAAAAACCTTCAGGGGTAATGCCATCAAAGATTGATCTCCAACAGTATCACATTCACTTTGAAAACTATGAAGAATTGTAAGCAGGAGAGAGAATCCTGTGGCTTCCCCAAAAACCCTGCGTGCTGAAATGTTAGCACCTAGAATCCGCCATAGTGCCCACAACACATCACACTTAGCATCATCTTGTAGTTTATACTGAGTTCCAGAAATGCTTGTCACCATGCTACTTTTTAAAACCTCAACTAGCGCACCTAATTCTTCAGGATGAACCTGTTATCCACCACAGAAATTGTCATAAAGCTAGAAATTACCAGAGTACATTTCTTTATCTACTAATATGGAAATTCTACAACAGTAATAAAGAAAATAAAAGAAATTATATTGAAGCCCACTAATGACTAAAATAGGTCAATGGGACTCTAAAGTGCAGCTAGAAATAATAACAAAATAAATAAAAAGACTATCATGTAACTTCAGCACACTCTTCCTCGCTTCATATAGGGGCAATTTCCAGGCATTCATTTTCTCAGTGAAGGATTTATCAAAGTACCAAATTGAAGTAAGATTGAAAAACAATCTCAAACCTGGCTAGTGTCCTCCAAGAGTAAGCATGATAGCAAGCGTAGAACACCTGATCGATGGGTCGCAGATACCAATAACGGTAATATGAGCATAACTCCATTTGATTTTCGGAATGCTGTCTGATTTCCCTCGGCCTTTTTGACTAAAGAAAAAAGACAGTCCCATGCAACCAAAATTGTACCCTCATCTTCAAAAATTGAGAGCTTTCGAGACCCAGGCCCTACAATTCTGGGAGCCGAAAGAATTGCCTCGCTATTGTGTTCATTCTTACCAGAACTACTAGAGCTCATAGCTCTTTCCATGTGATTAGGACTCTTGATATTTTGCTCAATACCAGAGATACATTTGTGTTGCTTGATATCATCTAAAAGAACATCCAAAACCCCCACCTCTCTGAGGACCTTTTTGTACTGTTGATCAAATGATAGAAGCTTTACGAAAAAAGAAACAATACTGTGTTTTAAAGGTGTCGTTATTGGCTGTTGCAACAAGCAACAAAGAGAAAGCAGCTCCTGTTCTGGCACACAATTGACAACTGTAACAGCATACTCTAAGATCTTTAGAATCTTTTCCTGTAATATTTGAGGAAATGCTGTCATATTTAAAATCAACAGAGGTAAAGTCCGCAATTGTTGACACAATTTATAGTTCTCAATATGACTAGAAAATATCCTTAATATCCGGTCCAGCACTTCTAGTTGCAATCCTATATCATCTGCTTTTAGAAACATATCCTGTAATACCTGCACTGCTTCCAGATCTTTCACTTTACTGTTTAGATTTTTGTCCCTTCTCTCTTCACCTACTCCACCCTCACTAAAAGTAAATGGACGACTACTGTGCCCATTAGGCTTACTATTAACAACTTTTGAGGCTTTTCCCACCAGTGATGCAACACTTTCTTCAGGACCTGTAAGAGCCAGATTTACAAGGACATCAAGCAATCGGGATAGTGATGGTGAAAGGTTTGGATGTAAATCATCCTGCCTAGTAGCATCTTGATTCCTTGTCATATCATGCAAAACATTAGAACCAGATGATGATGTATGTCTGTTACTCCCTGAATCAGCTAAGATTGACTGTCCGATCTGATGTTGCTGAGAACTGGATAGTGTCAATCCAAACTGAACGAGAAAATGATAGCCATGGGCATTTTGTATATCATCCCTAAGCCTCACTCCCCCAGCTTCTGCGAAATAGAGAATTCAGATGAATAAATGCAGATACAAAAACCTAAAGGAGAATACAAACATTACCCGTGATAAAATCATTTTTTCTTGAATCCGCTACTATACAAGCTATACCAATTGTATCTACTGTTTCAATGGATACACCTTTTCTTTCTACATCTCAGATTTTTCAATCAGTCGTTCATTTTTCTCCTGGTTGCACAATATAACAGGCTGGTGAATAAATGTCAAAGATGATTTGCAAATTATAACTAGCTAACCTGATCTGTATGACAGTTCTACACACTCAAGCAACAAATCAATTATTCCCATTGTATAAGCAGCATCCCCAGTCTTGGTGTTAAAATCCTTCACTGCCATTAGGAGTACTTTAATCTGACCACAATGAGAGAGGTCCCGGTAAGTAACATTTCAATGATAACATGGCAAAATGTTTCCAAATATCATTCACTTGAAAAGGGATTGTCCTCGCTTACAGAGTACTCGTCCATTTCAATATATATTGTCAATTATGACCACCAAAGCAAAAGCAAGACCAACCATAAGCAGAAAGTTTCAAAAAGATTTCTCGCCTCCAGTGAATAGGAAAGTGAGAGTTATACATTTCACAGATTCCATCAATACTAATTGAAAACCAAAAGACTGCCATTTGGTTTAGAAGTCAAATGGTAATAAAGCAGGACCCATCAAAGTAGGAAAATTCTCAAAGATGAGTCCTGCCGACAGTTCTACATAGACCAACCAAAACAGAAAACTTGGCAAGATGTAAAATAGAAAGGAAACTCTTTAAATAAGTTTTGTAAAGATGAAAACTGTAAAACTACTAAACAGCAAACTATTTGAATATATTAGCTCTGTATATGTTAAAATTTGACAATGGTCAAAACATAAGTGACAGGCAAAAACAAAGAAAATAAGATGCTCAATGAATTCCTCAAGGAATAAAGTTGCTCCACAAAGACACCAAAGCCTGATGACAAACAATTTAGAAAAAACACAAACAGAAGCTGATTCGGCCATCCTTGCATCTGATAAGAAACTTCTTCTATTACTAACAAAGTTGAATGCCTCTCTTGAAGATAAGAAAAACCCAAGGGCCAAATCATTCTGGAATGAGCTGCAGATGAAGAAACAAGTACACGGGATTGACATCACAGGGGTATAATGGTTGATCTATGCCAAAACATTTTATGAAAGTCTAGCTGAGGAGCAAAAACCCACCGAAATTTGTGTAGAGGAAAGATTCTTCACAGAAGTAGTAGATGCAGAAGAAGGCATTAAGTGAATAGCATCACGTGCAAAAGGCATTGATGGGCTCCAAGAAAAGTAGTTGAAATGGGGACAAGAATTCCTTAGCCAGCACATTGCAGCCATACTCAACCAAATGACCATAGAGGATTTCCCAAAAGGATGGACAACAAGCCCTGTGTTTTTCATCTTTAAAGCAGGAGAAAAAAAAGCCTGGGAAATTACAGATCCATTTTGACTGGCCTAATATTTGCCAAGATCATTTGGGAGTCAAGGAAAGAAAAACAGAAAGTTGGGGGGGTGGGGGCTAAGTGGTACATGAGAAAGTCAACAATAAAATCAGAAAGAAAGAAGGATTGTTCAAGAATTTCGGCTAGACTTCAATAAGAAGTTAAATTGGGAAGTGTACTCAAGGCAGATGGAAGGCAATTGTCTTACTCCAGGAACACATAACACTGGTGCTGCTATACAAGTGTGAGGCATGGGAGCCAGGCATAACTGGAGAAACATGAGGAATCAGATTGAGATACTGGAGAAACACTTGATAACAACGTTCCTTAGAATAAATATAAGGACTCCATATGAGATACTTCTCACAGAAATAGGATTATGCCCAAGGAAGATAACACTATACAGACAAGCAGTGGCATTTATAGGCAGCAAAAGGATAACCAACAAGATCAGACAGGAAGAATTAAAATGAGTAAAATACATTGGACCAGCAATGTAAGAGGTGGTTCAACATCCGGTATATAGCAGAAGAATGTTGCTGGGTCTATAAGTAGGAGCTGAAAATCCACATACAAGAATGTTACAGAAAAGGTAACAGGAAAAGAAACCCTAAGAGGAAGCAACAATACTACAAGCACAAGTTCATCACGCAGAGAGAAAACAGAATTCAGGACTACTTGAAACTAAATCTCCAATAGAGAGAAAAGCAAGTTTTGGCCCAAATAAGAACCAACTCACACTGATTAAGGTGCGAGACAGGAAGATGGAAAGAACCCAAGGGATGGATATTAAGAAAAAGGACATGCATTATGTGGAAAGGAAGACATGACGATCGAACAGCATTTCCTACTGCATTGTGAAGCATATAACTACATCTGGAAGGGAGCAAAATTAGAGAACAGCAGTTGCAAGGTGGCATTCCACGATGGCCGCGTAGAGGACATGGCCAAGAGAACCTCAAAGATTTACCAAAAGCCAATCCAGCTGGGTAGCTGGGTTGGGAGACCCACCCATGGGGTCAAATCCAAATGAGTAATCCAAAACTTCTTTGTACCACACATTGGATCTTGGCCCCTCCTGAAATTTACTTTTCTTTCCTTTATATAATGGAATGTTGCACCAGATGTAACCCTTTCTTTCCCATAGCCTAGTTGCCATCATTGACATTTTAGCAAACTTCACTTCCACCTTTTTCCCATGAATAAAACTCGGTACACATCAGAAAAATGAAAGTTACAAAATCATTGCATTCAAAGGTTAATCATCTACTGAAGATATGACCCTGTTATTTAAAATGAGAAGTGAATAAAATTATTTCAAATAAGACTAGTCATAGAAGCATGGTGAGCGAACCAGATGGCGTGCACGAATGTATCTTGCTACACTTCCATTGTCATTGACCAATAGGAGACCAAGTATCTGCCAAATAAACCAAACAGCAGTTATTCTCTCGCAATTAAAGGGCCTGAAGAAAAATGAAACCCCTAGATTGTACTGATTAAAATGGCATCACTAAATATGACACCTAACAGCTGTAAGGTAACCTGCATGGCATGTCGATGGAGCTGAATGATATGCAAAGGAAGTGTGCCAAATTCTTTGTCTGTTGCAACCATCTGAAATAGAAGCTGAAATGAATCATCTTCAATCAGACTCAGTGCTGCCCCGGGATGGCTTGCCAATGCCTTCATAATATGCACTATGCTTCCTTCGACCTACAAATTCAAAGATAAATGAATTCTCTTAGCCCAATAGACCTTTATCCAAATTCTGCATCTAAAATTACTTCCATGGTATGGATACATGTGCACAGCACATATGATATAGAAATGCTAACAAATAAGGAAAATTCCATTTGTATCTTAAACAAACATCAGCAACATGAATAATCCACTACACAAAAGCACTGCAATTAGAATAGAATAACTAGCTCCAAATGAAAGCTCGTCAAGGCTCTTGGATAAGTGGCTTGTGCTCAACTGTATGACATAACCAGCACCAGTGCAATATAGTAATAATAAAATCTCAGATGCTTTGCTTGTCATTACAAACACTAGGTCACCCATGGTTTGGGCAGTGTTACCAAACTCGGCTTGACAGAAAATCAGAGTCAAAAAAGTGAGTTTGACTTGGCTTGCAGAAACTCAAGAAATCCTTAAACAAAAACATCAAAATAGTGTAGAAGATGAGCAAAAACGGTTCATTTTCTGGGTTTTATAATGTAACAGGCACAACAGTCATTACAGAGAGCCATCATAAAGAAAGAGACACAAAGTCCATATAATCCATCGGGATAAAAATGTATACAAAATTATATGAATAATGTTGATTACAATCAAGCAATGCGATCTCGTTATATAGTGCTGAGGAGATGTGTCACGATGAAAGGTCATGACCTTAGGGGTCCTAATAAATAATGATAATTACATTTTATGTAACTAGGTTTATTACATGTCACCCCTCCTTGAGATGCTTTGGCCTGAAGTTTTAAACAATGTGGACACGTTGCATAAGGATCATGACCTTAGGGGTCCTAATAGATAATGATAATTACACTTTATGTAACTAGGTTCATTACATGTCACCCCTCCTTGAGATGCTTTGGCCTGAAGTTTTAAACAATGTGGACACATTGCATAAGGATCAATCCATAGGACTATGTGTTGATAGGACCCTTGAATAGAACTTCTTGGAGTGCAACTCCAAGTATATTTAATTTTTAACTCGTCCTATTGAGACTCTGATTCTTTGGAATGTTATAGAGCATCAGCTTTGGTTAGAGAAATGTTGATGTTGGCAAGTTGATTGGTCATTGCAACGACTCTTACTATAGTGTGACGATAAGGTATCCTCGTGACTTGCCTCTTCTAGATCTTGAATTTAGCATATTCCTGATCCACTTGAAATTGGTTATAAACATTTTTCTCAGATACTTTTGGTGATCCATTCAGTGCTAAAATTTCATCTGTGGTGACAATCGGATTTTTATATTTGATTGAATCACTAAAGATTGTCCTCAAAAGAAAGCTAAGGTTCAATCCATGTATGTAGATTAACAGTTTGGCGAAAGCTGGGATTATTTTCCAACTGATGCAGTGTGTCAATTAAGTTTACCAAACCAATGTCATAGGTTGCCTTGTTGGACACTGCACAACCCAACAAGAAACATATTTGTATGCATATAATTGCAGGTATAGAGGAAAGAAGATGACAACAGAAAAAAGAAGATTGATAAAAATAGAAGAAGATAAAGACTTCATGTTGGAAGAAGATGACAAAGGAAAGCACAAGCAACATGAGCAAAAGAAGCAAAATTTGACAGAGATGATGTAGCAAAGCAAAGATAGAAAATGAAATCTTGGAAAGTGAAGAAAGAAGATGGACTCCTAGGCATGAAGAAATGAAGCAAGAAGCAAAAGAAAAAAGACAAGGACAGTGAAGAAAGTTTGAAGTAGAGAAAGGAAAAATAATGAAGCAGTGGAAGAAAAGCACAAAAAAGAGAGATGAACATACAAAACAAAAGCGAAAGATGAAAAAAGACATTGAAAATGCAGGAAAGAAAAAGAAAGGTAAGAATAAAGAAATACCACGTGTTCAAAAAGTGAGATGCAAAAGCAGTGAATCCGTGAAAAGTGACATCCCTAAGAAGTTTAATGGTCCTCCTTAAATAATGTTTTTTGATGATAGAAAGAAAATGGTCTCGGTCCTATGTTTGTATAAGGGCTAGATTGGCCTAAAATGGAAATTTGAAATTGTATGTACCTAAGTCAAATGTTGATGTGAGCCCTGATGAAGAAAGTATACCTCAATAATTTGAATCTTAAATGGTTCTCGGTAAACCAAAAACCACTTGTCATTATAAAGAAAGGTTTGTGGTCAGCCAAAAACCACTTGATGTAATGAATGGTTCATGGTAAGCCGAAACCACTCGAGAATTGTAACAATCAAAAGTAAACCGATGTAAAACCCAGAGGATGTAATGGCTGAGGGTAACCCAGAAAAAAAAAGTGTGGTTACGGGTAAGCCAAATAAAACCCGAGATGATGATTGATGATGATGTAGGGGCCCAGGGGAGTGAAAATGTTTGACTGGAGAATAGTTGTTGAACCATGTATGAGAAAAAGTTTCCTAGAGAACCGACCGAAATAGCAGTTGGTGACCCATGTATTATGTTCTAAGTTGCAGGAAACGCACCCCCCCGGTGTT
>ML788669.1:139153-181872 GCA_009831015.1 Picea engelmannii
CTTTTCTTTAATTTAAAAAAGAAATTTCTAGATGCAAATAGAAACCCTAAATCTCCTTCCTTTGCTATAAGAAAGCACTTGCTTTACTCATTCCTCACACTTTCATTAGCAAGAGAAACTTCCTACAGCAACAGCAAGGAGATTGTGCGTGGTTTTCGTGAGAAGATTTCTTTTCTATTTGGTGAGCAGATTTATTTTATGTTTGCTTAGCAAGTTAACATATTTTTTTGTTCTCTTGGTTTGCAATATGCAAATTTCTGTTTTGTTTGGTGAACAGATTTTCTTCTTGTTTTTGCAGCATTCATAGCTTCTCAAAGTATTGTTTCATCTGCCCCTAGAGCTGTTGAAGTAAGCAGGCAACAAGAATACTATCCTCTTTGGAGGCATGTTACAAAGGTCAAGGCTATGGGTGTTGGTGGAGATTCATTGGAATGGAAGTGCAATTTGTGCAAGAAGGATAAGACCTTCAAGGGCTCTTACACAAGAGTCAAGGCTCACATTTTGCATGAAGGGAAGGGTATTGAAGGTTGTCCACATACTCTTGATCTGCAGGTGAGGGATAAATTCCATAAAGAGCATGATGATTCTCAAAAAATTAAGGATAATAGAGCCAAGATTGCTATGCATGGCAGTAGAAAGCCTCCTCCTTCCTTGGGTCTTAGCAATGAGCCAAGGATTGTTCATGAAGCAAGGAAGAGGAGGGCACTAGAGGTAGAAAACAAGATATCCAAAGGCCTTGGAGGACGAGGTGCAACTACAGACAACAAATTGATGAAGATGTTCAACAACCAAAAGAGAGAAGAAACAGAGTCAAGAGTGGCAAGGGCCATATTTGCATGTGGCATCCCATTTAATGCAGTTCGGTCCCCCTATTGGAAGGATATGGTGAAGGCAATTAACGAGGCTCCTCAAGGTTTCAAGGGGCCAAACTATGAAAAACTCAGAACAGTGTTGCTGCAGAAAGAGAGGTCATTGATTCATGATATTCTCAAACCAGTTCGTAGCTCATGGACCAGTACAGGGGTTTTCATTATCTCTAATGGATGGACTGATACAAAGCGGAGGCCCTTGGTCAATGTTATTGCATCATCACCAACAAGAGCAATGTTCTTAAGAGCAGAAGATTGTTCTGGCGAGGTAAAAGATAGCAAATTCATTGCTGATATTTTAATTTATGTTATTGAACAAGTACGGCCAGCAAATGTGGTGCAAGTTATCATAGATAATGCACACGTTTGCAAAGCTGCAAGCTTGATTATTGAGAGTAGATATCATCATATTTTTTGGACTCCTTGCATTGTCCATAATTTAAATCTCATTTTATAAGAGATTGAGGCAAAAACTGAATGGATTAAGGAGGTCACGGGGCAAGCAAGGGAGATCATTAAATTCATCACCAACCACCACCAGTCTCAAGCAATGTATCGAGAATACTCCAAATTGGAGTTGCTCAAAGTTGTTGAGACAAGATATGCCTCAAATTTCATCATGTTGCGTCGCCTTGTTGAGGTCAAAAGTTCATTGATGAGTATGGTGGTGGGTGTGACTTGGCCCGAGTGAAGACAATCAAATTCAGAGAGAGGAAGTATGGTGTGGAGGGTGTTGATTGATGAGGATTGGTGGAGCAAGGTAGAATTCTTGTTCAAGTTTACATTACCTACATTTGAGCTTCTCCAAGATGCAGAGTCCAGACACAAACAAACCTTTTCTGGGAGAGATTTATGATGGCATGGATACAATGGTTGAGAAAACCATGGAAATTATTACACAAGGGGCTCCCACTATGTTTTTTGTTGAGGTTGATTTTTTTGAGCATGTAAGGTCCATCATTGTTACTAGGTGGAATGGCTTTAACACTCCATTGCACACTTTGGCACATGCTCTAAATCCCAAATTTTATGATGAGGAGTTCATTGCTCAAAGCAATGGGAAGAGGAAGTCCCCACATAAGGACAAGGAGGTGGCCACAAGAGTGAAAAAAGCCTTCCAAAGGTTGTTTCCATCTTCTCAGCAAACAGAGGTGAGGGAGGAATTTGTTTGTTTTGCTATTGGATTAGAGGATTTTGCAGACATCTCAGCTTTGGAGGAGAGAAGCACCATGAACCCGATTAAATGGTGGACTTGTCATGGGGCAAATGGTGTATATTTGCAAAGCCTTGCCACTCGTATTCTATCACAAGTGGAAAGCTCTTCATCGACAGAAAGGAATTGGAGCACCTATGGTTTCATTCATTCAGTGAAGCGCAACAGGTTGGGATCGCATAAGGCTGAGGATCTTGTATATGTGCATTCAAACCTCTGCCTTGTGTCTCGCAAGGGTGAAGAATATACAAGTGGGCCTCATAAAGAGTGGGATGTGGATGCAGAAAACCCAGACTTAGAGCTCTCTCTTGCTACTCTTGATATTGTTGATGATGCAAGTGGAAGTGGAATTCAAGTTGCCTCTTCTTCCCATCGAGCTCTAGTTCTGTTGAACATGCATCTTGTTCTATTTTTGATGATGAGGATGAGGATCAGTATGATATGTATTAGGATATGTAACTGCAGTGGCCTTTAAATCATGGTTTTTTCATTTTCAGCACATACAACCGCATTTATAAAGGTTGATTTTGGATGTAAAGCCTCATCTATAAAGGCTAATTTTGGATTTTGCTACTTGCATCATGTAATGAATGATATTCATCATCTATGGGAGTTAATATGGACATGGTTTTCCTTCTAAAATGTCATTTATGTGTATCATTATTTCTTGCAAAATAATGCTTTATTTAAAAATATATATATATATATATATATATATATATATATATATATATATTTTATTTTAATTTTTTTATATACAGCATTTCCCCCGACATTTCCATTTTTTGAGGGCATGTTTCGTATCGTCCCGGTTTCGAAAACTCAGAAGCGTTTCCCCGTTTCGTGCAACTTAGATTTCGTTGGACGGTAACTTTTTTATATGGACTTCAACAAACATAATGTTTATATTTTGCAAGTACAAGATGAACACCAAAGAAAACTGAAGATGAAAAATGAAGCAGACCAAACATGTGTAGGAGACAAAAGATGAAGACAAAAGACCAAAATATGAAGACCGCAAAAGACAGAAAATGAAGACAAAGAGCATCAAAGGCAAAGATCATAGAAGATGAAAATGGGACCAGTTCAAAAGACAATTGAAGAGACAAAGCATGATGATTACATATTGAGATCACAAGTATTCGTTAAGGTGGAATATGAAGGATTAACTCCTACTTGTGAATCAATAATAATATTTAAATTATATGATGGATTTGTAATGATGCAGACAAAGCATGGAAGTCCATGTAAGAATCAAAGATAAGGAGAGAAAAGAGAAGTTAGGAATGAAGATCACTTGAGAGATTCATGGAGAGATATTGTGGAGATAGTTATGCATATGGTTGAACTAAATATCTAATTATGACATAGCTATTATGGTCACCTATTGTTATATAAAGGGACCAATTTACAATAGAAACACACACAGGAATGGTTTAATTGAATTGAGTACAAACTCCCTATGTCCCCTGCTTCGTATATGATTGTGTATATTTGTTGTTGGCTATTAAAACCAACAGAATTTGAATCAGATGATGAAGTCTATGAATTAGACTCGTGTGATGAATATGAAGACGAAGGAAAAGTCTGTACAGAGAAGCCCCAAAACAAAAATCGTATGAAAGGTTGGATACAGGAATGACATTAGAAAGATCCTTACCAAGGAGCCAAGGAGCTTAAAAGAAAAATATTAACAATTAAAGATTTCTAGAAAAATATATATATAGTGTTGTAGTAAGGTCATGTACATGTGGGTGCTGGTGTCCAGTAGTGTCTTCTCAGAATGGAGGCTCAAAATCTGGAAGGGTGTCCTCTAAATGGAAAGTCTATGATTCTTCCATGAGTGGTGGCTCCCAAAGCTTGTTTCTTCTGTCATTAACTACATTACGGATATTGAAAGAAATAGTGAGTTGAGGTAGAAGCCACTCAGTCCAATAACCTGAAAAAAGTTAGAAGGCCCATATCAGATGGGCTAAAATCTTATGATGCTGCTGATTTTTAAGCCTATCTATCTACATGTCTCCCAACAGAAGATGTTGGACCCTGTGTTTATCCTGCAGAGGATCATGTGTACATAGCTGATCTCTTTGATTGCGTTGTGCATATGTGCTAAGTGGTCTTAAAAGGTAGTGGTTTTTCTTGCTCTTTGTGTTCATGTGTCTTTGCCGATGTTGAAAAAGAGCAACCAGAAGTTAATATGGTGTAACTTACCAAAACCCATAACAAACTTCAAAAAGGTGAATACCACAAGGACACATCTTGCCACGTAGGACAATGTGGAGATATTTGTCTAATTGCCAATTTGTTGGATAGTATCATAATAGATTTGAAATGTATGAAACAGGTTCTCATTCACAAGTTGGTTTGACCAGCGATTTGGAGGTGAAAAGAAGAAAATAATCTCAACTAGCAACTCCACATTTTTCATTGGGATCAGCAAAAATGACTGGTAAATTGATATCACTACAAAAGATAATAAGATAATAGTGAGTGGTAATTGATGCTGTGTTCAAAAGTGCTGGAAGAATAATTCTGCAGCTTAGGAAGCATCCATGGATTTGCTGTAGGGACTAAAGACTATTATTTTGGAAAATCTGCACACTATATACAGTTATGCAGGCACTGGGTTACACAGAACCCACTTATGATCAGAAATGGAAGAGCAAGATGGGAACAAAGATGAAGAGACAAGTTGTTAACTGTACAAAGAACAGTACTTTCTCCATAAAAGGACTCTAGTACAACTGCTTGATTTAAGGGTGTTGATGTTTTGGTAGCTGCGGGAGGTATTAACCTCCACGTGTAACCTATGACTTAGAATAGAATATTCCGGAAGCAAGTGAACCATTAAAGTTTAAACAGATGTGTGAAAACCCTAGAAGAAAAGTCCGCCTAGCAGAATAAATAATATTAGAATATTATCTTCCAGAAGGACAAGTTGGCTCCACAGTAAAAAGATAAACAAAAAATATAATTACCAGAAAGTCAGGTCGGCCCAGCCAGAAAAGTCATTGGACAGATTAATATAAATAGATGACGTTTTAGCTCATTTGTACACCAAGTCAAAGCGCAAGTCTTGTGGAGAGCTATTGTTGCAGTTGCAACTGCAACTGCGAGGAGGAATAAGGGCATATGGTCATCTCTTGGTCTTGGTCTCTCTCTAGCGCTATCAAGTGATATTCTTGGTTATTCTCTTGGTGATACTCTTGATGATATTCTTTCTAAGTATGGTGCAAGCTTGAGAGAGTAGTGCAGCTGCAGTTGTGTATGGTACTTGTTCTGTGGATATGGAGACTCTCTTTCTTGTTTGCTACCCTTGGAGAAGGAGAGCTCTACTTGTCTTGAGTTGTTGTTGCGGTTAGCAACTAGGGTTTATTTGTTGGTTCTGGAGTAGGCTTGCCGGAATTATTCTAAGTAAAGGTTAGTGTGCTCGAGGGTGGCATATGTGAATGCCTATGGTTGGGTGACAATGATGTGACATTGTCTATGGTTAAACAAGCATACCAAAATTTCAACATGGTATCAGAGTTGGTTTCCTTTGTAACAGTCTAACCGCTGGAAGGAAGATCCTCAGTTTCCCCCATTGTTAAGCTCACTGAGCACTTATTAAGAAGGTCGCCTAAGTAGGGCGCATCTCTTCCCCGGATCATATCTGCAAATTTTTTAAGTTGGGAAATTAGGGTTTCCTCATAAAACCCTAGATCTGCAGTTTCAGTTGCAGTTGCAGTGCCAGTTCCTTCAGTGTCAGTTGCAGCACCAATTGCAATGCCAGTTGTAGCACTAGTTGCAGTGCCAATTTTTGTGAAGTGTTGGGACTAACCTTTGGTCGTCCTAGTGCGCCTTACCCTAGTGCATCTCCAGCTACCTTTAGATTACAAGTTTGAGCACCTTCGAAGTTTTAAGGTTCGTCATTGCTTGTTGTCGCCGCCAGATGGTGCCACTGCTTGCCGATGTTGTCGAAGGTATGTACTTATATATATATATATATATATAAATTGTATCACTATTTTGAGTGTGATTGCAGGAGAAGGGATCTCTTACAATCATAGATCCAAAGGGATCTCAGATCCAGCACATTCAGAAGAACAACCCACTCCAGGTTTGATTGTTTTAATATGCCTCTAGTTGTTGTGGCATTATGAACATCTAGTTGTATTTTGATCTATTGAAGTTATGATTATCATAGTAACCTCTGTTCAAAGTTAAAGTTATAAGTTGACTCTAGTCAAAGTATTAGATTGATTAAGGTTGAACTCTAACTCAGATTTCTGTCAAGAAAGCATATTGTCTTAAATATAGGGGACAAGTTGAAGAGAATACTTGTCATCTTGAGTGAAGAAGACTCGGAATAAAATCACAACACTCGCTCTTGAAGATAAGACTCCAGGATCCAGGTTTGATTGATTAAATTAATAAGTTTCCAATTTGTATAATTGCTACATTACTAGTTGTGACAGCAATCCTTGAAAGGATCTATCACTGCTAGATACAATGAATAGACAAACCCGTGCTAGGGAATCCTAGAGTTGAACTCACACTGTACAAAGCACTGCTTTGCAAGTCCACTCAAGTAACTAGTTTTCCAATCAAAAATTCTTCCCCCTAACCTTGGATGTTAGGAGTGATGGACTTCTTTGATTGAAGGCTCCTCTTGAGATTACACACCCAAGCCTTGGATATTCACTAAAGAACATCATCAGGTAGTGCATCAGTGCCCTTTGCAATGATTGATCACTTCAATGGAGAGCCCTCCTCTTCCCCTCTCTCTCGAGGTTTACAATAAATATTCTCCTCTATACAAATGACATCATTATAGCAGTAAGAACACTTCACAACCTACAAGAACATTTCCAAGCACAAGAAATTTTGTTCAATGAAGTGGGAATGAAAGTCCACACCGGTAAAACCAAGCTAGTGTGGTTTTCCCTTGAAAGAAAATGGGAAAACCATAAATCAACTTCAAGGAGGAAACCCTAGAAATCATCCAAAATTATAAATACTGTTGAAATTAGTGCAGCTGCAAGAGCCATTCTCCCGAAGGATGGAAAAGGACCCTAGCTATAGACTAGGGCCCCCAGCACACTCCTAGGGTTTCTTGGTATGAGACCAAGCAGTGAAAGCCATGGAAAAAGACCCTTGTGAGGGCCCCCAGCGAATGATTGGGGTTCTTGGTCTAGAACCAAGCAGAAAAACCCTTGTGAGGTCCCCCAGTAGATGACTGGGGTTCTTGGTCTTGGACCAAGCAGTAAGTCCCTAGATGTGTCTGGGGCTCCTTAGCTGTGTTCTAGGGAATCCTGGCTTAGTTCTTGGATTGATCCTTGGATATGTTCCTTGGTGGTTGATATAAGTCCCTAGAAGTATCTAGGACCCCTGGATGTGCTCCAGGGAACCTTTGATTAAAGCATGGGTTGATCCTTGGTCTTGTACCTTGGCGGATAAGACCTCAGATGTGTTCTGGGGCAACCTGGTCTTTGACCAGGTAGATCTTGGTGTAATACCAAGATGTGTTGATGTGTGATCCTCTTCCTCTCTCCCGGGATGGTCCATAAAACCTAGGAGAGACTATGAAGATGGGCATGACCACATTATGTGATGTACCCCCTTATGCAATGATGATAAAGTTATTGGTCACCTTGAGATTCATATGGACATGTTTTGCCACTAAGAAACCCCCCTTGTCTTTCCTAACCATGTGATTGATCTTCACCCTTGGTTTATGAGTTTGGGTATGAGTGGGTTTTAATTTTGTGCTTTAGGGTTTTATAATGTTAAATTAGAAATATTAATTAATATTTAATTTGACATATTAATTTAATATTTATATTAATGAATATGTCATTATATTAATTAATATCTCATTAACCTAAGCCCTAGCCTAAAACTATAAATTGGAACCTTAACCTCACTTTCCCACTTCACACTTACTCTCATTCCTCTTCAAGGGTGCGGCTACCTCAGTGATAGTTCCCCCTCAGTTTTGCAGCCTTCTTAGTTGGACAGTACTCCTCAGACTTGCAGCCTCCTTTGCTCTGTTTTCTTGTGCTGAAAGGTATTACCTTGGAGCTATCTCTCTTGGAGGGTTACTCGTTGAAGCTTTCTCTACTGCCAGGTCTGTCCTATCTTCCAGTTCAGCTCTATTATAGCAGCCAGCCCATTTCTTGGTGTGAGATCTGTTTGGTATAGCAGCCGGCCCACTTCTCTGTGTGAGATCTGTGTGGTATAGCAGTCGGCCCCTTTTCTCTGTGTGAGATCTACTCTCCTAGCCGCCATCACTACTGTAGGTTGTCATTCACCATTAGTTTACAGATCTGGATCTAGTAGGTGCCACGGCTATCCTTCCAGGCTCCTTTCTTTGCTGCCACACCTTCTCTAGCTGCTAGATCCATCACTGTGTATTGTTGGACATAAGGGTTTGCCGATTAAGTAAACTGTTTGGGTTTTTGTCACCTATTCCCTAGGGTTTCTCTTTTGGCAAAACAGTCCTATGATCTCTTTGACAGAGATCAAACCCTAAGTGGTTATTCTATGAGCCTAAACTAGATCTAAGCATATCACAGAGGTTTACACTCACTTGTGTGGCAAACTCTTCTATCATTGTTCAAGAGGTAAATCTCAGAGGTAAGTTTCAGTTGCATTTGTTTCAGTTTGAGTTACTTGTTTAAAGTTTCAGATCTACTAGTTTTACATGCTCAGAAATAATTGATTGTTTCAAATCTACTAGTTTTACATGCTCAGAAATATTTTTTGTTTCAGATCTATAATTGTTGTTTTCAGATCTACTGTATTTCTTATTTGCCTCTGATCAGAAATCCTTATTTAGATCTGTTGTGTGCTTGTTGATCTAGTAAACAGAAAAAATTTGAAAAGTATTATATCTATTCTTTTCCCTATTTCTAACAAATACCTTGCTCTGGAAATCAACGAAGGGATGGGTTGGCAGGTATGCACAAGAAAGAGGTTGTAAGGTGGCTGGAAGGCAACTTTTTTGTTGTAAAATAGTTGCAAAACAAAAGAGGTTTGGGATTGAGAAATCATCAACACCCTATTCCAAACACTTTTGACTCCAGTGTTGTTATATGGCTGCAATATTGGGGACCGAGTATATGCAAAAGTAGGTGGAAACAAACGCAAAAGTAGGTGGAAACAAACGCAGAGAAATTTATATTTGAAAGGGAGATTGATTTCTTTTACCTTGGAATAAATGGTTTTTGGAGATTTTTTTTAGATGTAATGTTAAGGAGGAGAATATTGTCACAAGGAAGAAAAAAGTTTTAAAGGGCATTGTTATTTTACCTTGAGGTTTATTGCAAGATATCTTAATTTTTCCACTATGACCAATCTTGATAAGGAAGAACAATCACTCCTTTCAAAACACTGCGAGGAGAAAGATAAGAAATCGATTTGTTTCGTTGTAGGATACCATTGCTTGGTTGCAAAATACTAATGTAAAACCTACTAAGTAGGTTTCTCTCTTACAAGACTTATCCTCATCCTCTACTTTGTAATGAAGTTGCTTTATTCCAGGATATTAATGATAGTCCACAAAACTCTATTTACTCACCATCGTAATCAACTAGATGAAAAGGACAAGTTTGTCCATGCAACCTCAATTAAGGGATGGTATTCACAACATATCATGTTATTTTGACAAATACTCTAGTCTTGTTGCTAGCCTTTCAAAGAAGTATGATCTTGCAAGTCAGAGCTCATGAATAAATTTCGACAAAAGGAAGAGGTACTTAATGCACTTGAGCTAATGGTCTACCAATAAACTAGGTAGAGTAACTCTATCCACATCAAGGTTCAATCTCATTAACGTTTTATACTATGGAATTAAGCAGGGCGATTTCCTTCCATATTTGAGGTTGTTACTCATATGGGCATGGTGTTGGAATGGTACCGACACCCTATTCTTCATTTAAGTGTGTGAGGGCAAGGTAACATTATTTTCATAGAAAAAGTATGTCGAGGGACAACTTGGGGAAGTTGTTGTGACAATGATTGAATGACCCATGTTCAAATCTTGGAGGGCATGCTCCTCCCCTGCTTGGGGTTTGTTGGATGTGGCTATTGATTATATTGAATATTGTTGATATAACCTTTGAGCATATATTGTATGGCACTAACAAGGTACCAACAACCCTATTCTTCACTTTAGTCTATGAGGGTCCATCAAGCTTATTTATGGGTTTACCATACATAAAAATATAGGTTCCCATTTCAAAAAAGGGAGAGGTACATGAGACCTTGCAAAAGGATATCTAGTCTTCTTTTAATACCACTTCCTCTGATGCACTGTTTGCTACTCATGGCAACTTTCTCTAGAGTTCGAGAAGCATACTTAAGTAATAGTTACAAATTACTTCTTCAAATGGAATATACAAGTGGTGGACTTGGTAAACATGGTAAAGTATTGCTACCCCTATTGAGCCTGAGATATGACCAATGAGAGTGGAGCTTGGATGTTTTGAGACTTCATTGCTAGATGCAAGTTATTTTTTATCATTGATATGCAAGGATCAAATCCTGCACCATCTGTTAATTATGTTGAAATGTTGTAACTGCGAAGAATATTCTAATTATAATTGAGTTATTTTCTTATAGATCAAATCCCCTTTTGTGGATTGATCATGTCGGGCTTTGTATAAGACCATATCCCCTTTTGTGGATTGGTCAAACCATGGTCATATGGTGTTGATTGTAAAGTCAGCCCCTAGGGCTACTTAAACTGGTTTTAGCCACTAATTGGAGAAGTCGGCCCTGCTTGATGAAAGGACATAACCCTAGCGCCTACCAGCCAGTATAAATAAGAGAGGATGGTGCCTCGTTCTCTCACTCACTCAAGTCACTCATCTAGTCTGCAAGTTTGAAGGAAGTTGAAGTTAGAAGAAGGAGAAGAGAGAGGCGAATGCTTTAGTGGTGGATTATCTTTAGTGTTTTGGTCTTTCTCTTGGCATTGTATTGGAAATCTATATTAAGGAAGTTTTTGCTGGGTTTTCTCCCCCATGAGGGTTTCCCAGGATAAAATGTTGTGTACCTTGTGATTGTGTTTCTCTCAGTGATCCTATATTGTGCTATTATCTTTGAAAAGCATTAAACTTAACATGGTATCAAAGTTAAACTGAAGAGAGCACCTTTCACTAGGTAACCAAAAACGTCACTATTGTCCTACAAGAAAATTAGGGCTTTTTATTGGAGAGGAATTTTTGCCTAAAAACCATCTAGAAAATTGTGCCCTAGCCTAGCGAACTCTTTGGCAGCTTGAGCGCACCTTTTCAATGGCCAAAGCCTCCGGAAAGTGAAACCCTAGTTTTTACTAGTAATAGAAAACCAAACCCAGTGCCAGTCCAGATTTTCACAGCTCAAGCTTCAATGGGTAAAACTTGAAATTTTTAAAGGTTGACAGCTCCAGAATACTCGCCTCAACCCAGCGCATCTCCTGGTAAGTTCAGAATCACTTTTTGAGCACTTTCAATTTTTGGTCATTTTCTCAACTCCAGGTCAGGATGTCTACAAGCACAAAGCTTGTTGACAAGTTAGAAGGTGTGGAAAACTTTTGTGCCTGGAAGTACAGAATTGGACTCATTCTTGAAGAGAATGACCTAGCAAAATTCATAAAAGAAAATGTACCAGAACCCAAAGAAGAAGCATCCAAAGCAAAGTACAAGAAGGATATGGTTAAGGCCAAAATGATCATTGCAGACTCCAATAAAGATCACTTGAACCCAACTCAAGAGTACAAGAAAGCAGAAAGGAGACATAGTTCATGACTATTTCTAGGGTTTCTCAATTCAAGGAACAACTAGAAGCAATTGGAGACAACCTAGATGAAGATGAACTGGTAATCACAGCTCTTAATGGTCTCACAAGACCTTGGGATGCATTCATCCAAACTATTTGTGCAAGAAAAGAGTTGTACTATTAAGGGATGAAGATCCAACCTTAGCTACTCATACTAAAGGAGGAAAGAAAAGGTCTCATTTCCAAAAGGAGACCCATCTTCATAAGGAATCTCACTCCCCAAAGAGATTCACCTACTCTCATAAAGAATCTCACCCTCCAAGGAGATTCCAGAAATATCAGAAGGGGCAAAGAAGAGAAAAAGATTTATTCTCTTATCAATGTTATCATTGTGATAAGTTGGGACACATTGCTAAGAATTATCCTGCCAGAAGGGAAGAATACAAGAAGAGAAATAACAAAAGACATCATGCCCATGCAGTTGAAGATGATGAGCCACCCACAAAGATGACTCAAGAAAAGATTGAAGACTATGTTTTATTCTCTGCCCTCTCAGGATCTGTGACACCTTGAGAGGATACTTGGCTCATAGATAGTGGTGCTTCTAAGCACATGACAGGTCAGAGAGACATTCTCTCTAGCCTTACAGAAAAGGACTTTCCCCAGAAAGTCTCACTTGGAGATGACTATCAATACCCTATCAAAGGAATGGGAGAATCCACTTACAAACTAGATTCAGGAACTCCGATGAAGATGAAGGATGTACTTTATGTACTAGGTTCGACAAAGAACTTACTTTCTATCTCAGCTTTAGATAAGAAAGGATTCAGGGTTGCTTTCATAGATGGTGAAGTTCTTATGTGGCCTAAAGGAAAAACCATAGAAGATGCAATTGTTATTGGAACAGAAGAAGGTGGCCTGTATAAATTAAAAGGTCACCCAGCCTTGACTCACTCCACTGAGAGTCCATGTGAACTTTGGAATAGAAGACTAGCCCACATCAACTACAAAGCCTTACCATATGTACGCAAGGTAATTACAGGTTTACCAGAATTCAAGGTTGACCATGAAGGTATATGCAAGGGATGTGCACAAGGAAAGAACATAAGAAAATCCTTTCCCAATGAGCGACAGTAAAGCAGAAGGAATCTTGGTCCAATGCCATCAACCTCTCTAAGTGGGTATGTATACTATGTGTCATTTATTGATGATTACTCTCGCAAGACTTGGGTTTATTTCTTGAAATCCAAAGCTGAAGTACTCAGAAAGTTCAAGGAATCCAAAGCCTTGGAAGAAAATCTCTCAGAAAGAAAAATCAAAATACTCGGGTCATATAATGGAGGAAAATACACCTCAAAAGAATTTGGAAGCTTTTGCAAAGATGTCGAGATTAAGAGGGAGCTCACCACTCCCTATAATCCTCAACAAAATGGTGTAGCAGAAAGAAAGAATAGAACAATAATGGAAGCAATGAAGACTATGATCCACGATCAGGATCTTCCAATGCACTTATGGGTTGAAGCAGCAACAACAATAGTCTATGTCCAAAACAGATTATCCCATAGTGCACTTGGATTCAAAACCCCTGAAGAAATGTTCTCCGGAAAGAAGCCAGAAGTAAGTTATCTCAAAATATTTGGTTGTCCAGTGTTTGTACACATTCTGAAAGAAAGGAGAACTAAGTTGGACCCTTCAGGAAAGAAGGGAATATTTGTTGGATATTGTGAGGTCTCTAAGGCCTTCAGAATTTACATACCAGGTTAGCATCATATTGAGATCAGCTTGAAGATGTAGCACTCAAGAGATCAAGGAAGAGCCAGCTTGAAGAAGTATATGAAGAAGAACCTGTAGCTCCCAGAGTTGCAAAACCTGTGAAGGAAGTTACAGTTTCCCCTAATGATGAGATTCCAGAAGATCATGATATGATATAATCTCAAGAACCTCGCCAGATGATGATCTCTCACAAGAGAAAGCCAGCTTGGGCAAGGGAACTTATTCAAGATGGAGAGAAGTATGGTGCCCCAAAAGGAACCATGAGACATATCAAGAAACCTAAGCCATTCTCCAGTTATATGGCCTTGATGTGTGATCTCATAGAGAAGGAGCCTACTTGCTTTGAAGAAGCCATTCAGAAGAAAGAATGGGCGGATTCCATGACAGAAGAATACCAATCCATTATAAAGAATGATGTAGAGGAAATAGTTCCCAGGCCAAAGAATAAAGATGTGGTATCTTCCAAATGGCTATACAAGATAAAACATGTTGCAGACGGAAGTATTGAAAAACATAAAGCAAGATTTGTAGCTCGTGGATTTTCTCAAAAGGAAGGCATTGATTATGAAGAGACGTTTGCTCTTGTAGCCAAATACACTTCTATCAGAACAATCATAGCTCTTGCAGCCAAGATGAAGTGGAAGTTACACCAGATGGATGTGAAAACAACCTTCTTGAATGGTGTTATTGAAGAAGAAGTGTATATAGACCAACCACAAGAGTTTGAAGTTGAATACAGAAAGACTAGTGTCTGCAGGTTGAAGAAAGCTCTATATGGATTAAAGCAAGCTCCTAGAGCTTGGTATGGAAAAATTGACAGTTGACTGATGAGCTTGGGCTTTACCAAGAGTAAAGTTGATTCTACATTTACTTCAAGGTTATGAATGATGAGTCAATTATATTGTTGTTGTATGTAGATGACTTACTCTTAACTGGAGAAGAAAATCTCATCACAGATTGTAAGAAGAAGCTCGATGCAGAGTTTGAGATGAAAGACCTAGGCCTAATGCATTATTTCTTAGGTCTTGAAGTTTGGCAGAGCCCGGAGGAGATCTTCCATAACCAAGGGAAGTATGCAATAGAAATATTGAAGAAGTTTAACATGTTGAAATGTAAATCCATGAACACACCCATGGAAACAAAGTTGAAGCTCCTGGTGGATACTTCGTCAGAATTGGTTGATGCCACTCTATATAGATAGATCATTGGATCATTGATGTATCTGACAAATATCGGGCTAGATATATGTTTTGCTATGAACACCTTGAGTCGGTATCTAGTAGAGCCCAGACATGTTCACCTTGTAGCTGCAAAACATGTGATGAGATACCTTAAGGGTACATTGGAGTATAGTCTCTGTTATACTCGACATCATGACTTCAGACTGTATGGATATACTAATTCAGATTGGGCTGGAAATGTTTATGATAGAAAGACCACTTCAGGATGTTGTTTTAGTCTGGGGTCAGCCATGACTTCATGGCAGAGCAGGAAGCAATCCAGTATTGCTCTCAGCACGGCAAAAGCGAAATACATTGCAGCATGTTCCACCAATTGTGAAGCCAAATGGCTTTGGAAGTTGTAGACAGGTCTATTCGATCTGGAGATGGAAACCACTTCGGCCCTGCTTGATGAAAGGACATAACCCTAGCGCCTACCAGCCAGTATAAATAAGAGAGGATGGTGCCTCGTTCTCTCACTCACTCAAGTCACTCATCTAGTGTGCCAGTTTGAAGGAAGCTGAAGTTAGAGGAAGGAGAAGAGAGAGGCGCATGCTTTAATGGTGGATTATCTTTAGTGTTTTGGTCTTTCTCTTGGCATTGTATTGGAAATCTATATTCAGGAAGTTTTTGTTGGGTTTTCTCCCCCATGAGGGTTTCCCAGAATAAATTGTTGTGTACCTTGTGATTGTGTTTCTCTCAGTGGTCCTATATTGTGTTATTATCTTTGAAAAGCATTAAACTTAACACGGTATCAGAGCTAAACTGAAGAGAGCACCTTTCACTAGGTAACCAAAAACGTCACTATTGTCGTACAAGAAAATTAGGGATTTTTATTGGAGAGGAATTTTTGCCTAAAAACCATCTAGAAAAGTGTGCCCTAGCCTAGCGAACTCTTTGGCAGCTTGAGCGCACCTTTTCAATGGCCAAAGCCTCCGGAAAGTGAAACACTAGTTTTTACTGGTACCAGAAAACCAGAACCACTACCAGAAGTACCAGTCCAGATTTTCGTAGGTCACGCTTCAAGGGGTAAAACTTGAAATTTTTAAAGTCTGACAGCTCCAGCCTACTCGCCTCAACTCAGCGCATCTCCTGGTAAGCTCAGAATCTTGGAGCTCATCCACTCAGATGTATGTGGTCCAATCCCATCAACCTCTCTTAGTGGGTATGTATACTATGTGTCATTTATTGATGATTACTCTCACAAGACTTGGGTTTATTTCTTAAAATCCAAAGCTGAAGTACTCGAAAAGTTCAAGGAATCCAAAGCCTTGGAAGAAAATATCTCCGAAAGAAAAATCAAAATACTCAGGTCATATAATTGAGGAAACTACACCTCAAAAGAATTTGGAAGCTTTTGCAGAGATGTCGAGATTAAGAGGGAGCTCACCACTCCCTATAATCCTCAACAAAATGGTGTAGCAGAAAGAAAGAATAGAACAATAATGAAAGCAATGAAGACTATGATCCACGGTCAAGATCTTCCAATGCACTTATGGGTTGAAGCAGCAACAACAGTAGTCTATGTCCAAAACAGATTATCCCATAGTGCACTTGGATTCAAAACCCCTGAAAAAATGTTCTCCGGAAAGAAGCCGGAAGTAAGTTATCTCAAAATATTTGGTTGTCCAGTGTTTGTACACATTCTGAAAGAAGGGAGAACTAAGTTGGACCCTTCAGGAAAGAAGGGAATATTTGTTGGATATTGTGAGGTCTCTAAGGCCTTCAGAATTTACATACCAGGTTAGCATCATATTGAGATCAACTTGAAGATGCAACACTCCAGAAATCAAGGAAGTGTCAGCTTGAAGAAGTATATGAAGAAGAACCTGTAGCTCCCAGAGTTGCAGAACCTGTGAAGGAAGTTACAGTTTCCCCTAATGATGAGATTCTAGAAGATCATGATATGATATAATCTTAAGAACCTCGCCAAATGATGATCTCTCACAAGAGAAAGCCAGCTTGAGCAAGGGAACTTATTCAAGATGGAGAGAAGTATGGTGCCCCAAAAGGAACCATGAGACATATCAAGAAACCTAAGCCATTCTCTAGTTATATGGCCTTGATGTGTGATCTCATAGAGAAGGAGCCTACTTGCTTTGAAGAAGCCATTTAAAAGAAAGAATGGGCGAATTCCATGACAGAAGAATACCAATCCATTATAAAGAATGATGTAGGGGAAATAGTTCCCAGGCCAAAGAACAAAGATGTGGTATCTTCCAAATGGCTTTACAAGATAAAACATGTTGCAGACGAAAGTATTGAAAAACATAAAGCAAGATTTGTAGCTCATGGCTTTTCTCAAAAGGAAGGCATTGATTATGAAGAGACGTTTGCCCCTGTAGCCAAATACACTTCTATCAGAACAATCATAGCTCTTGCAGCCAAGATGAAGTGGAAGTTACACCAAATGGATGTGAAAACAGCCTTCTTGAATGGTGTTATTGAAGAAGAAGTGTATATAGAACAACCACAAGGATTTGAAGTTGAAGACAGAAAGACTCTTGTCTGCAGGTTGAAGAAAGCTCTGTATGGATTAAAGCAAGCTCCTAGAGCTTGGTATGGAAAAATTCATAGTTTCCTGACGAGCTTGGGCTTTACCAAGAGTAAAGTTGATTCTAACCTTTACTTCAAGGTTATGAATGATGAGTCAGTTATATTGTTGTTGTATGTAGATGACTTACTCTTAACTGGAGAAGAAAATCTCGTCACAGATTGTAAGAAGAAGCTCTATGTTGAGTTTGAGATGAAAGACCTAAGCCTAATGCATTATTTCTTAGGTCTTGAAGTTTGGTAGAGCCCGGAGGAGATCTTCCATAACCAAGGGAAGTATGCAGTAGAAATATTGAAGAGGTTTCACATGTTGGAATGTAAAGCCATGAACACAACCATGGAAACAAAGTTGAAGCTCCTGGTGGATACTTCGTCAGAATTGGTTGATGCCACTCTATATAGACAGATCATTGGATCATTGATGTATCTGACAAATACCAGGCCAGATATATGTTTTGCTATGAACATCTTGAGTCTGTATCTAGTAGAGCCCAAACATGTTCACCTTGTAGCTGCAAAACATGTGATGAGATACCTTAAGGGTGCGTTGGAATATGGTCTCTGTTATACTCGAGATCATGACTTCAGACTGTATAGATATACTAATTCAGATTGGGCTGGAAGTGTTTCTGATAGAAAGACCACTTCAAGATGTTGTTTCAATCTGAGGTCAACCATGACTTCATGGCAAAAGAGTTGTAATGATCCCAAGCCAAATTGTTTGCTTGGGATCACTAACTCACTACTGATTTGATTATTAAGTGTTGTGTATGCAGGTTGGCCCTGAACATTTCGGCCTTAGGGTTTATTCAGTTATTCAGCCACAGATTATACAAGCATTATTGCCATCATATGAAGGACATCAACAATACACAAGATAGGAACCACAAGCAATAGCTGAACTTTATTATAAGAAAGCAAGCACCTTATACAAATAGTGAAGCAGATCTGGAATGGTTTCAGATAGCTTCAAGACAATAATAGAGTTGCATAGAAAATGCTCTCGGAGATACAAAGCAAGCCTCCCAAAGGCTGGAATAGAAGATGAACGCTCAACTACAAGACTAGGGTTTAAGCCCAACCCTTAAGCAACTAGTACGGCCCTGTTGGGTGCTGGTACGGCCTGCTGAAGACAACAGGTACCAAGGGTTCGGCCCTCCTTAATATGAAGTCCCCCAAATGCTGCCAAACTCCTCCCAATGATAGATCAAGGCAATGAAGCCACCTCCTGAAATATGGAGCTCAAATACTGAAGCCTCCTCCTCAAATTGCAGAAACCCTGAACTAGTACAGCCCTCCTGAAACCCTAAATATGGCCAATAGTACAGCCTAGCTGAATATGGGCTCTGAATTCCCTGAAACCCTCTAGGATGATAGATCGGGCCACCACAAACCCCTGAGAGAAGTTTCAAGAGTAGATCTAGCCTATAGCCTCCTACATCTGAGAAACACTGAATCACCAAATCGTCCTCCTCCTCCTGAAATCGTCTCAACCTGCAAATAAACAATAGGGACGTGGTAACTCCTCCAAGAAACCCTCAAACTGATGAGCAAGAGCTTGCAAGCAAAACCCTAATGCTGAAAACACTTCAAGCTTCCTCATCATGCTGGATCGAACTCTTCCTCAACAATAGGTGCGCCCCTGCAAGAAAACCCTAGCTGGTACGGCCCTGCTGATCCAAATGGTACGGCCATGCTAGTCCTCCTGAATAGATGATAGATGTAGAATGGTGTGGGTGGAGTATTTCATCCCCGAGACCAAGCTTGGAACAAGGTGAGTGGAATCTTTCACCACTGAGTTGTTCACTAGGGTTTGTAATATCAAAACCCTCAAAATTGTATGCTCAAGAGCATCAACAAGCAAATATCATAATCCAGAATGAATGAGAGGTGCGCCCTAGCCTTCTCTTTATACTTTTCTTGTATTTCCCTGTTGAGTTAAGTTAACTCCTAACTCAACCTCGAGCGCTTCTATTCCTTCATTGAGTTATCTTTTTAACTCCTTTTACCTTTTTATTAAGTCAACTTAAGAATATAACCTTAGTTTGGTTGACTTTTCCCCTCGGTGTGAGACTATGGCCTAGTGGGGATGCCTAGGCCACTAAGTCTTCTCAAACCTCTTCATCAAGAGGTGGGGGACATTACAGTCTCCTCTGCTAGAAATTGCTTTCCCTCAAGCAATTCCAAACCTGTTTCCCGTACCACTTGTTCATTCTCCCACGTGGCATCCTTAATGGGTAAATTCTTCCATCTGATCAAGTACTCCTTGATGCTTCTCTTCCTGAGCCTCTTCTCCCAAACCTCTAGTATCTCTTCCGGAATCAAAACACGCTGCCCCTCTTCGTCCATGGGAGGTAGTACCTCAATGGGTGTGATGTGTTGGTCGATGGCCCTCTTCAGGCAGGACACATGGAAGACATTGTGTATCCTACTACCCTGTGGGAGCTCCAGCTCATAAGCTACGACCCCTATCTTCCTACTAACCCTGTAGGGCCCAAAGAAACGTGGTTGTAGCTTCTTTGCTCCACTTCTTTATATAAAAGCCTGCCTGTATGGTTGGAGCCTTAGATAGACTAAGTCACCAACCTCAAAAGTACGCTCAACTCTATGCTTGTCTGCTTGGACCTTCTGCTGGTTATGTGCTCTTTGTAGATGATCCTTCAGCTCTCTGAGGACGTCTTGGCTCTGCTATACCCAATTCTGTACCATTGGTGCCCTACTGTCACCAAAAGCAATCTCTACAAAAGATAGTGGGTCATCGCTGTATAAAGCCCTGAATGGTGTCATGCCTATGGACATGTGCTGGATGGTGTTGTAGCAGTACTCTCCCAAGTGCAACCATCTGACCCACGCTTTCTGCTGCCCTGCTACATAATTCTTGAGGTAGCCTTCTACCCACTTGTTGACTATCTCGGTTTGCCCATCCGTCTGAGGGTGATAGCTGGTACTAGGGGTCAAGGTCATACCAACCAATCTGAACAACTCCTGCCAAAATGTACTCATGAACCTGCTATCCCTGTCACTGATAATGGTCTTGGGTAGGCCATGCAACCTGAAAATCTCCCTGAAAAATAGTTCGCCCACCTGTGTTGCACTGAAGTCTGTGGCTATGGAGAAGAAGTGTGCAAACTTCATCAACCTGTCCACCACTACAAAAATGCAATCCTTCCCCTGTGTCCTTGGCAACCCGGTGATGAAATCCATGGATATGCTTTCCCACTTGTGCTCTGGAATGGGTAAGGGTTGCAATAGTCCTGTTGGGTGAGTGTGCTCATCCTTGTTCTCTTGGCATGTAGTACACTCCTTGACATGCTTAATTACATCCTCCTTGAGGCCATTCCATGAGAACCTCTCTCTCACCTGCATGTACGTCTTACTAATCCCTTGGTGCCCTGCCATTGGTGAGTCATGACATGCCTGCAACACTTTGGCCTTGAAGGCCGATCCAAGAACCAAAAAGATTCGGCCCTTGTAATAGATGAGGTCATTTACAATCCTGAAGTTATCATCTTGTACATGTTCGTCCAATAGCTAACAAGCGAACTGATCCTTTGCATATTCCATCACCAAGTGGTCTTTCCAGTCAACCGATACACCTGCCATGGCAAAAATGGATGGCCTCCTAGATAATGCATCAGCCACCACGTTGTTCTTCCCTTTGACAAATTCAATGTCAAAGTCATAAGCCTGTATTTTGCTTACCCATTTTTGTTGCCTCTCATTTAGGTCCTTCTGTTCCAATAGGTATTTAAGACTGTTATGATCTAATTTGACCACAAACCGTGCACCTACCAGATATTGTCGGAATTTGGCTAGTGCGTGCATGATAGCCAGCATTTCTTTGTCATAAATGTTGTAGAGTAACTCAGGACCCCTGAGTTTTCGGCTCGCATAGGCAAGAGGGTGCCTATTCTACATTAGTACGGCCCCTATACCCTCTCCTGAGGCATCACACTCCAAAGTGAAAGGCAGGCCGAAATCTGGAAGGGCTAGGACTGGGCACATGCTCATCACCTTTTTCATCTTATCCATCGTAATTTGAGCTTCTTCACTCCATTTGAAGGCTCCCTTCTTAGTCAAATCGGTCAAGGGTGCACACAGCTGAGAAAACCCTTTGATAAACTTCCTGTAATAAGTGCACATGCCTAGAAATCCCCTTAACTCTGTGAGTGTCTTAGGAGTAGGCCACTCCATAATTGCTTTTATTTTCTCCTGATGTACCTGTACCCCCTTTGCTCCAATGATGTGTCCCAAGTAAAGAACTTTTGTCATTCTGAACTCACATTTGGACTCCTTAGCGTACAATGATTGTTCCTCCATGATAGACAGAATTTGGTCCACATGTCGAAGGTGTTCCTCCCACGTCTTGCTGTAAATGAGCAAGTCATCAAAAAATACTATCAAGTGCTTCCTCAACTGTTTGTTGAATACATGGTTCATGCAAGATTGGAATGTAGCTGGGGCATTGGTTAACCCGAAGGGCATCACCAAGAACTCATAATGGTCGTAATGACACCTGAAAGCTATTTTTGAGATGTCCTCCTCCCTCATCTTGATTTGATGGTAGCCAGAACGTAGGTCAATCTTTGTGAAATAGACAGCTCCATGCAGTTCGTCTAGCAACTCATCAATCCTGGGAATAGGGTACATGTTTTTTATTGTCTTTTTATTCAAAGCCTAGAAGTCAATGCACATCCGCATAGTCTCGTCTTTCTTCTTGACCAGCACTACTGAAGAAGCAAAAGGGCTACAGCTTGCCCTGATGAGCCCCATGTCCAAAAGCTCCTTGATGGCCTTCTCTATCTCGTCTTTATACTTCTTCGGATGTCGGTATGGTGTGGTGATGACTGGTTTAGCTCCTGTCTCTAGCTCAATGATATGCTCAAACCCCCTGTCTGGTGGCACCCCTGGAGGAATCGGTCCAAACACTTTGCTGTGTTTGTCAATGATCTCTTGGATCTCTAGGGTGTAGTGAATCTTACCCTGCTCATCCACACGTGCCGAAATCCTACATTAAGTTGCATACACAATCTCCTCTCTCTGGAAGATGGCTTCCATCCTCTTGGTCGTGACTACCTTGGCAGAATTACCTGTCATGCCTCGGAGCACTACCTTTCGTCCACCCTCCTCTGTAAATGACATCTCCATGGTCTTGTAGTTGGTGGTGATAGGCCCCAATGTGTTGAGCCACTGAACTCCAAGGATTATGTCGGTGTCCGGAAGGTCCATCACATATACGTCATGTACTAACTCATGCCTACCCAACGTAAGCTTTATACCTGGAATGTACCTGTCACAAGGCATAGTGCTTCCACCTTGAACCCTTCAAATTCCACCGTGGGTATATGCCTCCTTCTCAACAGTGCTGAGTCAATGAAGTTGTGAGAGGCCCCCCCATTAATCAATACTGATACTTTCTGTCCCTGGAAGACTCCTCTCATCCTGAAGGTGTTAAATTTGGGCACCCCACTGATAGATGCCAAGGTGGCTTTCCCCTCAGCCGTATTGTCCTGTCCTATGACCTCCTCCTCTGCTGTCTCGATGGTTTCGGCCTCCATGTTCTGAAGTTGGCCGTAATCTTCCTCCTCCTCATTGTCTGAGGTCACCTCTATGTAGTGCACTTGGCCACGGCCCATGCACTTGTGTGATGGGTTCCATGGTTCCTTGCACGTGAAGCAGAGTTGCTTCCTTCTCAGTTCCCTCTTGGTGTTATCATCCATTCTGCCACAGCCCCTGTCAAACCCCCTTGGGTCACGTCCCCCCTGGTTCATTGGAGGTCTCTGATCTCTTCCTCCGGTGTTAAAAGGTGGCCTAGGTACAAACTTTGGCTTGGCAGATGGTCCTAGGTCCCTTGTCCTCCAAATAGCATCTTGTAGGTTGGTAGGCTTAAAAGCCTTTACCCAACCCTTCAAGGGTTGCATCAACCCTTCAGTGAAAAGCATCATAAGTCTAGTTGGTGATATATCTTGTACCATGACTGTTAGCCTTTGGAATTCCTCAATGTATACCTCTGCTGCTCCTGTTTGCTTGAGTTGTGTGAGCTCCCGAAAGTGCAGCACAAGATCCCCCTGATCAAATCGGTCAATGAGTCTCTGAGTGAACTCTGTATAGGTCACTATCTGATTGTGGCCTAGTGTGGTGAGTCCATGATACCACCAGTCATGAGCCTTTCCATCCAAATACATAGTGGCAAATTTGATGGCTTCCATCTCCCTCATGGGGTTAAGCTGTAGAGAAGTATCCAGCTTTTGTACACATGCCTGCGCTGCCATCTTGGTCATACAATCAAAGTATGGGATTTCCATCTTCCCTGCTCTTCGTTCAAACTCATAACTGCTCCTGTGGTTCGGCCTGGGCTTGTTTCTGAACTTGAGTTGGCAGTATTGATCCAGGGACATCTGCCTCTGAATCATCATATCCAACCCATGGTACTCCCTAGTACATTGTGCCATTTTCTCAACAAAGTCATCCATCGGCTCCTGCTGCACCTGTTCATCTGTGAATGTGGGCAAGTACAGTCTAGGGTTAGCCCTGCTACCCATCAGTCCATGTGACGTACCCCCTCCATGGCTTCCCTCAGATCTGGGAGCCTTTTCGGGATTATACCTTATCTCACCATGGGATCCACTAGCATCTTTGCTTCCATACGTCTCAGGGTCCTTTCCCTGGTGAGTCATCTACATTAATAGCCGAGTGATCATCGACTGGTTCTCATCAATCTTCCTCAGATTTCCATCTACCTTCTTCAAGGTCTCAGTGATTATGGCTTGTTCCCTCCGGTTTGTCTCCTGGCTCTCTTGTAAATGGTGGACCAGGTTGCTTTCTGTAGTGTTTAGGGTTTTATGGAATTTACTGAATCCAACTGCCAAGAAAGCCAAGCCCTATGGCTCACGCTCATCTCCTGATCCCTCCATTTCGGCTTCTGTTTCACTAGCCTGCTTCTTCCTTCTACCCATAAAGATACCATTGTACCTCTACATGTGCTAATCCTCACAGGTTTGGAGGATCAAAGCTCTAATACCACTGTAACGATCCCAAGTAAAAAAAATTGCTTGGGATCACTAACTCACTACTAATTTGATTATTAAGTGTTGTGTATGCAGGTTGGCCCTGAACATTTCGGTCTTAGGGTTTATTCAGTTATTCAGCCACAGATTATACAAGCATTATTGGCATCATATGAAGGACATCAACAATACACAAGATAGGAACCACAAGCAATAGCTGAACTTTATTATAAGAAAGCAAGCACCTGATACAAATAGTGAAGCAAATCTGGAATGGCCTCAGACAACTTCAAGACAATAATAGAGCTGCATACAAAATGCTCTCGGAGATACAAAGCAAGCCTCCCAAAGGTTGTAATAGAAGATGAACGCTCAACTGCAAGACTAGGGTTTAAGCCCAACCCTTAAGCAACTGGTACAGTCTGTTGAAGACAACAGGTACCAAGGGTTCAGCCCTCCTGAATATGAAGTCCCCCAAATGCTGCCAAACTCCTCCCAATGATAGATCAAGGCAATGGAAGCCACCTCCTGAAATATGGAGCTCAAATACTGAAGCCTCCTCCTCAAACTACAGAAACCCTGAACTGGTACGGCCCTCCTGAACCCTGAATATGGCCAATAGTATGGCCTCGCTGAATATGGGCTCTGAATTCCCTGAAATCCTCTAGGATGATAGATCGGGCCACCACAAACCCCTGAGAGAAGTTTCAAGAGCAGATCTAGCCTATAGCCTCCTAGATCTGAGAAACACTGAATCACCAAATCATCCTCCTCCTCCTGAAATCATCTCAACCTACAAATAGACAATAGCGACGTGGTAACTCCTCCAAGAAACCCTCAAACTGATGAGCAAGGGCTTGCAAGCAAAACCCTAATGTTGAAAACCCTTCAAGCTTCCTCACTATGCTGGATCGAACTCTTCCTCAACAATAGGTGCGCCCCTGCAAGAAAACCCTAGCTGGTATAGCCCTGCTGATCCAAATGGTACGGCCCTGCTAGTCCTCCTGAATAGATGATAGATGTAGAATGGTGTGGGTGGAGTATTTCATCCCCGAGACCAAGCTTGGAACAAGGTGAGTGGAATCTTTCACTACTGAGTTGTTCACTAGGGTTTGTAATATCAAAACCCTCAAAACTATATGCTCAAGAGCATCAACAAGCAAATATCATAATCCAGAATGAATGAGAGGTGCGCCCTAGTCTTCTCTTTATACTTTTCTTCTATTTCCCTGTTGAGTTAAGTTAACTCCTAAGGTTAACTCCTAACTCAACCTCCAATGCTTCTATTCCTTCATTGAGTTATCTTTTTAACTCCTTTTACCTTTTTATTAAATCAACTTAAGAATATAACCTTAGTTTGGTTGACTTTTCCCCTCAGTGTGAGACTATGGCCTAGTGGGGATGCCTAGGCCACTAAGTCTTCTCAAACCTCTTCATCAAGAGGTGGGGGACATTACAAGAGCAAGAAGCAATCCAGTATTGCTCTCAGCACGGCAGAAGCAAAATACATTGCAGCATGTTCCGCCAGTTGTGAAGCCAAATGACTTCGGAAGTTGTTGACAGGTCTATTTCATCTAGAGATGGAAGCCACTGTGATTCTATGTGATAACCAGAGTTGCATAAAGATGACGGAGAACCCTGTGTTCCATGATAAGTCGAAGCACATAGAAATTCGGTATCACTATATTTGTGATATGGTGCAGAGGGGAGTTATAAAGCTCCAATATGTTGGCACAGATGAGGAGGTTGCAGATGTGTTGACCAAGCCTCTGTCTCGTGTGAAGTTTGAGCACTTTTGAGACAAGCTTGGTGTTGTCTGAAAGGACCTCCCTCGAAAGGGGGAGTGATGTATATGATACTATAGTATCCTAACCAACAACGGGTAGCTCCTTTAGGATTTTATATCCTAGGGGATCGATCATCGCTGGGCAGATCCCGAAGGTCCGGTAAGGACGGTCTCTCAGAGTACCTGTGCATGTATATGCCAGTTGTGGTCAGTAGTGGTAGCTCCGTTAGGATTTTATATCCTAGGGAATCTTTTGATTCCTGGGCAAATCCCGAAGGTCCGATAAGGACGGTCTGTCAGAGTACCATGTGGTAGCTCCGTTAGGATTTTATATCTTAGGGAATCTTTTGATTCCTGGGCAGATCCCGAAGGTCCATTAAGGACGATCTGCCAGAGTACCACAAAATGTTGTTGTTGCACCTACCTCATTTTGTTGCAATATGATGATGATGTTGATGATGTTATCTCAGCCTCGTGTTGATGATGTTGATGATGTTATCTCAGCCTCGTGCTGATGATGTTGATGACGTTATCTCAGCCTTGTGTTGATGATGTTGTTGCTCCAGCCTCGTGTTGTTGTTATTGATGATGTTGTATCAGCCTCGTGTTGTTGATGATGATGTTGTATTAGTGTTATACTAATTGATGTTGATGCAGATAATGATGATGATGCTACTCCAACTCCATTATGTGAAAGATGATGTTGTTGATGAAGAGAAAAACTTTCGATGATTTATAGATGTGCCAGTCAATGATCCAGATGTTGATGTTGATGTTGCCCTCTCCTTCTCCTGATGATGTTGTGTTGGGTTATGTCAGTAGAATACCCTTCTTGTTAAGGGGGAGTGTTGAAATATTGTAACTGCAAAGAATATTCTAATTATAATTGAGTTATTTTCTTATAGATCAAATCCCTTTTGTGGATTGATCATGTCGGGCTTTGTATAAGACCATATCCCCTTTTGTGGATTGGTCAAACCATGGTTATATGGTGTTGATTGTAAAGTCGGCCCCTAGGGCCAATTACAGTCGTTTTAGCCACTAATTGGAGAAGTCGGCCCTGCTTGATGAAAGGACATAACCCTAGCGCCTACCAGCCAGTATAAATAAGAGAGGATGGTGCCTCATTCTCTCACTCACTCAAATCACTCATCTAGTGCACATGTTTGAAGGAAGTTGAAGTTAGAGGAAGGAGAAGAGAGAGGCGCATGCTTTAGTGGTGGATTATCTTTAGTGTTTTGGTCTCTCTTGGCATTGTATTGGCAATCTATATAAAGGAAGTTTTTGCTGGGTTTCCTCCCCCATGAGGGTTTCCCAGGATAAAATACTATGTACCCTGTGATTGTGTTTCTCTCAGTGATCCTATATTGTGCTATTATCTTTGAAAAGCATTAAACTTAACAAATTCGTCCATTGTTAATATACCAAAACTTGAGTCTAACACTTCAAACGATTCTTCTACTCTTGATTCCCAAGAACCACATCCTACACTTTTTTTTCAACAGGAATCACAGCCTACACCTTCTGCTCAGCCAGCACCAAATACTTTGCTATCCACATCTTGATCGTATCAAAATTCATACAAGTATCAAGATTTCTATTGGTATGCTCACAGTACTTCTTACAGATCTATAGAGAAGAGGCATACCGGGCAAAGTCTTGGATAGGTATCAACTATTAGGGCTAATTGTGGTTAGATTGATGATGGCCATGGCAATATTTGGGCACCTGTTTGAGAACTTCATATCTACTTGTGTCATTCACTGTATAGTCGCATAGTCCTCATTCCTCCTTTTGATTGAATGACCATAGCAACAGTCCCATTGGATATTCTTTTATGGCAGTCTTTATTGTTGGTTATTTGGCATGTTTGACAGGAAAACCATCTTGTTGCATGTAGGTGCTTGGAGCACTTGTTGATCTTATTGACCATCACCTGCACATGATCGAATTCTTGGATTGCTTATTAACCATCGTGAGAGTATGGCCATGAGAATCTTTGCTAACATGGTATCAAAACATGTTTCCAACACTAATAGCAACCTATCCAGAGAAGGAGTGGCACATAGAAGAGGAATCTAAGGTACATTTAATCACCCGAAAGACCAACCAAGATGAACTTCATAATGTGAAGAGGAGGATAAAGAAAAGTGTGGTTGCAAGGAGTTTGGAAATATACTCAGGAAAAAGGAAGCTGGTAGGAATTCAGGAACAACATCCAGGTTTAAAGACCAGAAGGAAAAATGAAAATCCCCTCCAGTGTAAAAGAATAGTACACTGAAGCAAGAGGCTGCAGAAGAAGAAACCCTGACCATAGCTGAGTTGGAAAAGCATCTGATGAAGAAAAGATTGCTGACGATAAATGAGAGGAAACAATTTAGAGAGATGATCAACTCAATGATTTTGGGCAAGTTTGACTTTGTTTGTTTTTGGTAGTTTTGTTTTCTTCAGCCAAGTAGCCACCAGTGAGTGGTACTCTTTTCAGTAATAGTTATTATAGGACATTGAAAGAAAAGCCCTTTTTGCTATGATCCCAATTTGGAATTGTAAGGCCATACTTTGTTCTACATCTTCAAGCCTTAAAACAGTTTTCGGTCAAGGTTATGATTACTTGATTTTGAACAAACTGTTGGGCCTACGCCCAATTTTTGTATTATGTATTCCCGGCAAAGAGACATGTATAGATATATAATTTTCTCTTTTTTGAAACAGAAAATATATATATATATATATATATATATATAGAGAGAGAGAGAGAGAGAGAGATAAACAGACATCATTGTGCATTTCGTTATGCACAAAAGATGAATTTTTATATGGATGAAACCCAAAAAAAAACAATACAACTAAGAACCCCAATTCTTCATTCTATTGATTTGAAACCCTACAACAATTTTGATCAGAGAATTAAATACAGAAAGGAAATTCCAAGATATACATGTCTTACCAAAAGCATTACAAACCTTAATCAGCACGCAACCAAGTTATGGAAAACGTCTAGAGAGGAGGGCCAAACATCATTCTGCATTTCGCATAAAAAAAGGTGGGGATACGGCATGGAAACACTACTAAATACTTCCATGCCATATCCAAAAATTTGCAAATGCCATACCAGTCAACGGAAATGAGAATCTGTCATTTCATCAAATTGTGAGACGTTTCACAAAAATGGAAACATTTCAGCCCCTGTAACCCACATTTCTGGCCAAAATGGTGAAAAAAGCATTAAAAAATAACAAAACAAAAACCCTAAAAATTAATGTTGACTTCTACCTTAAACTTATATTTTCATTAACTTAAATTTTTAACAAACTAAAGTGGGACCCCTATTTAAGGATGTTTGGTAGTGGATTCAGCTCCACTAGCCCTCACACAGAAAGTTGGGGTGTTTTTCAACTTTCAGCATACTTAACAGCTTTTTCAGCGTTTCAAAATTCGGGGTTTCTGCAAACAAAACCTAGTAGATCATACCTCCTACACCCCGTGAGCCACAGATGTGTAAACACTACTGATTTGATTATAGTATGGTGATATTTGGACTCTAGAGGCCATTTAGAGCCTCAATGTTGATGTCTAATGGTATTTCCAAATTTGAAATTCATGGCAATGAACATTGAATCAATGTTATCGGAGCCGTTTGGAACTGAAGGAACTGGCTGGTCTGACCGGTTTTGGGGCAAAATCGGTTCAAATTGCCCTCCCAAACCGTTTTTTGCCGGTTTGGTACCAAACCGGCCGGTTTCGTACAGATTCCCGTACAGCGCGTCATGGACCCACAAAATTCATTTTTTTTAAATAACAACTGCTTAATAGAAGGGGAGCTTATTACCTAACCCTAGGGTTGTCGAGAGTCAAGAACCAACATTTGACAACGAAGACCTTCCTTGGATGGACTTCAACCCACTTCCACAGCCAAAGGTAGGAATACCTTTAGGGCCAGGGGAATCAAGCTAGAATCCCACTGTAGGGTCTACTCATATTGAGGATGAGGAGGATGAGGATTCTAATAATTGCTAGTATCTAGTATCATACTATGCTTATTTTTGGACTCTAGAGGCAATTTAGAGCCTCTTTGTGGATGTCTTTTTGTTCATATATGTGTTGCACTCGGTGCTATTTTGGTTATATGCACTCTTGCTATATAAATGAGAAACTTTACATATTTGTGTATAAATGGTTTGAATTGGTTTGAATTCATATGGATGCACATGAATTTTTTTTTCAAAATTTGAATATTTTACGTAGTTTTTCGTCGATCAATTTTTTTGTATGGTTTTTTTCCAGTTCCAGTCGGATTCAATTTTTGGGGTCGACCGGTCCGGTTCTGATAACTATGCATTGAATATGATGTGTAGATTGGTATTACAAAAGTGAACATTGAATATGATGTGTAGATTGGTATTTCCAAATTTGAAATTCATGAATGGTATTATGAACTCGTTATGTCTCATGGTATTTTTTTACATGTGTGTGTGTGTAGAGAGAGAGAGAGAATGCCAAGGGTTAGCTCAATTGGTAGATTCTCTTGTGCTAAGTCCACAAAGGCCTCCAAAACAAATCTCATCAGTTCCTTTATGGCTACCAGACACATATGTCGGTGGTGGTCAATCCACTTTCCATCTGGAAATTCCAAGGAAGAAAGGAGAGAGCTTCACAAGGGTTGGCACCAGCACCCCCATTCTTCAATTAAGTGTGTGAGATCAGGGTGAGATAATTTCCTCAAAAAAATCTATGTGTGCGTGTTGGTTAACCCTGAGTGTTAGCTCAATCGATTGAACCATCCACCGAAGACATGTTGATAATAGGGAGGCCTTAGGTCACCAGGTCAAATCCGATCAAGTCCCTCAAAATTACTAGTCGCTATTGTGGTTGATGGTTGAGCCGTCCTCTATCTGAGTATTCCAAGGAAGAGGGGAGAGATCCTGCAAGGTATTCCTAATATTGTAGCTGGTGGTTGAGTTACCCTCTATCTAGATATTACAGGGAAGAGGGGGGATCCCACAAGGTTTTCCCAAATATTGTGGTTGGTGGTTGAGCCACCCTCCATCCGAATATTCAGGGGAAGGGGGGGGGATACCACAAAGTTTTCCTTGGAAAAAAATATATGTCTTTATTGATTTTAGGTTTCTGTGGTGAGAGTGGTTAATAGAATTGCTCAGAAAGTCTACATCAAAATGACGATTGTGGACATTCCGAACAATTCTATATATATGCCGTTTCCTTACCATATCGTATCCAACCTTTCTAAAAAGTTGGCATACCTATTTCCCCTCCCTATCTCCATATCCATTATAAACTCTATCTACATCAACCTTTGTCTGGAAATAATTACTTTGACACATAACAGAAAATACGAAATAGAGGCCCATTCACATATATGAAAAATAAACAAGAGTGAAAAACTATGCTGATAATGGCTCCTAAACCATCATAAATGGAAAATAAGTAAAATAAAATCTATGATATTAGGTAAGAAACCTCAAGCTTGTGCACTGATCTATTGAATTCATTGCCAACTTTGTCCAAGGATATCATTCATTCTGCTCTCAATTCCAAATCTCAAGCTGCCCTCCATCCAAATATTCTGGGGAAGACCGTATATTCTGGGGAAGAGGGGAGATCCCACAAGGTTTTCCTGACATTGTGGCTGGTGGTTGAGCCACCCTCCATCCAGATATTTAGGGAAAAAGGGGGGATCCCGCAAAGTTTTCCTTGGAAATATATGTGTGTGTGTGTGTCGTTTCCTCGCAATATCATATTCAACCTTTCTGAAATTTTATTGTATCCATTACCCCTCCCTATCTCCATATCCATTCCAGTGCAACTTAGACAGACAATGAAACAAAAAACTTTATCTACATCAACATTTGTCAGGAAATAATTACTTTGACACATACCAGAAATAGGAAAAAGAGACCCATACACATCCACATATGAAAAATAAACAATAGAGTGAAAAATTATGCTGGCAATTTCTCCCAAACCATCATAAATGAAAAATAAGTAAAATGAAATATATGATATTCAGGCAGAGACCTCAAGCTTGTGCACTGGTCTATTGAGTTCATTGCCAACTTTGTACAAGGATATCATTGATTCTGTTCTCAATTCCATATCTTGCGATGCGGAGCCAGTAGGAGTAAGCAGCATGTTCAGTAGGTGAATGAGACAACAAAGTACCCCAGAATCCAGCAGAGGTTGTACATTGAGTGGCTGCAGTAGAAATAAAAACAGTAGTTAAAACTTGGAATTGCATTTATAGGCTTCTAATTCCCCGTAGATTCGTTACTATGATCCCATCAAGATAATTCCATAGAAGGAGATGCAGACAGAAGAATGCCTTTTTGGGGAACTCATATGCTTCCTCAACTTCAATATACTGATGCCTGGGTTTCAATTTATATTTTACTGTCATCTATTGCTTTTATGAAATAGTAGTTTCCTTCTCAAGCTATGTATTGATGCAATATTAAAGGCAAACAAGACATAATATGTGTATTTGATGAAGGCAGATCTTTAAAAAGAGATTATTCAAATGAAAGACGTCATCTAGACAAATATTGAGCATAACTGGTGTTTTGATTGTCTGGTAAATAAAAATCATGTGTGGTAAAGCCCCAAAAGTATTTTGCTGATATGGAACCAATCCAAGCTCTAAAGCAAGTGAGACTATTTCCAATGTTCCAATTTTATTTGAGTAATTGAACGTCTAGTTTTTTCTATTTTTTTCAACTTAAGTTAGTACAAATGTGCATCTGAAGTTGTGCTTCGGTCTGTTTTACTGCCTAGAGCATTGCTATTGATTTTTTATGCATTTGCTTGATTTGATCACAGAACTGCTATTCTTCCATAAGCCTTCACATGAGCATTGATACATACAGGAGAGACAAGGCTTTCCAGAGCATATAACAAGTTGGAGCCAACAATGTTTCCATCCTGCAAATGCCATTTCCATTATATATGTCAAAAAATAATTGTCGTGATAATTAACAAAGAAGTTAAGAAACCTAAGGTTATTATTAATTTCCCTCATAGGACTTGCCTTCGGTACTTCCGTAAAAAACTTCAAAACTTCTCCCTTATCAAGAGAGCCCCTCGGATCTGTACTCTTCACCTTCTCTATGTCAACCACTAAGGCTTTCCCAACAACAAAAGAAAATAAACGAACATCAACTAGCCTGCACATGATCAACAAATCCCATTAAGATCACACCTGAATATTGCATGTCAAACTAACTTTAAAGTGCCAGTTTCCAGATATAAGAGATTGAAATAATATCTTTTTCCAAATGGGCATACGGAATGAGGTTGATAGGCCAACATCTGAGGAGTTTTTGGGCTTTATACACTCCCCAAATTAAATTTGAACATCCCCAGAAATGGGGAAAGAAATTGCATTTCATCATACAAGCTATCCTTAATCATTCATTTCTAAATGACAAATGTTCTAAGAAAATAAAAGAAGACAAGACTCCACAATTTTTCATTATGGATCTTTGAACAAATCAAACCATCCGCTGAACAGTTTGAATATTTTACACCTGACTAGTGACAACTTAAAAGATGCTCACAAATTCGACTCCTTCCATGTCTTTAATTCTTTGTCTGTCATAAAAAATTCCACATCATACAGATCAATCATCCAAAATGAATGCAACACATTGTAGGTAGTTACAGTCCATGGGTGAAATCACAATGAGATAACACACCCACCCACATTATAACCTACTTGGTAACTAGTTGGGCTGGGTTCCCATGTTGCTTGGCTAGTTTGCAAAAAGCTTCTACAGCCAAATTCAAGGCCTCTTCCTTCTCCTGCAGAATTGCATTCAATAAAATATTGTGAAACCGCTGTTTGATGTAAGCAATCATTCAGCTAATAAAATATGTTTATTTGAATTCCATAAGCAATCCGGCATTTCACCTTTTCAAAATTGGAGGAGCGGAATTCCTCCCAAAACCTTTTGAAGTCCAACTCCAATTCATCTTTGCCTCTGAAATTATGAAGAAGAGCAAAATCAGTATTATTGTGAAGTACTATTAACCTGCCAAATTAGCAATTAAAACTACACACTGATGCAAAATTAGAAGAGATTTGAAAAACAATATCATTTCCTTGCTATTGTCAAGCCAGTGTTGAAAGAACTAATTACTTTAACACTAAACTCAATTATCACAACAAATATATCATGATCAAATTTTAAATAGCCTGCATTCTATCCATACACAACAGAAAACAAGAATCTCCATTTCATTTGCAAATAAATATAAAGAAACCTCAAATTTATGAGAAACTTTATTTGTTGGTCAGTTGAGGACATTATTACAGTTTCAATTTCAATTTCTATATTACAAAGGTTGCCATGGAGTCAAACCAAGACAGGAAATTCATTCTAAATGCCCAACATCAAGTGAACATGTTTCTCTTTGTGATACCATCAACATTGTCTATCTTAAACAAATAGCCATGACTCTGGAACTTTAACCAGTCACTTCATCTGTCATCCCCTTTCAATTTTAACTCTGGATATTGAACTACAAAAAGCTCAATGCCTGCAAATTGACCTCAGGCTTTATTCTAATTTTCTATCATTTTTGGAACTTGTCAAAAAAAAATGACGGGGTGCTAGTCAAAGGGCCATCATCCAGCAGCCATACTGCACTGGTTATCAGCTGGTAGAAAAATAGTTTATTTGTCCATATTGCAGTTATCTTCGAATTCATATCCACTGGGATGGTCTAGTGGCAACTTGGAGCAGTTGTTGTCACAATAACCACGTTTCAAATCCTGGCAAGCAAGCTCCTCCCATGTAGGGTTTGCCAGATGTAGCTATCGATATTGTCCATGTAGCCTTTGGGCAGATCATTGTATGGTGTTGGCGTCATGAGTTATAACAGCAACCCCATTCTTCTCTTAAGTGCAGGGGGTGGGATGGACTTATTTCTGTGTTTACTGTCCATAAAAAGGCAGGTTCCAGTTCCTCTTAAAAAAAGTTACCTCCAAATTCACCATTCAAACATTATTTTCCTAGACTTCCAATGCCACAGTGGTTATTCTTTCATTTGTTTATTGGGCAATGTTGTTTATAAGTTTGTTATATGCCACATGGGCTGGTTATGTAGAAATTGATCCGTGAATGGAAATAAAGAAACAAGTTGAGATTTGATGATAAAGGTTATTGTTTTAGAGAACCTACACAATATATACATGCACCAAAATGTACTAGATTTCTGTGCAAAAGCTCTGATCACGTGATCAAACACAAAAGACTGTCCTCTCACAGGGGAAGATAGAAGGGAATTGTCAACTCAACTTGCAAGCTCTCCCCTTGTGTTTTGGGCCTTGGCAACGGCAAATCCAGATGCATTGCTCTAAGCTATGCGGGAAGTAAAGCAAAAAATGTAAGAAACATTCCCTGCAAAATCCCATCCTGCTGGTTTAACAAAAAAAGATCAATTAAGAAGGCCCCTGTAAGCAAAAAGCTAATATAATCCTAAATACTATGCATTGGGGAAGAAATATATGATGGAGCCAAGAGGGACCTATTTCCTCACACAGTAAGGCAGATGAATCCCTGTGCTTCATTTTAATTCCCAGCAAAGCACTTAATGGCATTCCCATGATGACCTCTCCCCGTAATGAATCCCATGCAAGGCTGCCCATATGAAAATAATAGCATGGTCAAAATATTCCTTTGGATTCTACCGAAAACCTTCACAAAGTGAAGTCGGGGGATTGTTGAGTTTACTGTTATGAGCTTCAGATTTATTGGAAATCAAAGGCAAGGTATTACATTCAGTGTCAAGTAGCTTCTTAGAGAATTGCTGATCATATAGATGTAAGGTCTTGTTCAAAGTTCAAACTAATGTTGATGGAGTAAGCTATAATGGGAAGCAAGCCTAAAAGAATCTTTCCCTTCAAATTATAATTATTACACCAACCAAAGTTAACATTTATGGACGATGTGATGTAAAGTGTATAAAAGAAGTTAAAACTTCTATATATTTAATTTAAGAGAATTTAGAATGAATATTGTTGATGTTCATTTTTCTAGTGAATGTTCTAAACAGACTTGAGGTACTCAATCTCAGCTGCATCATATTCGAGACTGACATTTGTTATGAGTAAATTTCTAGGCATTTCAATTTTTTTGACCAAATATGTTCAAGAGACATACACTGCAGACTCCTTTTATTGTAATCCCCTTCTACTTAAGCAGTTCTGGTTTTCCTTTCTTGCAATTAAGTTTGTGGCCAAGTAGACAAGGAACACGAATCTCATGTGAAGCATCTTACAGAGTAGCTTGGAAAATATGCACCAAACAAATTCACCTAGAAGAAAACATGCTACAGTGTTTAATTGTAAGTGTGTAAGAACATTATGATAATGACTTCATATTTTAATCAAGAACCACGGCCACATTGAATAGGATGTTAGTTTTCCATCAGTACCAAAAGTCTGCATCCCGTGAATACTTGTCTATACCCACATTATCTCGATCTCTTTAAAGTACAATTTGATCGGGGTTAATTGGCTTCTGGTTGGGTCTTACCAAAGAGATCTACATGTGCACCGATGTTCTATGAACCACAAAGCCACTTATGCTTATGCAGGCAAGTTGTTCTTTAATTGGTGAAGCTTCGGCAAAATTTCCAAAATTTCATCATTCTCTGATGCAGATACAATCTTTGGACATCGCAACCTTAAATACTTAGTGAATTCAATCTTGATGCAACGGTAAACTGTGAATTCAAGCATAGGGTCATTCATAATTGCTAAAAGGCTCACAATTATCATTCAGAAGGAATGAACAGATTCGAGAAAAAGGCCATGTTTTTGGGGATGGAAAGTGCAAAGTTTTTTCATCGGTGTAAAAATCAAAGCATTTTCACGCGTAGACTCAAACATAAAAACCACTTGATCAAAGAAGACCAATATTGAACAACATGATGGGAGCCTTCGAACTTGATCAAAAGGATTGTTGACACTACCCGGCCTCATCAACATTAAAGAACTTGATCAGAAGGATTATGGATGTTACCTGGGTATTGCAGCTGCATTGAATGGAGATTGAAACGGTTCCCGCGGCGGACGCGGAGAAGAAGTTGAAGAAGAAGAGGACAAGTGAGAGAACCCAACCTTATCTTTAAGCAGCGAAACCCATTTCATTGTTTTCCTTGCTCGTTGTACCGATATAACATTTGGAGCTCATCCACGTTAACCATCCACAGAAACTCCCCTGGAGATCAAGCCAGAGCTCACACACTACACGACAGTTCAATAGTTCCCCTGAATAATGCCCCCAAGCTTTACTCACACTACCCCTTCTGCAGAATAAAACATAACCTAATGACCCAATAAATATCGAATTTCAATCCGAAAAGGCTGTGAGCTTGCCCAATCCCCAGAATCAAAATTCCCCTCGACCAATTTTATCTGATTTTCCAAGGCATTATTATTTCTTCAATTGTCCAAACATAACTTTCTCTGAATCTCGCACATCGAATCGGCAAAAATCACAATTTCAATTTATTGTTTATAATTAGCTTAGCACCCAATTGCTCATTCAAACAAGCTTCTTCAAAGTCGGTGTAGATAGCATCCGATAGATATTTTGTGGAGATCCAAAAACGAAGGGTCGCATTGCCTTTAAAAAGTATTACCGCTACTCGCTCCGGATAGATCGAGCTAAGCAATGCCTGATCCAAGATTCGAACTCACCATCGGCGGCCGAGACGGAGTCCCCCTAGTTGACTGTTTTCGATCGATCCAGGAACAATTCAAGGTGCAGCAAAGGCCCAAATTTTGCAGAACAAGTCAGGATTGGGATGTGCGAGGGTGTCGTAGGATCAAAGAAAAAATTTGCTTTCAGGCCGTGTTCACAACCCTAGTTAAAATGAAACCAGTTTCATTTCCCCCGCGGATTTTTTATTATTATTTTTTATTTCATCCTGTCTTGTCTAATCGCCGCTCTGATCGAGAAATTCATCCCCAAGGGTCCCCCCGCCGGATGACGCACGCCCGCCAGAATGTGCAAACGTGGGTGACATTCTGTAATTTTGAATATAAAGTTTCGTCCACATCGGACGCCACGTCGTCCTATTGGATACGTCGGACCTGCCGCCGCGGCCACCGAGAATGCCGGTTACCCGGTCGACGACGCGGAGTCCATTTTATTTTTTGTGTCGGTTTATCGTTCATTTTTTTGTGTTGTAGACGAGCACCTCCCCACTCCTTCCCCTCTCCTCGTATATATATATAAATATATATATCCCTAGGTCTTCGTTTGAGGCCATTGGTTGTGAGTATTTTATTAGGAATTTAGTTGTTGGACACCATGTTTGGTGGGGTGGAGGTGATGATCATGAGGACCGCTGCTTTGGCGCCGTTGAATGATTCAAGTTAAGGAGATATTGTTCGTAATTCAAGCTTTGGTGGGGTCCCCACGGGGTCAAGGTTAGCCCCTAACTAAGGTTGCCCACTTATCACGCGCTTGAATATCGGTTGTCTTAGGGATGTTCCATCTCATGTCCATGGTGGGACTCCTCCTCACATGATCTGATACACCCTCCATCAGTATATTCAATCGGTGCAAAAAATACTCTTTCACATTTAAGTTGAATGTCCCTTTCATGGAGAATGTGTGAAGTTTTTAAGGTACAACATCTTTTCTCTCTGCTACAAATTAATATCAAACTTTAATATCAAACTGAATTAATATCAAACTTTAATATCAAATTGAGTTAAGGTAACTGCATTGAAATTCAAATATTTGTCTTGTTCTTTTTGTTTTTATTTTTAAATAAAGGGTGAATTATTTATTTAAAATTGGGTTGGGTGAATATCAAAATCATTGGGTGCCACTTAAACATGTAATAACACTTAAACATGTAATAATGACTATATGTCATTTATATAAATAACAATAAACAAAGTTTTGGCTACTTCGTTCGTGTTTTAAGAAATACATAAGTATAAATTTGTCGAACAAATAGGAATCGGTGCATGTTCTTTAGCGACAAGTTAGGGATCAAGAATTTTTCACTCTCGACCATCATGTCGAGGTTCAAATCTTTATGTTGAGTGGGTGTTCGCATAGGTAGTGGCATTCCTACTTATATAATGGTTCATTGGTTATAGGTTGGATATACATGATTGTTCACCCTCACCTACGTCATCTATAGGATGTGTTGTGTGGGTGTGGGTGTGTATGAAACTAGCATAGATCCATCTTAAATCTAGATCGTGTCTAGAGGGATCAAATACCTCGAGGTGCAAACCTTTCTTCAAGCTTTTTTCAATCTAAAAAGTTTTTCACCTTGATGGAATTGATCCCTCTCCACACATTATAGATCCAAATTTAAGATGGATATACAATGGTTATGTGTGTGTGTGTGTGTATCCCACATGTTAACTTCATAGTAAGCATGCAAGGAATTAAACATCTCCCTTATATTGAGCAACACGTCATTAAAATGTTTTAACCATAAAAAAATATTTACTTTCAATTGTTTTATATATATACATAAAGTTGATATTGAAATATTTTACTTAAAGAGGATATTGAAATATTTTACTTAAAAAGGACATTGAAATATTTTATTTATGGTCGACATTGAAAAAAAATCTTATTAATAATTTTTTTTATATGTCATAGATCAACTCCATGTTAAGCATTGAATGAATTACACATCTCCCTTATACTGAGTTGTAAAAAGCGTCTCTCGACACAATAAGATTTTTTTTTTTACATTCAAAAGCTTTATATACATACATACATACTTTATATTGAAATATTTTACTTAAGGTGGGCATTTAATTTTTTATTATTAATATTTTTTAAATTCCATGTGTCAACTCCATGTGAGCTTCGAAGTAATTACACATCTCCCTCACACTAGGCTCTAGAAAGCATCTTTCAATGCAATAAGAATTTTTTTATTTTTAATTGCTACAGAGAGAGAGAAAGAGGTGGACATTGAAATATTTTATTTATGGTCGACTTTGAAATTTTGTTGTTGAGCTTTTTGGAATTAAACTGTGTCAAAAGTTTTGAAACGTCCAACGTTTCGAGTGGACACTTCACCCATCATCAAGGATAAATGAAGCTAAAGAATGGGGAAAAGAGTGTCAAGAGATGAAAATAAATAGGTAAAGAAAATAAGATAGCCGTTGAAGAAATGAAGGAAAGTCTAATGATAAAGTAAAAAGGAATAAATTAATCATTTAGCATTTATTTTTTCCACGGGAAAGTTCCTCTTTATATTCAAAAGTATATAATAATTTACATAACAGCGGTCATTTACAAAAAACAGAGACCTGTGATGGGACACAGAATGCAGCTCGCAAGATGTCATAAAATCCATATAATCCAGTCATATTGAAATATGTCCCAAGATATCGCCGGATAGACTAAATTCTGTTACAAATCAATAATTTATGTTACCAAAAGAAGATCCGATATCTTGGTGTCTTCCACTTCAGATTTTGAGCAAAGTTGGGGGGCCCTCGTTGCCATCCTCCCATCGGGAGAAAGTTATGAAACCGAGAGGTCGGGATAATGCCAGTTTTGAAAGATGGTATGCAATAGCATTGTCTTCTCTGTAGATGTGGGAGGCAGAGAGGCTCTTGAAAAGTCTTATGGCTTGGATAGTTCTCTCTTTCCAACATTCCAGAGTTGTTGATCGGAGGTCAGCCTTGTCATTTATCCAGTCGATAATGACTTTTGAGTCTCCGAGAAGTAGCAACACTTCGATGTTTAGCCTTTGAGCCAGGATAAGGGATGCCCACGCCCCCAATAGTTCGACCTTGGTGTTGGTGCCTTGTCTGTCGTTAAGAGTCCATCTGTAGGAAGTGTGGGAGTTGATGAAGATGTGCCCCCCCACCCCACAAAGAGATCCATCTAGTTGAGCTGCTCCGTCAAACCAGGCGATGGCTTTGCCAAAAGGAAGAGTTGTGGAAGATATGTGGTTTGTCTGAGCAGTGGTGGGGGAAAAAGGATGGTCGACTGCAAAAAGAATAAGGTTTGTCACCAAGTGAATCGAAGGGGGCTTATCATCAAAGATGGCGGCATTTCTTGCCAACCAAACGTTCCAACAGACGGTGGCTGGCAACGAGGGGTAGATCATTTGATTGTTAAGATATGGAAAAAAAAAAATATCACGTGACCAATGTGCCAAAAATTTTAATTAAAATTTAAAATGAATAAAAGGAGGGGCCAAACACAACTTTAGACGACCTAAAATAAAGAAGAAGGTGCTTGAAAGAGTCAATAATAAAAAGAAGAAGAAATTAAAAGATGAGGTGAAAAACAATGGAACAAGGTTAGGGGAAAGTGAAGAGCAACAATAAAAAGAAAATAAATTAAAAGATGAGGTGGAAAACAATGGAACAAGGTTAGGGAAAAAGAGAAGAACACATCAAATAGAATTAGGTTATATTTGAGGTGATGAATAATAGGCTTCCAAGAATGGCTTAGTTTATAGCTATCCTCTTGATTAAAACTATCTGGGTGTTTTTCAATTTTGAGAGCCTCCCTAATGATGCATGAGGTGTAGTAGGGTGTTGAGGCATCCTCTCGATTAAAAATATCTGGGTGTTTTTCAATTTCGAGAGCCTCCCTAATGATGCATGAGGTGTAGTAGGGTGTTGAGGCATCCTCTCGATTAAAATTATCTGGGTGTTTTTCAATTTCGAGAGCCTCCCTAATGATGTGCGAGGTGTAGTAGGGTGTTGATGTGCGAGGTGTAGTAGGGTGTTGAGGCAAGGATGGCTATAAACTAAGCCATCCTTGGAAGCCTATTATTCATCACCTCGAACATGTAACGTAATTCGATTTGATGTTGTTGTTCTTCTCTTTTTCCCTAACCTTGGTCCATTGTTTTCCACCTCATCTTTTAATTTCTTCTTATTTTTATTGTTGTCGTTCTCTTTCCCCTAACCTTGCTCCATTGTTTTTCACCTCATCTTTTAATTTCTTCTTCTTTTTATTGTTGACCCTTTCAGGTGACGCCTTCTTTATTTTAGCTCGTCTAAAGTTGTATTTGGCCCCTCCTTTTATTCATTTTTTATTTTAATTAAAAAAATTGGCATGTTGGTAACATAACAAAACTTTTTTTTATTCCATATCTTAATGGTTAAATGATTATTTTAATCCTCTTTTTTCCATATCTTAATGGCTAAATGATTAATTTATTCCTTTTTACTTTATCATTTGACTTTCATTCGTTTCTTCAACAGCTGTCTTATTTTCCTTACCTATTTGTTTTAATATCTTGGCACTCTTTTCCCCATTCTTTATCTTCATTTGTCCCTGATGATGGGTGGAGTGTCCACTCGAAACATTGGACGTTTCAAAACTTTTGACATGGTTTAATTCCATAAAGCTCAACAACAATGTGACTAACTGTGAAAACCTTCACTCTCGAATTTGAAATATTATTTTTTTTATTAATATTTGTTTAAATGACATGTGTCAACTCCATGTTGAGCACAAAAGGAATTACACATATCCCTCGTCCTGGGTTGTAGAAAGTGTTTTTCGATGCAATAAGAAT
>ML788669.1:185939-202179 GCA_009831015.1 Picea engelmannii
TCCAACACCACCACATCACTTGACTTACCTTCTACCAATACCCGATATGTCGAAATCAGGCTACCGTGTATCGACCCATTCCGACACCACCCCATCACAAACTCCCGATAAGCGATATGTCGGTAGTCTAGTTGGCACCTTGATCACGTGGCCCGATCTGGACCCACCCCCTGGCTTTACACGCAACACATGTGGATTGGCACCCTTCACACCTAATAATATTATTAGGTTAATTAATCAATATTACATTAAAATCCCACTCCTTAAGATTTATTTATCTAATCCACATTAATGTTAAGTGATCCTCATTAATTTAATATCCCACGTAATGACATTTTTCCTTAGTCTAATTTACTGGCCCAGTAAATATAGAGGATTTACTTTCTCCTTTTACTTTGGAATCTGACATCATGATAGGGTTTAATATTAATCATCTTAATTAACCACCCCCCTGGTATATCAAATATATAATATTACCATTTCCAAGCAATATTAATATTTTAATTAATATTCTACCTAGGTTTTAATATATTAATTTATTTATCCTTATATCGACCCCCAGGGTATTTCACTCGTCACACTCACTTTAAATGGTCAAACCCAAACCCTCAGTACCCTATATCCCGGTGGGTTTAATAACACCACCCCCCCCCCGACAACGCGTTTATTTCACACTTTTCACTTCCCATCATCCGGTATCCGACATCCCGATGGGAATTTAATATAATAATATTATTTTAAAAGATATTATGTCGGCCATATTGGCCGCCGAGCTACTTCGTGAGACACTTGCCTTGCTCTCTCCATCTTCGGTTTCCATATAATAACATATAATTACATCGACCATGTTGGTCCCCGGTCAATCACTTATCATGTGTACCATCGTTCTCAAACTCCCTATGCCCGATAGCCCAGTGGAGTTTAATATATTAAACATTAATATAAAGGAAAAGAAATATAATCTCGCGAGCATTAAAATAATACAAAAATGAATATATTCAAAGGAAATTCCTCCAGGAATTATAGAATTACATTCATTTTGTTAATCGTCCCCGAGTATTTCATGTAGTTGTTGCACCTTACAATCTCAGTGGAGTTTAATATTATTAAACGTTAATATAAAGGAAAAGAAATATAATCTCTCGGGCATTAAAATAATACAAAAATGAATATATTCACAAGGAAATTCCTCCATGGATTATAGAATTACGTTTATTTTGTTAATCGGCCCTAGGTATTTCACATAGTAGTTGCACCTTGCAATCTTGATGGAGTCTAATATTATTAAACGTTAATATAAAGGAAAAGAAATATAATCTCTCGAGCATTAAAATAATACAAAAATGAATATATTCACGGGGAAATTCCTCCAGGGATTATAGAATTACGTTTATTTAGTTAATCGGCCCTGGGTATTTCACGTAGTAGTTGCACCTTGCAATCTCGACCTCCCGGTGCCCAATGGCTCACATTGGAGTTTAACAATATTACATTATGTCGGTCTCGAGTGAACCACACTCACTCTTGCCTTCTAATCTCAATTCCTTGGTGCCCAATGGCCCGGTGAGTTTAAAAATATTGCAATATTGAGGGAAAAGAAAAATAATACCAAGCTTTAGAAAAATAATTATCAAATAAAACTATACTTAAGAAAGATCTCCCCATAATTATAGAGTTGACCTCTGTGTATTATGAATTCTCGCGACTAGTGAACCTAGCAAAATTTGATACTTTGCCTAGAAGAGGAAAATTCCAAACTTCTCCTCTCCTCGTAGAAGGGGTAAGGTTCATGGTTTAAAATTAAGGCTTTCTTCACTTAGTATTCAAACTTAGTGAGAAAAATAATTGGTAATTTTGAATAATTACGAGGAGTTAAAAATATATAAACAAATGTATTTAATTATTTGAGTTTCTTTCCAAGGAATTAAATCTCTTGGAAATAAAACTTTACATAAAAAAGTTGTTTTTCCATAACTTATTGCCCACCTATTTTCATGCAATTTTTACTATTATTTAGGGAATAACCTCCATTTTAGGTTCTTACCTTTGGACATGGTTTTACTGAGTAAATTCGAGTAAGAATTCCATTCTTAGTATGTCTTAATAAGACATAAATTAAATACAAAATAGATATTCCCAATTTCATTTGATTTACATATTCCTCATGTTAAAATACCTCGTCTTCTCCACTAATTAGCCTAAGCTTATGAGACCAAAGTTATGATTAATCTTTCATTTAATAGAGATTATACATTCTTAACTTCAAATGTTCTGTGAAGATTTTGACAGGTTAGTCTTCACTACTAACCCATGAGTTATATTCACACAAATGAGCTGCAAATGCCCAACTAACACTCTATTATTATTCAGAGTTACAATTAATTTCTTACAACGATCTATAAAAGTTGAAATAGTTAGAGGCAAACAACATAATATATTCTTACACAATCCTATTCGGATTTTACAATTAGCGAGACATATGAAGTAATAAATTTCACTATTTAAACAAAATATTAATTTATCATAAAACCAAAGCGTAAATTCCATAGTATTAAGAAACTTATCATGGCATATGCAAATGATTGAAACACTTATCTGAGAGTTAAAAGTAGACTGACAATTGTTGATGGGTGAGCCTCTTTCCACCCAACTGTAGGCACAACTGTCTTTGTCTATCCTTGCAATTGACCACCCCCTATCCAGAAGATGATGCCATGAGGGAAATCCTCGCTCATTAATAGGGATAAAAAGATGAAGGCCACTCTCCTTCACCAACATAATTTAGCAATATATATCTCTTATTCCACCAAGCAAGGGGGCATGTTCTTGACTCAGGGAGTCACGACTCAATGCCCAAAATTCCTATCCCCGTTTATCAGCTTTGTTTATAGAATGTATTTGTTATTTTCTTACTCAAAACACAAAGAACTTGACTTCCCTTTGTTAGCTAAGAACCATAGGAGTTTAACACACTCTTCTCCACTCAGATTTGGTCCCCCAACCCAACCATGTGTGTCATCTCTCCTTTATCTGTGATTTTCCTCATTTTCTTGCCTTCTGCAACAAGATTTCGTAGTCAAATCCCCCAAATTTGTGGGTCAAATAGAAAACTTCCAAATGGATACTCTTCCCATTCTCTCATTGATTTACGAGGAGGACCACCCAACCACTAGCTTGAATGGCAGATAAATCTTCTAGGACAAAGGACAGTTCTGAGTTTGAATATTTTAAATTCAACAGGGTATTGTATGGCAAAGGTCATCTCAACTGGTAAGGGTTCCCCCTCACCATTCCCTCTCATGGCATCATTTTCTATGTAAGTGCTCCACCCATCAACAATTTTCTTTTAATTATCATCAAAATGCATTTTATCATTTTAACTGATCATCAAGGTCCAAAATGATAAACATACTAGCCATGACTCATGACGACATTTAGACATGTATTTACATATTGAGGAAAATGGGGTGTCACAGGGGGGCACACTTATGGTATCGTTCTTCGTTTTCTAATGACATGACGAGTGATCTACACCAAGAGCTCAAGATGTCTAATGTGGAGGACAATACCAAATCCAAGATAATTCAAAGTTATAAAAACAACCACGAAAAAGAGAAAAAATGGTTATATTATCAAAGTACTTTCATATTCACAATTGAGGTTAAGATATAGCATAAAGCTCTTCCAAATCATCAAAATGGGTAAAATACATGATAGTACAATTAACAAAGATTGAGAGAATGGGAAATCTTGTATGTCGGAGCTCTGAAAATAATTGGCGTTGAATCTTTTTCACTAGGCAACTAGGAGATATAAAAGATTCAATAATGTGTACATAAAATATTTATACAAATGTGTCGAGACTCGATGAGAGAGACAATTGTCATTCCATAATAGTCTTGGGCAATAATGGGCCTTCCACAATAGTATTGGGTCACAATTGGGCATTTCTAGTTGCAAACGCATATAGAAAATGCCAACAGGTGCACACATCGATGACTTTTGCCATTATTGATTGCAGGTGCATGCATAGAATGTCAAAGGGTATGCAGTGGTCACTGGAACTTGCACTGGACACAAGATTCTTGGGAAGCAAGGGTTGATGCACATGGTTGGGGGTCCTTGAGGTGGTTTGCATGCAACCATATGTGTTTGCACTCAAAACGACTATCTTGATGGCGAGGCTCTCTCTCGTGGCACTGACACTATTTAGATCAAACAAGATGTACAAGAGAAACACCTTACAAATCCATGATCATGGTACAAGGAACACACCCCAAAAAATCAAACAATTGTCTCAAATGAATAAAATCTTAGTAAATCTTTTTAACTTGAAAAACATTTTATATATACACATTCAAACAAAATAATGAGTTATCGGATAATAATTTTATTAATTAAATATATAATTTATTTTCTTCTATCTAATAATACTTCCACTTTAATCCATTATCATATTATTCAAAATCTCACAAACTAAGAATAGAAGCTAAAAAAGAATCTATATATATAACTCCACCCACGTTAAGACAAATAAAATAAAATAAATAAATAAATAAATACTTAAATAAAATGCAAACTAAAGCATAAATAAATGCTTCAGATTTATTTTCATTGGCCAAAACATACCATTAAAGACAAATAACAAAAGTAAAAAAACTTTCCTAGGCTCCACCAAAAGCCTCCAATTGATTATAGAGCAAAGCAACATAACCACTTGGGGGTTATTTTCACTAGTCAAACACCCTAACACATAGAAGAAACGTAAAATTACTTTCTTAGGCTCCACCAAAATACTTTGATAGAGTGCACAGCAATGCATAAAGACCACTTTATGGTTATTTTCTTTCAGTAGAGTGATGAAACCATTTAATATTATATTAGTGCTCAATACTAATTTGTGGCAAATCATCACCTGAAATGGTATTGATTGTATAAAGTAGTAACAAGTTGAGAAAATCAAGGACCTTTCACACTAATCATTATAAAACCAATGAAGATTCTAGAATGTTATTATAAGTGTTAAATTATATTCTCGGCTTAAGAATTTCACGATGTCTGTAATCACATCATGTCCATGTATTAACAATAAAACTTTACATTGTTTCTTCTTCTCTAAAATGATAATAACGTTAACGTGAAGAAATGTTGGAATCGCGGATAATAATAAAGTTTTAATTTAAATTTTATAAGCATTATGATTATATGTATTAGAGTAATTAAATGTGGTTGTATTTAGTTTATTTTAAAAAATAAGTAGTTTGTTATTTTAATATATAATTTCTAATCTTTGCAAATTGAAAGAGCAAATCTCAATTCATCATGCTACTTAAACTAATATTTATATTATCAGTAAATTTCAATGGATATTTATTTTCAAGTTTTTTGAATACAAAATATATGTCACAGTATGTAGATTTATTGGAATGTTGTGTCTCTGGAAAGGATATTTGAATTGTTAAACTATCCAAATATAACATGTAAAGTTTTTTCCCGATAGTTACCTCAGTCACAAACCATCCTACCTACTAATACACTTAAGCCTTTTTCTCATAAATGAATGAGAATTGAGATCTTATAGAAGATGCCTTGAGCTTTGCTTTTGCTTATTGTGTATATGGAATATTGAATATAGTGAACGGACACACAATTGATTATTAAAAAAGGGTTGTAACATGCTTGTTAATACATGCTTTCATTTAGTGGAAAAAAAAAGAGAGAAAATAAGCTCGTTATGATAAACCAAAGTGAATGGACAAGTTATTGATTATTAAAAAAAGGTCGTAGCATATTAGTTGTGAATGTCTCATCACAAATAAAGTCCAATCATTGTATTCTTGAAGCATGCCTCTGCACGAGGATGACACATCACACCCATTATTGATGCGTGTTTTTTTCCACGCTGTCCATATTTTACCTAAGACTTTAATGTAACTATGTTAACATTGAACAACTATGCCACATAAACAAATCTTCAAAGTTGCAAATTTAGATATTGGCAACTATTGTCACCCATCTATCTCCACATTGGGTGATGATTGTTCAACAAATTTACAAGCAAGGATAGGTGATGCAGGAGAATCAGATGATCAAAAAGAAGTTCAGTGGGAAGAACAATTGCCCACAGCAGAAAAACCTCAAATGGAGAGAATCATAGAACAAAGAGTTGGAAAGAAGACCAACAGGAAGACATATCTTGAATACTTAGTGAAGTGGAAAGATCATTCAATGGAAGATTCAAGTTGGGTCACTGAACCTGATATTTTGAAGCATGGAAAAACAGTGCAGGAGCCCATGAATATTTTAGCCAGAGGAGTATGATGCAAGAGCATCGCCTTCAAAGTCAAAGAAGCAAGCGTGGAGGCAGGGATATGACATCTCAGCATGACAAATTTTCAAACCAACATTTAACTCAGAAACATAACGAGTTGTTGAGATATTTTGGAAATAACATTTTTAAATATATCTTGTTTGTAAAGTCTTATACGATTGTAAGGAGTTGCAAATAGAGAGTGGATGCCCTTATCTGGTAATAACTTATAATTATTGTAATAGGACAAAGTAGGTAACCACTAGAAACTTATGGGATAGGTTGTAGACAGGACGGAGAAGAGCTCGAGGAGCCACTCCTTAGATAGTTTTAATTTGTTACTGTATTGTATTAGCATAGTAGAGCGGAGTAGAGAGCGTTAGAGTAGAGTAGAAGAAAGGTGCAGTGAAGAACTGTAATACTCTGTAATTTATTTCATGAATGAATATAACAGACATAATTGTTCCAATTCCTTGGACAATGTTCATTTTGATCAGTGATTGAGTGAATGATACACTCTGTATGTGTTTTAGTTCATTTCGTTTATGTATGATTGTTCAGAGTTGATCATATGAATCTGTGACGAACTGGATAAGTTCTAATCGTTTTGCTTCTGAGAACTCATATGCAAGGAGTGCATCTCGTACACAAGGAGTGCGTCGACAGAGTCTCGAATTGACTCAAAGGAGTTCAGAAGAAACAATAGGAACTTAGACCAAGTGCAAGGAGTGCACAAAGTCAAGGAGCGACTAAGTGTCGAAGAAGCAGAACAGAGAAGCGCAAGGAGTGCGGGAATTTTTTTTTTCGAAGAAATCCTTTGATCTGAGTTTGTTGAGATCCCAAGAATGCAAGTAGTGTGTGGGAGATCAAAATTCTCAAAGGAATCAAGCTCAAGAGGAATATTGTCCCAAGAAGTGAAGATGAGACCCAAGATAGTTGGGTTCGCAGGAGAAAGTTCAAGGGGCAAAACCTTTGAACACTTACAAACTCTTCCAAGTCAGAAGAAATCAAAAGCTCGGGAGGAGGAGCGACAACAACCGTCGGATCTATTGTTGGAAGAGGTCTGGGCCATTAGATCAACATCTAGGAAGGCAAAAGTGAGTGTTGAGGAGGAAACAGATTCACAACCGTCGGATCTGAGCGCAAGGATCGACAATCGTCCGATCTAGGTAAATTGCACGAGCCTTAGCCCTTTGTGTGCAGATGAGAGCAAACTTGAGAAAGTTTCAAAGTCCCGAAGTGATTGGGGACTGTCCATCATCCATAGGGACAGGTGGCGCAAGATCTACAACTTCATAAGTTCATAGACAAGGAGGAGGCGAAATTGCCAAAGAGTCGAGGTAAATCCTAATCGTTGATCGTTAGGAGGTACGTGTCAACAGATCAGAGATTCGGGTGAAAGCACTCAGAAGGTGGGTGTGCATGAGTTGAAACTCTTGAAACCCGAAGACCCGAAGCAATTCACAGTCGTCGATTTATGGGAGACACACGTCAACAGATCGTCGATTTATGGGAGACACGCGTCAACAGATCGTCGACTTTGGATAAACACTCTTAGGAGGTGAGTGTGCAGGAGTTGAAACTCCCGAAGCTCGAAGATCCAAAGTGAATCATAGACGTCCAATTAAGAAGGTCACGCGGCAGAAATCTATGGACTCCGGGTGAAGTCCCGAAGTGAATCATAGTTGTTGATCTATTGGAGACACAGGTCAATAGATCACAAGCTTTAGATGAAAGCATTTTGGGAGAAATTGAAGATTGAGAGTTGAAACTCCTGGAACCTAAAGATCCAAAGTGAACCATAGTCGTCAATATGTGAGGGACACACATCAACAGATCGCCGACTTCGGGTGGAAGTGTTGTGGAGGAAGCGAGAGTTGAGAGTTGAAACTCCCAAAACCCGAAGGGCGAAATCAATCGTAGTCGTTGATTGAAATGGACACGCGTCGATAGATCGTAAGGATATGAGAACGTGTGATACGGAGAGAAGGAAGGAAAGGAGGCAGATCTCAATCGTCGATCAAGAGGCACCGTTCGAGATCACAAAATCAACGATCACGTTGAATTGCGGGGACAGAAAGTGCTCGGACTTTAAAAAACTGAGAGTGGGCCGCAATCGAAACCACGATATTGCAAAAGGGATGTGTGGTGATTAGTAGTGAATTGCGGGGAGAAAAGAGGGTTGATCCCAACCCACTCTTGGTCGTGCCCGCAATCACATGTTTACATGAGGACATAGCCCGAGGTCACATGCAGGAAGGGGCTAATGGAAAAGTAGCTAGTGCCTGAAATTTGATATTTCAAAAGTGCACAAGAAGAGGTTGTGGGTATCATAAAGCTGCACCACAAGCCGAAAGGGCCTGTGTTCAATTACAAAGTGAGACCATCAAGGTTTCAGAGAACCAATTTGGCTCGGAGAATCGAAGATCCTTGACCGAGAGGTCGCGTAGCCTGAAGGAGAATAGGGGGTTGCATCAGGTGGTATCAAAGCTATTGAATTTGCTTGCAGACAGCGGACAAAGGAGAAAGGAGATAAATTTATATCATCAGTGGTATCAAGAGTTGATTATGTTTATAAACATTAGAATACAAGGCAGTGGAATCATGCCACCCAGAAGACGCAGAGCGAATCCAGAAATGGAAGAAGAAATGATACGACTCAGAATGAGACTAGATGTTATGGAAACAACGTAGAGGAGAGCACCAGACACTAGAGATATCAGTGAAGTTGAAAGCGAAGAGATAGAGGTCGAAGAAGATGTAGCAGAAGACCGCTTATTAAAAGTTGTTTCAAGAATAGGAGCCAGAGCAAAAATAGAGGTACCAATGTATGAAGGCAATTTAGAAGTTGAAGAATTGTTGGATTGGGTACGTGCTATGGACAAGTACTTCAATTACGAAGATATCGAAGAAGAGAAGATGGTGAAGCATGCAGTGACAAGACTGAAGGGTCATGCAACACTATGGTGGGACGAACTGCAAGCCGATCGCAGATGCAAGGGCAAGCAAAAAATTAAAAGCTGGGATAGGATGGTAGCCAAGCTAAAGGCAAAATTTATCCCAAAGGACTATCAAATCAATCTGTTTAGGAGATTGCAAAACTTAAGACAGAAAAGATTATCAGTGAAGGAGTACACCAAGGAATTTTACACACTGAACATCAGGGTTGGACAGAAAGAGAATGATGATGAAAAAACAACTAGGTATATCAATGGACTGAGATATGAAATACAAGAGGAAATTAGCATGATGTCTGTTAGTAAAGTCGAGGATGATTATCAAGCAACCTTGAAAGTCGAAGAGAAATTGGCCAGAAAACAAAGCCAACGAAACAGAAGAGGAAATTCAAGCAGAGGTAAGGGAACCAGCAGAGAGAAGTTCCAGAAACCAAAGCATGAAGCTGGAAAGAAGCATAGTCACCCTAAGAAAGTTGGAAGTTCTAAAGAAGGGCAACATGGAGTAAGGAGCTCTTTTCCTAGAGGAAGAGGAAGAGCCAGAGGAGGTGAAATTAGATGTTATGCTTGTGAAAAGACAGGGCACATGTCTTGGGAATGCGCAGAGAAGAAGAAAGACACTAGAGGAGGAGAAGCACACATTTCTGAAGCACAGAAGCATGTGGAAGTAGAAGCAGCAGAAGGAGGAAAGAACCTCATGATGAGGAAAGTTATTCTTAAACCAGAGAAGGAGGTAGAGGAACCAGTTCAGTGAACGAGTTTGTTCATAACCGCTTGCAAGACGAAAGACAGAGTTTGCAAAGTGATCATAGATAGTGGAAGCACTGACAATCTAGTATCCACAGAGATGGTGGAGAAACTGGAGTTGAAGACAACTGCACATCCAAACCCATACAAGGTATCATGGTTGCATAAAGGACATCAAGTAATGGTAAGTCAACAATGTCAAGTTGAATTTAAAATAGGAGGTTATAGGGACGAAATATTATGTGATTTAATTCTTATGGATGTCTGTCATATTTTATTAGGGAGACCATGGCAGTTTGACATAAAAGTTATTCATGATGGGAGGAAGAATACTTATACCCTAGAAAAGAATGGTAGGACACATATGTTGTTACCAATAGAGGACAAAGAGAAAAAGAGGGAAGCTAGTTCAAGTATACTTCTCGTGAGTGGGAAGGAACTCTTGAATGAAGTCAAGAAGGAGCAGGAGATGCAGTTTGATATAGTGAGGAAGCCAAGAGTTCTCCTTACAAATACTTATGTGGAGGATTTACCTGAAGAAATCTAGGAACTATTAGAAAACTTTGTTGACATAGTAGTGGATGAATTACCTCACCCATTGCCACCCATTAGGAGTATAAGCCATCATATTGACCTTATTCCATGAGCTAGTTTACCAAACAAAGCAACTTATAGGTTGACACCTAGAGAGAACGAGGAAGTCAAAAATCAAGTCCAAGAGTTGTTGGATAAATGTTTATTCAGGGAAAGCCTAAGCCCATGCGCAGTACCAGCTGTGTTGGGTCCAAAGAAGGATGGAGAATGTGTACAGATTCTAGATCCATCAATAAGATCACCATTAGGTATCGATTCCCTTTACCTAGGATGGATGATTTGATGGATTGTTTGAGCGGAGCGAGCTATTTTTACAAGATAGACTTGAAGAGTGGATATAATCAAATAAGGATGAGAGAGGGAGATGAATGGAAGACATCATTCAAAACAAATGAACGTTTGTTTGAATGGATGGTCATGCCATTTAGGTTGACAAATGCCCCAAGAACATTTATGAGATTAATGAATGAAGTATTGAAAGACTTCATAGGCAAATTTGTCGTAGTGTATGTGGACGACATTTTAATCTTTAGTAAGACAAAGGGAGAACACTTAAAACATTTGGCATCAATGATGAGAAGGTTGCAGCAAGAAAAATTGTTGATAAATTTGAAGAAAAGCTCTTTTATGAAGACATAACTCATATACTTGGGTTTTGTGATCTCTTCAAATGAACTGAAGACGGATCCATAAAAGGTGAGAGCAATCAAAGAATGGTTGTCTCCAGGAAGCATATTTGAAGTAAGAAGTTTTCATGGGTTGGCAAGTTTTATAGAATTTTTATCAGAAATTCAGTGGTATATGTACACCCATGTTGGACACTGTGAAGAAGAAACACAAGTCTTTTAATTGGATAGAGGAAGCTGAAAAAAAATTCAAAGTGTTGAAGGAGAAGATCACAAAACAACCAATTCTGGTCTTACCAGATTTTGGAAAAACATTTCAAGTGAGATGTGATGCAGGTGGAGTAGCTATTGAAGTAGTCTTGAGTCAGGATAATAGGCTAGTTGCTTATTTCAGTGAGAACTTGAATGACACCAAGAGGAATTATTCGACATATGACAATGAATTTTATGCAGTGATTCAAGCTTTGAAGAAGTGGAGGCACTATCTAATTCCTAAAGAATTTGTCTTGTACATTGATAATCAAGCTTTGCAGTTTATTACTAGGCAAGAAAAGTTGAATCAAAGACATGCTAAATGGGTAGAATTTATGTAGAATTTTACTTTTGTTATTAAACATATTGTTGGTACTGCTAACAAATTTGTAGATGCTTTGAGCAGGAGGAGTTTAATTGTACAGGAATTCCAAGTGGAGACCTTAGGGTTTGAACACCTCAAGGAAATGTATTGGGAAGATCCAGATTTTAAGGAAGCTTATGAGGCATGTAATAATCCTTTGTTGGGAGACATAAGCCCATGGACATAATATTTGATCCGGGATAGATTATTGTTCAAACAGAGCTAACTATGCATACCAAGATGCTCAATGAGAGACAACTTGTTGAAGGAGAAACATATTGGAGGTTTAGCTGGACATTTTGGTCATGATGAGACATTTTCATAGCTGAGCAATTCATACTATTGGCCGAGCATGAGGGCAGAGGTGAAAAAGTTTGTGAAAAAATGAAGAATTTGCCAGTATGCAAAAGGAAGACAACAAAACACTGGTTTGTATCAACCATTACCAATTCCAGAAAGGCCATGGGATGCAATCAATATGGATTTTGTATTGGGATTGTCTAGAACTCGGAAAGGGAGTGATTCCATATTTGTTGTGGTGGACAGATTTTAAAAAATGGCACATTTCATACCATGCCAGAAAACAAATGATGCTACACACATAGCCAATTTGTTTCTCAAAGAAGTGGTGAGACTACATGGATTGCCTAGGAGCATAGTCTCAAACGGAGACACAAAATTTGTAGGACACTTTTGGAGAACTCCATGGAAGAGGTTGGGGACAAACTTGTCCTTTAGTTCAACATATCACCCTTGGACAGATGGACAGACTGAAGTGGTAAACATGAATCTAGGAAACTTGTTAAGAAGTTTCGTCACTGAGCAAGGTCATCAATGGGATCAGATTATGACATAAGGAAAATCTGCATTTAACAATTCAGTGAATAGGAGCACTAGAAAAAGTCCATTTAAAATTGTGTATGGTATACAACCAAGAGGGATTATAGAGTTGATAGATCTAAACCAAGATGAATTTAGAAGTGTTGGCACAAAATATTTTGTAACAGAAATGCAAAAACTCCATGACAGAGTCAAAGAGCAGCTACAGGACATCAGCCTGAAATATAAGAACATAGTTGATCAGAAGAGGAGAGAAGTTCAATTCAAAGTAGGAGATGATTTTTTAGCTCATTTAAGAAAAGAGAGGTTTCTAAGGGGAACATATAACAAGTTGAAGATGAAGAATATAGGACCATGCAGGATTCTCATAAATTTGCAGCCAATGCTTATGAAATTGGATTGCAAGACAGTATTGGGATATCACCGATATTCAATGTTGGAGACCTATATCCTTACAAGAGAGATGATGCAGGAGAATCAGATGATCAGAAAGAAGTTAAGTGGGAAAAAAAATTGCCCACAACAGAAAAACCCTCAGATGGAGAGAACCATAGAATAGAGAGTTGGAAAGAAGACCAGAAGGAAGACATATAATAAATAATTAGTGAAGTGGAAAGATCATCCAGTGGAAGAGTCAAGTTGGGTCACTGAACCTGATATTTTGAAGCATGGAAAAACAATGCAGGAGCTCATGAAAATTTTAGCCAGAGGAGTATGATGTAGGAGCATCGCCTTCAAAGTCAAAGAAGCAAGCGTGGAGGAAGGGATATGACATCTCAGCACGACAGAATTTCAAATCAACATTTAACTCAGAAACATAACGAGTTGTTGAGATATTTTGGAAACAACGTTTTTAAATATATCTTGTTTGTAAAGTCTTATACGAATGTAAGGAGTTGCAGATAGAGAGTACCCCTTATCTGGTAATAACTGGTAGTTATTGTAATAGGACAAAGTAGATAACCGCCAGAAACTGATAGGATAGGCTGCAGACAGGACGGAGAAGAGCTCGAGGAGCCACTCCTTAGATAATTTTGTTTTTATATTGTGTTGTATTAGCAGAGTAGAGTAGAGTATAGAGCGTTAGAGCAGAGTAGAAGAAAGGTGTCGTGAAGAACTGTAATACTATGTAATTTATTTCATGAATGAATAGAACAGACATAATTGTTCCAATTCCTTGGACAATGTTCATTTTGATGTGTGATTGAGTGAATGATACATTATGTATGTGTTTTAGTTCATTTTGTTTATGTATGATTGTTCAGAGTTGATCATATGAATCTGTGAGGAACTGGATAAGTTCTAATCGTTTTGGTTCTGAGAACTCATATGCAAGGAGTGCGTCAACAGAGTCTCAAATTGACTCAGAGGAGTTCAGAAGAAACGACGGGAACTTAGACCAAGTGCAAGGAGTGCACAGAGTCAAGGAATGACTAAGTGTTGAAGAACCAGAACAAAGAAGTGCAAGGAGTGCAGGAACAATTTATTTCGAAGAAATCCTTCGATCTAAGTTTGTCGAGATCCCAGGAATGCAAGGAGTGCATGGGAGATCAAAATTCTCAAAGGAATCAAGCTTAGGAGGGATAGCATCCCAAGAAGTGAATACGAGACCCAAGATAGTCGTTTTCGCAGGAGGAAGTTCAAGGGGCAAAACCTTTGAACACGTATAAACTCTTTCAAGGCGGAAGAAATCAAAAGCTCGAGAGGAGGAGTGACAACAACCGTCAGATCTGTTTTTGGAAGAGGTCTGGTCCATTAGATCAGCGTCCAGGAAGGCAAAGGTGCACGCTGAGGAGGAAACAAATTCACAGCCGTCGGATCTAAGCGTAAGGATTGATAGTCGTCCGATCCAGTTAAAGTGCATGGGCCTTAACCCTTTGTGTGCATAGGAGAGCGAACTTGCCAAAGTTTCAAAGTCCCGAAGTGATTGGGGACCTCCATCACCCAAAGGGACAGGTGGCGCAAGATCTACAACTTCGAAAGTTCATAGACAAGGAGGATGCAAAATTACTGAAGAGTCGAAGTAAATCCTAACCGTTGATTGTGAGGAGGTACGTGTCAACAGATCAGATATTCGGGTGAAAGCACTCAGAAGGTGGGTGTGCAAGAGTTGAAACTCCCGAAACTCGAAGACCCGAAGCAGTTCACAGTCGTCGATCTGTGGGAGACACGCGTCGACAGATCATCGACTTTGGATAAAAATGCTCAAGAGGTGAGTGTGCAGGAGTTGAAACTCCCGAAGCCCGAAGATCAAAAGTGAATCATAGTTGACTGATTCATAAGGACACGCGTTAGAAATCTGTGGACTCATGGTGAAGAACCTAAGTGAATCATAGCCGTTGATGTGATGGAGACACGTGTCAATAGATCGCGAGCTTCAGATGAAAGCATTACGGGAGAAAGTGAAGATTGAGAGTTGAAACTCTTGAAACCCGAAGATCTGAAGTGAACTATAGTCGTCGATCTATGAGGGACATACGTCGATAGATTATTGAATTTGGGTGGAAGTGATGTGGAGGAAGCGAGAGATGAGAGTTGAAACTCTCGAAACCCGAAGGGTGAAATCAATCATAGTCGTTGATTAAAAGGGATACGCGTCGATAGATCATAAGGATTTGAGAACGCGTGATCTAGAGAGAAGGAAGTAGAGCAGGAAGATCTCAGCCATCGATCAAGAGGCACCACTCGAGATCACAAGATCAATGGTCATGTTGAATTGCGGGGAAAGAAAGTGCTCAGACTTTAAAAATTTGAGAGCGGGCCACAATCGAAACCATGGTATTGCAAAAGGGATGCGTGGCGATTAATAGTGAATTGCGGGGAGAAAAGTGGGTTGATCCCAACCCACTCTTAGCCGCGCCCACAATCACGTGTTTACATGAGGACATAGCCCAAGGTCACATGTAGGAAGGGGCTAATGGAAAAGGAGCTAGCGCCTGAAATTTGATATTTCGGAAGCGCACAAGAAGAGGTTACTGGTATCATAGAACCTGCACCAAAAGTCGAAAGGGCCTGTGTTCAATTACAAAGTGAGACCATCAAGGTTTCAGAGAGTCGATTTGGCTCGAAGAATCGAAGATCCTTAACCAGGAGATCGCATAGCCCGAAGGAGAATAGGGGGGCTGCACCAATAGGATGTTCATGTAGAATAGTCATTAACACCTTGAGGGATACCATATGCATGCCAAAGGTATTCTTAGAAACAATTAATACACAATTGCTCCATCGTTTAGGCAAGAGGCTTCTTATTATTGTCATCGGGAAATATATCGATTTTTTGAAGAGAGTGACACAACCATTGCATTGACATCCAATCTTTCCTATCTGAGGTTTTATGAATTATGTTTATGTTTCGTTGTACAACCTGTTAACTCTAAAAAACGCACCGACATTTTTGAAGGAAAGATGCGTAATCTTGTAGGAAAAAAATTTCCAGCTTCCCTAGCTCCAAATCCAAATCTGATTGCATCATTGGAAAGCTTATGATCTGTAGTTAAAAATCGACTATTTGAACGTGTAAAACAGACATTCCACGGCTGAGAAAATTGATTTT
>ML788669.1:209170-231475 GCA_009831015.1 Picea engelmannii
CCTCTTGGAATAGACATGTGGTGAATTATCAAGACCAGCACAACAGTTAGTTTTGACAAATGGTGGAGAAAGGAGGTGTTTCAAAGGATATGGACAATTTATGTTGAACAGAAAATTAGGATATTCTGCCACCTCAGCAAATTGGAATTTGCCTCTTAGAAGAGTCACTAGTCAGCCTTGGGAGGTTGTGCTTCACTTCACCAACAGTCAACAAGAGAAAGAGATCATTAAATCTGGGATTGACCTCATTCTTGGGGATTATCCCACATATTTGGCAACTGAATTTTGACTTTCTATTTTTAGAGGATTTGATCCATGTTTTCAGGATCTGAAAATTGTTTGTAAAGGCTATAAAGCCTAGGAACTCAGTTTGATAAGGGGTTCGATTTTGGATAGAAGATTGGCTATTGTACTCAGACTTATATGTTAATACAGATCACAGGTTTCTTTCGATTTTGATTATCAGTTTTTCATCCTTCTTCTGCATTATTATCTGTGTTGTCCAGCTTTGAATGGCTGTCATCCCATTGTTTAGCTCATAACCTGATAATAATTCTTTGATTGTCTCTTAGACCCTGCTTTGCACTGGTTTAGTTACAATTTATTCTCCACCCACTTTAAAGCTGCCTGCTGATTAATCAATCTTTGAGAGCACTGTCTATTTGTTTATCATTTTTATGTTTGAATGCCATAAGCTATATTGAGTTGTCCCATTGATCTACATTCACAAAACACAAAAAACATTCATTTCTTAAGTTACCAAGCACCTCTGGTTTGCAACCACGGAGGGTTTCTTGGAGTGATAACACAACCCAACACTTGGTGCTTAACACCATTACACAACCATGGTTTATAAGTATATGATCATGTGAGGCAGTTTCATCACATTGATCATTGTGTTAATCTGGGAGTTGCAACTGATATAATATTATATGTGTCATACCTAGAAGCCTCCATTAGCTACTAGGGCACTCAATTTGGAAACCCTTCCTCTAATAACCAATTGTTAAGCTAAACTCTAACTCTCACAACAATATATAACATAATTCATATGGAATATAAAGTTGTTGTGGAAATAACATTGTTATTCCAAATTCATTCATTACACATGAGAATCCATGGAATTTCACAACATATTACAAAGAGTAAGTGTTCCATACAAGGACAAATATGAATATGTATCAATAATTAAAGCCAAGTCCACCAAACTAGTTGTTGACGAGTGATTCACCATCCAATCTTAGGAATCAACTACGGATTCCACCCCTAAGCCAACCCATGATGCCACCAAGGTGAAGGAGGCTCCTACATGGCTCTAGTCTTGAACTCAACCAACCCATTACTCTCATGATATATCCAACGTGATCACTATTGGGCACTCTAGGCCCTCATCTAGCCATTAATAAGTGATGGCATTCTCTTTCACTACCTACACAACACAAGGAAAATTGTCCCTTTCTTTGCTCAACAATACCTTAGGGATCTTCTTCCTTTCAAGTGCACATAGAAAGAGTCCAAGATTGATAGTTGTCTTTTAGCAGTGACCTAGAGGAGAAACACTTGGCCCTTAACAGTTAATGAGCAACACTAACACAGTTGCAATCTTAATAATATTTGAACCTGTTAGTAACAATTGTGGTATCGGGGTTTCACAGGGTAAGAGAACTGAGACATTTCGACTCTCGAAATACCGATGGAGACCCTAGCCGTTGATCTTGGCAGGACACGCGTCAGACATCAGGAGGAGAGTCGGGGTTTAGTTCATCGAAGAATCAGAATTTCTGGAGACAAGAAACTCTTACATGTAGGAATCGTGATACGCGATTTCCCGACTGAATCAAAACCGTCCGTCAGCAGGGACACATGGCGAGAGATCTCGCAGAGTCGGGGATCGGGGAACTGAAAGTCCCGTGCACATGACAACGAGAATCCCGATATCCCGATACGCGATTTCCTGATGGAGTTAAGGACCGTAGTGGGGGATAGGTGTCGGAAGGTCAATTCTTGTAGGGAGACAACGCCAAGTGGCATCGGCATATCGGGAACCGGGGATCCGTGAGGACAGTGGATCACAACAACGCAAGTGCCGATTTCTCGACGGGAAAATCCCGACAAGAGCAGAGAAAGCGCCATGGGCCAGAGCAAATTTCGACCATCCGATCCAACTGGGACAGGTGGCATCCGGTCGGCATATTGGCTATCGGGATTTCGGGAAGCTGGCACCCCTCATTTCTTGTATTTTGAAACCCCGAACCCCGAATTTCCGATAGCGCCCAGAATCGGGCCCACGGATTTGGCGCCTGGTCATCAAGAAGGAGGCCTGGGAAGAGGCGCGTCGGGATTCAGAGGATCGCGAGTCCCGTGGATAGGAGCATCGTGGTATTGAAAACCCCGATGACGCGTATCCTCCATTTCATCATCTTGCACTCCTAGCCACCTCCGCCTCAGTTAATTGCCCCCACCTTGTTCAGTCACCGAATATCCTCGGCTGTCCCCATGTCATCTTCTTGTGCCACATCGCATCTACGCCTTTAGCTCCTAAGAGCCCATGCATACCCAGTATCCTGTCTGTCATGCCCATCACCTCAGCCTTGTCAGCTCCGTCCACATCGGCCAGCCGAGTCCCCCTGCAGAAATTCAGCAAAGCAGCAGGCAGCCAAAGGTAGGCTACCACATATCCCAAATGAATATTTGACCAGAGCCTCTCAAATCCCGATGAATCGGTTAATGAAAATGAGGAAGGTGGGTGATACATCATCTCCTTCCTTAAATAGAAGGTTAGAAAGGAGCGTGCACAGAGACAGGCTGACAGTTCATCCTGACAAAGATCGCGTCTAACAGACGACTGCATGGGCATTTTTCCCAACGTCTGCATGCGTAGCCTAACAGAGAAGCTCCTCAATGTCAAGCATTGAACTCATGATGTGATCTCACTTTCAACACCTAAGTCAGTTCCAAGTATATGTAGGCAATTTCTGCCATTTTTGTGGGGATCGATGGTTGAGCAGAGCTCCCTGTTGTAAAGCTTTAATGAAGCGTTGATGCTCTGGTTATGTATAGACTTCTGAGACTTCTTGCCTTATGAATGCCAGTTTCTTTACATCTTTGTTATACTATGTTAGAGAAGCTCGGAATTGGAGGATCCAGTCGAGTTGTAGCTGTTATAGGATGATGTTGTAATGGATCACTGTAATAGTTACAGAGTCTCTAATCGGTTCCTGTGATCTCCTTAACGTTGAATGACTTGGAATTGGAGGATCCAGTCAAGTCTTCTATTCAGTTTCTTGAAGCTCTGAACCAGGAGGATCCTGCGTTCAGAGTTTTTCCCCTACAAACCGCTGCAAGCCTGTTGCCCAGAGCTGTTTGTTCACCTTTCTTACTAAGTCTTCCACCTGCTCATCTTTTAATCAACCCACTGGCTGAAGTTGGGATTCCAGACCTCCTTTGTTCTTTACGTACCAGATCCAGTCCCCGAGTTAGAGTGATATCTCCTCGATTCTCTACCATTTGATCGCCCATTTATGAAACCGTGACATAGAAACTGATGGGCGTTGGGCTCTGCTTCTGCAAGCAATCCAGGAGCGACTTCCGACGCTAACATTTCTGGCACCGTTACCGGGGACGAAGTTGAAGATTTTCCCTGGGTAGAACGACATTGAACCTCTGAATCCGAAGGTGCATCGGATTATCGGAGCCTTTCAAGATTGCTAACTTGCACCCGACGACTCCATTGTGACGACTCCGCTGGGGAGAACCTGCTCTCTCAATTGTGCTTTCAGAGGCAGGGATACGCGGTCTCATCCACAAATGCCTCTAGCTACGCCTGAAACAGATCCAGAGGCGGTGCTCAGAAAGGGAAAGGCCTCTGAAGAAGAAGCGTCCATCATCGAACCAGGTAATCCACCATATCCTTCTGTGGGAGCTCCTTTTTCTCCTCCTCAGTTACTTGACAGGCCTGCTTCTACAGTTTCCCGTTTCCTAAATTTTGGGAGTGTTCCTGTTGAGTTTTCCTCTCCTGGTCTGGGACCAGAGGGACAAGACTTTGTCACTCCCCTCTCCCATGAAGCTGTACCCTGGTGTAGACCCAGGACCGCAGAAGTTTTCCCTACGCTTAGCTTAACCACTCCTGTGCAAAGAGGAGCACCCGCTGACTTGAGCTCGATAGCCTTCTCCTTAAATCCCCTCTTGTTTCCCACTCCACTTCGAGACTCATTCTCAATAACCCCTTCGCGAACTCCTTCTCCTCCAAATTCTCCCCCACCTAATATTCGTATGGTTGGTGCTAATCCCCCTCTGAATAGAATGGACGCCATAGTTGTTGCTAGGTATGCTCCCTTGATCTTACCTAATCCCATGAATCCTTTCCCTGTTGGAGATTACTTGAAATATATGCCCAAGTTCACCGGGGAAGGGGACATAACTGTGGAAGAACACCTGGCTGCTTTCTACAATTATGCAGACAACCTGAACATTGGAGATGAAGATGTCTGGATGAGGGTTTTTGTCCAGAGCCTGGATGGTGAGGTAAGGAAATGGTTTAGAGGATTAGCTCCCGGATCTATTGCTGGAATTGAAGCCCTGGATAATGCTTTCCTGAGGCAGTGGGGAGATAAGAAGGATTTCATGTATTATATGACTGAGTTCAGGTCTTTGAATAAGACGGAAGGAGAGTCTGTCTGTGACTTCTCCAAAAGATTCAATAAAATGTACAATAAGATTCCTGATGAAATAAAGCCATCAGAAGCCTCAGCCAAGATGTCCTATGCTAGTGCGTTTGGCCCCGATTTCTGTCTTTTATTGAGAGAAAGAAGAGTCGTCTCCTTGGCTCAAATGCAAGACGCAGCCATAGAAGTGGAATCCAATGTATTAGCAGCCGATAGATTGAGGAACGAGGCTGACGTGGGCAGAAGAAAGGGAAAATCCGAAGCCTCAACTTCTGGCCCATCGATGCCCCACCTTCAAGTAGATGAACTAAACAAGATGGTGAAGTCTCTGTCTGCAGAGATGGAAAGAATGAAGGTAGAGAGGAGGCAAGCATACAAGGGCCCTCAGAACGCCGAAAACAAAGGAGGTTTTCGGAGGCCAAACAATATTTCTCCCCCGATGGTGCAAAGAGACGGAGATGACCAGAAAATTCAGGCCCCTTTTCAAAATAATTTTGTGGCTGAGGAAGAAGAAGGGGAAACAAATGAGCTGGATCCTGAAATCCATTGCTTCGGAGACACTCCTCCTTTTCGTCATCTCACCCAATCAGCATACGAGGAGTCCCTCATGGACAGTCAGCTAAATGAACTGAGCAAAGGTGACAAGGCTAGTGGCAACCAAGGCAGGTATGATCTGAGGTCTAAGAAGAGGACAATAGCACCTGATATTCCTCAGCGGGAAGCAGAGAAGCCTGCCAATGAAATGGCGGATGGTCACAATGGTAAGAAATGCCAACCCCTCTCTCCCATAGTCCAGAGTCATGCTCCTGAAATAAGAGAAATTCTGAAGCCTGCATCCTCCTTTAATTTTGAGCATGAGATTCAAAAGATCAGAATCTCGGTGCCTTTAACTGAATTAATTAAACATGAGGGGTTCAAGAAATGCTTCTCTGAACTTCTGCAGTCCGAGACCCCATGCCTTCCCACAGACTCCATCAATTTGCAAGATGAAAAACCTGCAGTTATTCTAGGTCCTATGGTAGAAGATAGGAATGACTCATCCCCTCCCTTCTACACTTCCCTGAACATACATGACAAGCTACTACACAATTGCTTGATGGATTCGGGGGCTTCTCACAACCTCATGCCCAAAACTGTCATGGAAGAACTAGGACTAGAAATCACCCGAGCCTATCATGACCTCTATTCCTTTGACTCCAGGAAAGTTCAATGTCTTGGAGTTATCAAAGACCTGGTCGTGACCTTGTTTCAGTTGCCCATGAAAAGTGTGGTCATGGATATTGTAGTAGCTGATGTCCCCCCAAAATTTGGTATGTTGTTATCAAGATCTTGGATCGAAACACTGGGGGGAACCTTGCAGATGGACCTCACATATGCTACTATCCCAGTGTTTGGAGGAGAGCATAGAAGACTATACAGGGAAGCCCAATTAGGCTACATAATCAGTGACGAGGCCAACCCTACCAATCATCCCATTTTCGCCTTAGACACTGATTTAGGTTTCAGTGTGCTTCAACTCACTCATGCTCCCAAACCTCCTCTTAGACTCAGAAAGCAGCCCACCATTTCCCCTGAATTTCCTCCCTCCATCACCCCCGTCTAGAAAATGTTTTTTGATGGAGCCTCTTCCAGGGAAGGCGCTGGAGCTGGGGTGGTTTTCGCGTCACCTGCTCAGGAAATTATATCTATGTCATACAAATTAGAATTTGAAACTACCAACAATGTGGCAGAGTATGAAGCTCTCATCCTGGGACTAAGAGCCGCAAAGGAAATGGGAATTCAGGAAGTAGCAGTTTTTGGAGATGCAGAGTTGGTGGTTCAACAGGTCAAGAACGCTTATCAGGCTAAGCATCCTCGACTCGGGAGTTACAGGAATGAGGTTTGGGACCTTATTGACAGTTTCTTCTCAGCGTTTAATATTTCTTTCATCCCAAGAGAGGAGAACAACTTGGCAGGTTCCTTAGCTACGTCGGCTAGCAATTTCAAAGTACCCTTGCCGCCCAAATTCAGATATGATGTAGAGATAAAATACAGGCCCTCCATACCTGACAACGTCAAACATTGGAAGGTATTCGAGGATGATCTCGAGGTCAAGAGGTTCTTGGAGACTGTCGAGGAATTTTCGGAAATGCACATTGACCAAGACGTCGTCTTAGAGGAAGAGCTCGATGGGGGTAACTTTTTGAATAAGATTGCAGAGCGTGACATTGTACAGCTACCCAGCAACCATATTCCCAGAGGACTGGTTCCTTTGGAAAGACTTTTTGATGGAAATGATGTATCGTTAAAGGGAGAAGTCTCGGAGGAGGATGCTGGTACTATTCAGTGCAACATTGGGACTGAGGGTGAGCCCAAGTATGTCAAATTGTCAAGAAGTCTGACAAAGGAGCAGAGGTCTGAATACATTGGACTTTTGAGGGAATTTGCAGATGTTTTCGCCTAGACAACGAAGACCTCAAAACATATGACATTTCTGTCATCGAGTATAAAATCCCATTAAAGGAAGAGGCAAAGCCATTCAGGCAGAAGCTGAGACAAATCAATCCCATGCTGTTGCCTATCATGGAGAGGGAAGTGAAGAAGCTGCTTCAAGCTCAGATCATAGTACCACTGAGATATTCAGAGTGGGTGGCCAACTTGGTGCCAGTAAGGAAAAAGAATGGAGAGATCCAACTCTGTGTAGACTTCAGAAACCTGAACAGGAGCTCACGAAAGGATAACTACCCCCTACCAAAGATGGAACATATACTGCAGAGGGTAGCAGGAGCTTCCAGGATGTCCATGATTGATGGATTCTCTGGTTACAATCAAGTCTCTGTTATGCCCGAGGACAGGGAAAAGACAACGTTCACCACTCCATGGGGCACATTCATGTATGCCAAGATGCTGTTTGGATTAATGAATGCAGGGGCGACATTCCAACGCGCCATGGATATAGCTTTCATCGGGGAAAAGGATAAATTCGTGGTCGTTTATCTGGATGACATCACAGTGTTTTCAAAATCTGATAAAGAACACTGTCGTCATCTCAGGAAAGTTTTCCTGCAATGCAGAAAGTTCGGCATTTCATTAAACCCCAAGAAATCTTTGTTCGCCATGCAGGAGGGAAAGTTACTAGGCCACATAGTATCGAAAGAAGGAGTCAGAATTGACCCCAACAGAGTTGAGGCGATACAAGCCTTATCAATCCCGAGGTCCAAGAAGGAGGTCCAATCTTTCCTCTGTAAAATTAATTTTCTGAGGAGGTTTGTGCCTAACTTTGCTGAGGAGGTAAAGCTTATAACAACCATGTTGAAGAAAGAGAATGAAGTAAGGTGGACCCCTCAATCGCGACATTCCTTTGAACAAATCAAGAAGGCCCTGACTGAAGCTCCCGTGCTATTCAGTCCCGACTACTCAGAGGATTTCCTTATCTTCTCCTTTGCCTCACCTGACACAGTGGCTGTTGTTCTATTACAGACAAACAACATTGGGCTAGAGCAGCCTATTGCTTATTTCAGCCGAGCATTGAGGGACGTCGAAGTCAGATATGACACTATGGAGAAGCAGGCCTATGCTCTGGTAAAATCTCTCAAAGCTTTTAGAACCTATGTCCTACAGTAAAAAACCATCGCCTATGTTCCCTCGGCTGCTGTTAAAGACATTCTTATTCAGCCTGACATAGACATGAAAAGGAGTAAATGGATAGCCAAAATCCTGGAATTCGACCTGGAAATAAGGCCCACCAAATTGATCAAAGGTCAAGGTTTAGCCAAATTGTTGGCTGAAGCGAACTGCCAAGCTTTGGGGATAAGTTCCATCAACGAATGCTCGAGTATTCAGCAGAAGCAACTGCCTGACATAGACCATCAAAGGGAGACCTCATTGGCTCGATGTCCTTGGTATAAGGATGTCATATACTTTCTGTAGGAGCTGCGACCTCCAGACGGCCTGCAAAGAAGCAAAGCAAGAGCTCTGAAGCTCAAAGCAGTCAAATACTACCTGATCGATCAAGTGTTATATTGGAAAGACCCCCTGGGGGTGCTTTTAAAATGCATGAGTCCACCAGAGGTCGAGATGATCGTTGCTGAATTTCACAGCGGCCTGTGTGGAGGGCATCATTTCTGGAAAGCCACAGCCCACAAAATCCTCAGGGTTGGGTACTACTGGCCTACTGTGTTCACCGATGTCTGCAAAAGGGTCAAGGCCTGCATCAAATGTCAAAAATTTGCAGGAAAGCAGCAACTCAGGTCTCTGCCGTTAAATCCGGTGGTAGTTTCAGGGCCTTTCTAGTAGTGGGGCCTGGATTTCATTAGAGAAATTCACCCTGCCTCCAGTGGGCAGCACAGGTGGATCCTGACTGCTACAGATTTATTTACCAAGTGGATTGAAGTTATCCCCACCAGGAGTGCTTCCCACAAGGTAATCATTGGATTCTTGGAGGACCTCATCACGAGGTTCGGCTGCCCAAATAAGATTGTCACTGATAATGCAGCCGCTTTCGGGGCTGAACCACTAGCTAAGTTCTTTGAACAGTTCGGGATCAAATTGATTCACTCCACCCCATATTATCCACAGGGAAACGGTCTAGCGGAATCCTCCAACAAAAGCCTGATAAGGATCATCAAAAGGTTGTTGGAAGACAACAAGAAGGCCTGGCATTCCAAATTAAAATTTTCTCTATGGGCCGACTAAGTGACCACGAAGAGATCTATCGATGTCTCTCCTTTCCAATTAGTCTATGGAGCGGAGGCTGTTTTCCCCTCTCAGTTAGCCATCCCTGTAGCAAAATTCCTCCAGGACCATCAGGAGGAGCCTGATGACATGATCAGAAGGATTCATCAGCTAGTGGAAGTCCAGCGGGCTAGGGAGCATACAGTGGACAGGATTCAGGACCATCAGCGAAGGATCAAGTAGGTTTTCGATAAGAAGGCCAAGAAGGAGCAGTTCCAAATAGGAGACCTGGTGCTGAAATGGGATGCTCCTAGACAAGACAAGGGAAAACATGGTAAATTTTAAGCCCTGTGGGTTGGGCCTTTCAGAATCTCTGAGACTTTCTCAAATAACACATACAGGTTGCAGGATTTGGAGGGCGAAGGAGTTTTCAACAACCCAGTAAATGGGAACTTTCTTAAAAAATATTTTGTCTGAGCCTCCAGTGGCTCCTATGTTTTGTAAATATTGCCTTTTCTGTTCTTTGTTTACTTTTTGTTTCGGCTTAGTAAGTGACTCCATAGCCCAACAACAAGGCACTGTAACTGCAAATAAGTTCTTAGAGCATCGCGGGGACGACTCTATCCCCCATGGAGCCTAATGTTAGTAACAATTGTGGTATCGGGGTTTCACAGGGTAAGAGAACTGAGACCTTTCAAGTCTCAAAATACCGATGGAGACCCTAGCCGTTGATCTTGGCAGGACACGCGTCAGACATCAGGAGGAGAGTCGGGGTTTAGTTCATCGGAGAATCAGAATTTCTGGAGACAAGAAACTCTTACATGTAGGAATCGCGATACGCGATTTCCCGACTGAATCAGAACCGTTCTTCAGCAGGGACACGTGGCGAGAGATCCCGCAGACTCGGGGATCGGCGAACTGAAAGTCCCGTGCACATGACAACGGGAATCGCGATATCCCGATACGTGATTTCCCGATGGAGTTAAGGACCGTAGTGGGGGACAGGTGTCGGAAGGTCAATTCTTGTAGGGAGACAACGCCAAGTGGCATCGGCATATCGGGAATCGGGGATCCGTGAGGACAGTGGATCACAACAGCGCAGGTGCCGATTTCCCGACAGGAAAATCTCGACAGGAGCATAGAAAGCGCCATGGGCCAGAGCAAATCTGGACCGTCCGATCCAACTGGGACAGGTGGCATCCGGTCGGCATATCGACTTTCGGGATTTTGGGAAGCTGGCACCCCTCATTTCTTGTATTTTGAATCCCCGAACCCTGAATTTTCGATAGCGCCCAGAATCGGGCCCACGGATTTGGCGCCTTGTCATCGAGAAGGAGGCCTGGGAAGGGGCGCATCGGGATTCGGAGGATCGCGAGTCCCGTGGACAGGAGCATCGTGGTATTGAAAACCCCGATGACGCGTATCCTCCATTTCATCATCTTGCACTCCTAGCCACCTCCGCCTCAGTTAATTGCCCCCACCTTGTTCAATCACCGAATATCCTCGATTGTCCCCACGTCATCTTCTTGTGCCACATCGCATCTACGCCTTTAGCTCCTAAGAGCCCACGCATACCCAGTATCTTGTCTGTCATGCCCATCACCTTAGCCTTGTCAGCTCCGTCCACATCGGCCAGCTGAGTCCCCCTGCAGAAATCCAGCAAAGCAGCAGGCAGCCAAAGGTAGGCTACCACATCTCCCAAATGAATATTTGACCAGAGGCTCTCAAATCCCGATGAATCAGTTAATGCAAATGAGGAAGGTGGGTGATACATCATCTCCTTCCTTAAATAGAAGGTTAGAAAGGAGCGTGCACAGAGATAGGCTGACAGTTCATCCTGACAAAGATCGCGTTTGACAGACGACTGCATGGGCATTCTGCCCAACGTCTGCATGCATAGCCTAACATAGAAGCTCCTCAATGTCAAGCATTGAACTCATGATGTGATATCACTTTCAACACCTAAGTCAGTTCCAAGTATATGTAGGCAATTTCTGCCATTTTTGTGGGGATCGATGGTTGAGCAGAGCTCCCGGTTGTAAAGCTTTAATGAAGCGCTGATGCTCTGGTTATGTATAGACTTCTGAGACTTCTTGCCTTATGAATGCTAGTTTCTTTACATCTTTGTTATACTATGTTAGAGCAGCTCGGAATTGGAGGATCCAGTCGAGTTGTAGCTGTTATAGGATGATGTTGTAATGGATCACTGTAATAGTTACAGAGTCTCTAATCGGTTCCTGTGATCTCCTTAACGTTGAATGACTTGGAATTGGAGGATCTAGTCAAGTCTTCTATTCAGTTTCTTGAAGCACTGAACCAGTAGGATCCTGCGTTCAGAGTTTTTCCCCTACAAACCACTGCAAGCCTGTTGCCCAGAGCTGTTTGTTCACCTTTCTTACTAAGTCTTCCACCTGCTCATCTTTTAATCAACCCACTGGCTGAAGTTGGGATTCGAGACCTCCTTTGTTCTTTACGTACCAGATCCAGTCCCCGAGTTAGAGTGATATCTCCTCGAGTCTCTACCATTTGATCGCCCATTTATGAAACCGTGACATAGAAACTGATGGGCGTTGGGCTCTGCTTCTGCAAGCAATCCAGGAGCGACTTCCAACGCTAACAGAACCAGTTGTTGTAAACATTACAACCATGGTTTTTAACCCCTCCTCTTATATTTTTACCGGCGAACCCCCAAATGCCATAGGCTCTCACTAGCCATAAGTGTTATGGGATTCTTTTGACAGTTGTAGGCATAATACCATGATAACAACCATGGGATTCACACACATATTTCTCCATAACCCAAGAAGAAAAAAGGTCAACGAGATGGGAGATGAATGCTCGATGGAGTGTGGAAGAATGATCGATGAGAGTGGTGAATAATCATTTTTTTATCCTAAGAATCTGCACAATGCGTACCTGCCTTGCATGATAGATTCTTCAAAAAAGCACGGGGATAAACCAAATGACAACTCAAATAAAAGATAGATAGGAAAGCTTTGTCAAAAATTGTGGACCAAAAGCTAGTACCTCCAAAGCACAACTGTCAAGGTCAAATCAACCATTTACCCCCTTTCCTATTCCCCTCTTGTGGTATCATGATCTCTTTATTACTTCTCTGGTGGATTTATATTATTATATATTTCATTTTATACATGTCATTTCATAACATAATCACACTATGGAAAACTTAACAAGCATGACATGATCCTAGCCCACTATTGGGACTCATATGCATTCACTAGTCAGACCTTGGTCTTGAGATTCACATTAGAACTATTTTCAATGCATTTCACATTCTTGCAACATGGGACCATTATAACTCATTTCCCGTGGCTCAATTCTTGTCACATAACCCACATCATACAAATAATACATGGTTTAACACATTGTATTCCAAGGGTTAAAACCAAGGTATCGCAGTGTCATTTAACCCAATTTAATGACTTCTCACGAAGGCACCATAGGCATTTACAATGACTAATCACCTTAGCATTACCCCAAACATTTCCGACGACAATAACATGAGAGCTACTTGAAAAAAACATCATCAAACTTGTGGGTGCTACTCAACCATGCCATAAAGCTCACCCACTAGCCATGTGCTTAAGACTATCAAAATCTAGTGATGAACTATCCAATTTAGCCCAGGGCTCCAAGAGGAGTGCATGTATTGTTTGTTTTATGAATTAATTGGAAATATATAGAGCTTCCATGTCTTTCGTGTTTACATTTCATTTGAAAAGGAATACAAAAAATCAAACAAGCAAAGACACTTGTGGATGTCTATCAATTAAATTTAAATGTATAATCCAATAGTAGACGTGGTTAAAACAACTAACAACATTATGGCTAGTGATTTCTTGTCTTTTTCACATTTTTTGTATTGTCAAAAGAATTCATTATGTCATGGCCTTATTATTACAATGAAAGGGACAATAGGAGATGTTGGACGCTCACTTGGGGGAAGATTTTCAACAACAACATAACACAAACATTGCAAATTCTACTGGTTTGTATTGTCTTTATACTTCAGGTAAAGGGAGTGGGCAATTTAACATCTCTCACAAATTTATGTTAGCCATATCTCTTCCCTCTTATGGTAGTGCCCATCACGTGCTTGATTTCTATACCCTTTAGTGTTTGTTACTTGTCCTATGAAGTTGGCAATTTATATATCAATGTCGGGTCTCAAGGTGTCCATGAATGAATGAGTGCTAGCATTGTTCTTCTAAATTTTTTCTGGAGGATTTGAATAGTGAGGCATGGAATGCACCACCCTCCCATTAACTTGTACATGCTTAATCAGGGAACCTTGAAATAACCTTAGGCATGCAAAATATACTTATCCACAAATACTTAAGAAAATATTTGGTTAAGATTATTGTCACATAAATAGTGTATAATTGTTGTATAGTAGCACAAATCGATAGTTCAATCTAATAAGCCTACCTTCATAAAAGAAACTACACAATAAACAATACTGACAATTTTTTTTTTCCCTTGTTTTAAAAAGAATACTAGTAAGTATGCAAACAAGATTTAAACTAAAATATGAAATGATCCATAATTGATGTCCTTTGCTTATTGTTTGTTTTCTAAGCCTTAGGGTTTGATATATAAATTTTGGTAAAAGCCTCAATGGAGGAGTCTAATGAACATTGTAATAAGTAGATGCAGGATTGAGTCTATTATAAGACATTGCAGAGTCAAATATTTTGCTTTTTGAGTCTTCAAAGGCAATGAGAGGTGTATTATGATTTCACACTTGAAATATCAAATACAAAGATATTTTTATTCAAAAAAAGAAGATTTAAACCAAAATATATGTAGGCAAAGCTTATAGTTAATTGTTACATTATAATAGCTTAATATATAACTTTAACGTTGATTTGTGTAGAGCATGTAATATAGATAATTGTGATTTTTCCTTGAATAGGAATTTCAATAGGGAATCACCTTTTGTAGACTTGTACTAGCAACAATCACCCAACAAGATCATTCCCTACTTAAACATTAATATACTCCTATTATTGCCAACATATCACGAGGTACCAAGAGTACTAACATGTTATTGTGTCTGAGGATTCATCATAAAAGAAGAAGTTTTAAATATGAGGATAAGGGAGCAGTGTGCATCGCATTATAAGAAGAGAAAATCAATGTATCTAAGGATGGCTAGGCTCCATCATCTAAACACGGGTATTTTTATCACAAGGATAAGTCCACCCGGGATTTCATTGATATACAATGTTGGTCTCATCCTTATTCAGAGTTGATTATGATAGCTGACTCATCACTAGCATACATACAATTCATAATAGTATTTTGAGGTTGTTGTATTATTATAATTTTCGTTGTAGAATTTCAATGGAGTTAATCAACAAAAATTCATTGGAGACTAACAACAAAATGTCTCGTAGAAGAATGATGCCATGAATCAATGGTGACAAGGAGAACATCTTCAAAGAAAGCACAGAAGAAGAGAACATGACACATAATCTCCTTTGCAACATCATGAAAGCCTTACCATTCATAGAAGTTCAAGAAGCCCAGGAAGAACGATAACAAATAACATGCATCATGGGCATGTGACACGTGTCGTGTGGTCTATTAATGTCTTGTAGAAGGTATGACGATCTCCAAAATTAGAAAACGATCTCTTTAAAGGAGGTTGTATGAGGTGGTCCAATCACTAATGCGATAAATATTATTTTAAATATTTTAATATGAACTTTCAGTCTTATTATGCAACGAGTATAATTTTAAAGAGATCACAACTCTCTCTCTCTCTCTCTCTCTCTCTATATATATATATATATTGCATACTTAGATTAAATGTCGGGGTAAAAATTTTACATGATAACCAATGACCAAAAACTCTACTTATAATGCACTGCACGGCTACGTAAGGACCAACTAAAACAAGGTTATAGGGTAGCATATATCTATCATCATGCAAGTATTGGGAATGGCTAAATGTATGGCTCCATATTCACCATCATCACTTACATCACAATCTAAGAACAAATAAAGATCTATCTACATATAATCCATATCCAGATGCATATCCTGCAAGGTATATTTTGTCTCGGTTTCAGGTGTGGTTGAAGTTTGATTGTCAATTTGAGATGCTCTTGTTTAAGAGGAAAAGCTACCATTGATAGAGGTCAAAGTAAAGGCATAACCCCCAATAAATAGAGTATATATGGTGGTAAAAATATGTAATGGTCAAATGCTTTCACTCAATCATTAACAAAACTTGGAAGGAATTATTATAAGGTTGCTTCAACGGGTTATGAAATGGGCTATGATCCCATAATCAAGCGAAGGGAATCCTTTGTCCTTACAAGGGAACCCCTTGCCCTATATACAGTTGATGATCACCCAACGACCCTTGGTTGGATCAACTCTCTTCTATCGTGTTTAAGGATTTGTATGTGGGATGAAAGAGATAAATGACATCCTTGTTTTTTTCTAGTCTTTGTTTGTGTGCTTGTTTATTTTGGTGTCCTCAAACCAATCCAAACTATACCTCTTCTTCTGGTGGAAACCACATCAAGGAAGAACCCCATCAAGACTGAATTTTGATGGGAATGTCTAACATAGTAGAAGAAGATCCATGACACTTGGGAAGAGGAATCCTAGTAGGAGGGCAATGACTTTGCTACGTGATCTTTTTTTGTGTATGTATATCAAATATATATCGCATCATGTGATTTTAGTGGCTTTAATAAACATAGGAGAATGTTTAAATTTTCCATCCAATCATGTTAGTTTTTGGGTAGCCTTAATTTTTTGTGGTTCAACAACTCTGCCACATTGCAACAACCTATTTACGGTCGTCTTATTCATTTAACATATAGCTACATCAATGTCCTAATGCCTAAATTCCCAACATTTATTAAATGCCTTGTATAAATGCAAGTTGATTCTAGGAAAGATGTTATTCTTAGAAAATTTAATCCGATAATTTTTTTTGCAAATACATAGAAAACTAGTTATCTACCTCGAATAAAGCCTTTGTTCTCAAAGAAACATGCATTCTTGAAAACCTAAGTATTTTAATAGTTGGTAATGCTCTCTCTAATCTTCATTATGCCTTTAACATTTTTCTTAATTTTTTACCTCTTGCCTCCTCTACAACCACGTGCATAAAACATTAATAAAATCCATACCAATCATGTGCATTATGAACACTAATATACTTATTTTATTTTATTTTATTTTATAATAATGTTTATGAGTACATCAATATTGATCTATTAAATTTTTTAGATACTCCAGCTTTATATTGAAAGAGCGTCTAAAAATCAAAACGCCTTAAAACTTCAAAAATACAATATAAAAGTTGACTAATTCAAAGTAATAACAATTAAATATAAATGTTGACTCATTAAAATAATAACAAGGGTTGCATGGCAACGCAGTCCTTGCTGAGTTAGTTGGGAAATACATGTTGAACATCATAGATACATTTAATCAACATAGATAGTTAATACCATCATGCTACTCCGTGTACAAAAAAATTTAAGCTTAATACCACACTACTCTAGGTACTGGCAATACAATGAAAGTTTGATAAGCAGAATGTGTGTGTGTGTGTGTGTATATATATATATATATATATATACAATTTAGACTTCCATTTTATAATGCCAATAATTTGAATCTAGACATAAGATAGAGAAACGTGAGCAAGGATGTAACCTGGATGTAACAATATGCTAACGAATTTGTAATGGCACAAACTGGCCTGGTTGATGCCGATGTAGTCTCCTCGCTAGTCAAACGACAATCGAAACAGACAATTACATCGAACCATGTGCACGGTTTTTTTTTCTTTTCGCAGAATGGGGCATATTGACACGCAGAACTCAACCATTGGTTTTATCTGCTAGCGTGGGTCCACTGCCATGTGCCAAGTCTTCCGATCAAGAAGACTATAATGGCCAAAAAAACACTGATACATGGCGAATATTTTAATCAGAAATCGAACTGATGGCAAATATTTTAATTAGAAATCAAACTGTCAAATTCATTAATTGTGTAATCAATTTTATACATTAAATGACGTGAAGCCTACAATAACACATCAAATATATTAGCGAATTAAATTTTAGAAAAATATGTTTTTTTTATTATTTAAAAAAATACATATATTGATTTCCTATATATAACACACAAATTTAAAGTCAACAATAAACTAATATAGAGTCAAAGACAAACTTATTGCTATAGTTCTAAGAACTAATAAGAAAAAAAACATTGTTGCCAACATACCAACCTGAAGACTTGCCCGTTATATCTGCTTCTGCAGTGATAAAAGGTTCTCTGCAAGGCAACCCTTAAAACAATTAGTTAATGGAATAGATTCTGACTGTCTTCCCATGTGACCAACTTTAAAGAAAGTTGTATTACATATTACGACTTCTTTGGAGTGGTTTTGCCATATGCAGTCCCACTTGTATACGAAAATTTTAGAATTCAACTGTGCATACATATATAGTAATTTCACTTCTATTCATAAAGTAATGTTTGAATGAGATATGCCAGTGCCCTGACTACCATAAATTTGAGGTGATAGTTCACTACTAGCTGTAATACCAATATAAAAATATTTTTTTTGGGGATCTATCTGATCGAACATTAACCTAAAATGGCTCTGGGCTAGTTTGATTTAAGAAAGTGAATCTGCCCTAAATTTGGGCAGCCGCTATGTACATATATTGGAGTATGTTTCCATTTACCGCTGACAAAATTCAAAAGGAGTAAAGAAATTGAGACAACCAACTTTATGGTGGTAGTGATGTTGCACACAATCTGTCCAAGTTGAACTCTGCTACAGATGTTACAGGCTGCTCAGTTTTGCCATATTTTCCATCTGACTAGTGGGGACACGAAACGATGGCCATTCATGAAGAAACTACGTAAGTTGTCCAGGGTTTGAATAATCAATTTCCATCCGTATCGTATTATGATGGAAGCCCCGCTTGTTCTGTCAGAGGACAGGAAATTATTATGCCGCAAGGTATTCTGATGGAAACGCCATTCGATCAAATCTGTTAGAGGACAAGGAAGGTATTCCGATGGAGCGCCATTCGGTCAGATTTGTCAGAGGACAAGGAAGGTATTCAGATGGAATGTCATTCGGTCAGATCTGTCAGAGGACAATGAGTTATTTGGCAAAATTTTACATTGATTGACGTGAAGCCTGCAATAACACATCAAAGTTTTTAACCAATTAAATTTTAGAAAATTATGTTTTTTTATTATTTAAAAATAAAAATAAATATATATATATATATATATATATATATATATATATATATATATATATATATATATATATATATTGATTTCCTATGTTACACATTGAATATAGCACATAAATTTAAAGTCAACAATAAACTAATACATAGTCAAAAGCAATCTCATTGCTATAGTCGCAGGCCTTTGGCAAGAACTAATAACTCACATCAAATTTCCAATATTCATTTTAAAATAAAATAAAGTGATGCTTAATCTATTAAATGTTTACTTTGAAATATAAAGTTCAAAAACTTGATTAAATGTTTATTTTGAAATATAAAATTCAAAATATCAATTTTCTTATTTTATTTTATTTGTAATGTAACTTTATAGTTATTTTTATGAGTAAAATATATCTTTTTGTATGTTATACTTTTTTTAGTTACGACATGACATCGTTTAACTTTAGTTATAGAGTCCCAAAGTAAATTTACAAACTAATATATCCTTGACACAACGGAATAAACCTTATTGCTAGTAATTAGCTAATCCTTCACATGGAATATATAACATTGTTTCAAATGATCACATAATGGAATATATCTAGCATTGTTTCAAATGATTATATATATATATATATATATATATATATATATATATATATATAATCATCATCATCGCTTATTTTAGATTATAAAAAAACAAATATGCATCAAAAATATTAGTGAAAACTCAATGTATTAATTATCCATGTTAAAGACTTATTGTCTTCATCAAATATCATCTTGGCATTCTATATGTCATTGTGATTCGCTCAATTTTTTGATCCTAATAATTCCGCTTAATTGAGAGCAAGGGATTGCAAAACATCCTTTATTTTTATGGTTAACCTTTCTTTCCATCTCCCCTTTTTCATTGGGTAGATCATGTCTGATCCGGATTATTTTTTGCACGAAATGAGAGCGAAGATATAATAAAGAAATGCACAGAGATATCGCAAATATTCATTAATATAACATAAATGTATCATAGATGCAACCATAAACACAGATATACGATAATACACGATTTCTATTAATGAAATAAATGTACATGGACTGTAAAAATACAGAGTGAAAAACTCATTAGAATGGTGGCAGCTTACATCTGAGAAGAGATGTGACTGCTACTTGCATTCGCAAGAAGATGATTACAATGAGGCTCTGAAGGCCTTTTTACAATAAATAAGAATGACCAAAACCCTAGACATCCAAAAACCTAACCATAGGAGATGAAGCACCAAAAGTCAAGTGGGTCTCGTTTGGGTAAGTTAGTACATCAACTTCTCGGGGTCATAACTTTTGCATACGATCTCCGTTTTAGGTGCATGATAGTCTGATGGAAATGTATCGTCGAGGAGATTCATTTTGGAGGCAATATCAAAGAAACTTTCATATTGCTCCCTGTTTTCCCAAAAACGTCGTTTAGGGCCTCAAAATGGCCCTGAAAGTTAAAAACTGCTAAAAATAGTAAATTACCAAAATTGTCAAGAAATTGTTTTGAACCAGTTGAAAAAGGAGGGTGGCCACCGACATCCACCTGGATCGATCCTCCCTCCTTAGGAAACAATGGTCTCCATTGCGTTGAGTGCCTGAGGGAGAGGAAAAAATGTTTGCTGAATCCGAATCTTGGTGAGCTGCTTGCTTTGCTGGAGACGTCGCATTATTCAGTTTGTGAAAGTCTGTCACGAACCCGATGAGGCTGAGGTTGTTCAACAAGTCGAGCTACATGAGAGGACGGTGTGAAAAGGGAATCTGTGCGCTTTGATGCAACCTTGTCTACCTGCTTCTGTTGGATAAAAGGTGGTTGAGGCGAGGTTGTAGTGGTTGTAGTGTCCTTATGTTCCCCTTTTGAATAGATTGTGAAGAAGTTGAATTTTGCAGTATGGGATACTACCTTGCGACACTGTTTAGGTGGAACAATAGTCGGAACTACCTCTGGTATTCTGTAGAGATGACCCCCTAGAGAAACACCGACATTGTGGGGTCGAGACTCATAAACAACATGGTGTCTCCACATATATGGTTGGCCCAAGAGAACATCACAGACATCTAGTGGGACAACATCACATCATACCTCATCCTTGAAGGGCTAGATGTCATATGACAATCAACACTGCTAGCTGACATGAAGATCTCGTCCTTGCCGAAGCCACTAGATGTTGTATGGCTGCGGGTGTGGTGTTGTCGACAATCCCAACAATTTGACGACCTGTGTTGAGATGAGGTTCTTATGGATTCTGTTATCAACAATAAAATGCAGTAGGGTCCCCTTCACCCACATTTGTGAATGAAAAAGGCGCTCCCCCTCTTTAGGATCTGTTGGTTCTTCTGGTTGAATTTTTGCACTCGCGACAATAGTAGTGGGGTTCGCGTTGATGATTTGTCCTTTACCAGTATTTTCAGAATCAGATTTCGAATCAGGGTTCGACTCCTTGTCTTTGATCTCGGCCACCAGTGACTGTTTTGAGCAACATTCATCAGTGTTGTGCCAGGGGATTTTGTGGAAATCGCACCATTTTCCAGTGTCCTTCTTTGTCTTCTAGTGACCCTTCTTTTCCTGTGGCTTGGATTGGTTTTCAAGAGATTGTTTGTTAGGGTCGTCTTTGTCATATTTTGGTTATTGCGGATTTGCAGACCCAAACTCCTGTTTGTTCTGGTGCTTAAATTTCTGCTCGATTTTAACAACATATCGATAAGCAACACCGAGTGATGAGATATCCAGAAGATCCATTTCAGTTTGGATGTATCTGTGTAGAACCCCACAGTATTTCAGAACCAAATGTCGTTCAAAGTCTTTGATACCCAGCTTGGTGTGCCATGTATGGAAGCTATTGGTGAACTCCAGAACTGCTTGGCCCCTCTCTTGCCGCAATGTGGTCCATCTCATGTACTGGTCCTCATAGTTGCCAATGGGGTAACACTGTTCCTTTATCACATCCAGAAAAAATCCCCAAGTGGGCTCGGCCCCATATATTCCAGACTCCTATGTGGAACTTTGCTCTCAGTAAGTTTCCCACCAATGTTTGACATAGGGGAAAGATTTAAGGAGTGCAAAGGTGATATTTTCCCTGTCGAAAAAATTATGAACAGAGAAATAACCTTCTAACAGAGTTAACCATTTGTCTAGGGCATCCGCATCTATCTGACCTTCAAATACGGGAATATCAAAATTAACCTATACCTTGAAAGGAGAGGTGCTTCCAAAGTGGTTGTTTCATGAAGATGCACCTGTTGCTATCGACGGGCATTGAAGGATGTGGGAAAAATTCTCCATCATTTCGTCCCTCTGTCGCGTGAGAGCTTGCTCAAGCAATAGATTGATAGAATCGTCTACTCCGTCGTTTTTCTTTTCTTCCGCCATGGAGGATTTCTTAAGTGTGTGAGAGAGATTGTATTCAAGAGAGACAAGCTCGAGACCCAACTTGCTATACTCGGACATCGTCGGGGACATGCATTGTAAAAAAAGAGATCAAGAGCAGCCTGCTCTGATACCACTGATCCAAATTATTTTTGGCACGAAATGAGAACGAAGATATAATAAAGAAATGCACAGAAATATCACATATATTCAATAATATAACATAAATGTATCAGAGATGCAACCATAAACACAGATATACAGTAATACACGATTTCTATTAATGAAAGAAATGTACAGAGACTGTAAAAATACAGAGTGAAAGACTCGCTAGAATGGT
>ML788669.1:231525-244876 GCA_009831015.1 Picea engelmannii
TACAATGAGGCTCTAAAGGCCTTTTTACAATAAACAGGAATGCCAAAAACCCTAGACATCCAAAAACCTAACCCTAGGAGATGAAGCGCCAAAAGTCATGTGGGCCCCGTTTGGGTAAGTTAGTACATCAACTTCCCAGGGTCATAACTTTTGCATACGATCTCTGTTTTAGGCGCATGCTAGCTCGTTGGAAAGGTATCGTCGAGGAGATTCATTTTGAAAGCAATATCCAAAAATATTTGATATTTCTCTCCGTTTTCTCAAAAACGTCGTTTAGGGCCTCAAAATGACCCCGGAAGTTAAAAACTGCTAAAAATAGTAAATTACCAGAAAACTGTTTTGAGTCAGTTGGAAAAGGTGGGTGGCCACCGACATCCACCTAGATCAATGCCACTTACGCATTGCACAAAAAAATAGATCTCAAAAAATCCCTTATATGGATAGCGAATACCTTTTCTAAGCCATTGTGTGACACATACAATGTAGCCCTAATATAACTTGGGAAATAATAGATCTCACAAAAGCCCTTATGTGGATATATCATCTTACATGTGAAGATTGGATGAAGGGCCATGTATTTAAATGGATGATAATGATTTTGATATTATAATTTTTACACTCAGATCCCACAATTATGGAATCACGAAACTGATTCCTATGAACTGCTTTCATATAATTCAAACTTGGTAATTTTGTTAATAACTTTTACAAGTATTTATATATCCCAATGTTTTACAAAAATTGCTCTTTTACATTATGTTAAATTTTCTCTTTGTTTAGAGACCTCAACATTACCCTCTATCCAGTGGACATGTGACCGATATCGATATTTGGAGGTGGTCATAACATTTTCATTTCCATCTTTTGAAAACACGGTACGAGGTGAGCTCATGCTTGCATGTATGGAAAATTCCATGAAGCATGTTTTTTCCTAAGTGTCTCGCATGCAACCATATACTTGTATTGTTAATTGTAAATATTAGCGAAATAATTTAATTTTCACGAACAAAATCATAAAGAGTCCTTGAATTAAAAACTATTTTTCTATTTATACATTATAAACCAAGTGGTAATACTTGTATCATCGTGAAAAGATAATGGTCATGCAAAAATAATATATTTGTTAATTAAATATGATTAAATACATTATTTATTTTATTCTATCTAATCTAATATTACTTCCACATTAATTAATTATCATATTATTTGAAATCTCACAATTTAAAAATACAAGCACAAAGATACTAACCATGAAAAGTAAGAACCCATTATTAACAAAGTTAAGAAAAGCACAAAGCACAAACTAAACTTGAAAAAGTGAATCATTCTATATATAACATCCAAACACCTTAAGACAAAGAATAAATAAATAAATACTTGGAAAAACTTAAATAAAATGCAAAACCAGAACATAAAGAATTGCTTCGATTTATTTTCATGGGCCACATTAAAGACAAATAACAAAGGTAAAAAAACTTTCTTAGGCCCCACCAAAGAACTTCAATTGATTCCATAGCAAAGCAACGATTTATTTTCATGGGCCACATTAAAGACAAATAACAAAGGTAAAAAAACTTTCTTAGGCCTCTCCAAAGAACTTCAATGGATTCCATAGGAAAGCAACATAAACCACTTGTGGGTTATTTTCATTAGTCAAACACTCTAAGACACAAAAGAAAGGTAAAATTACTTTCTTGCACTCCACCCAATTACTTTGATAGATTGCAACAATACAGAAAGAACCACTTTATGGTTATTTTCATTCAGAGTATAGTGATGAAACCATTTAATATGATATTTGTGTTCAATATTAAAATGTGGAAAATCATCACCTAAACTAGTGAACCTTCTCGAAGGTTATAATAACAGTTAAATTCTATTCTTTACTTAAGAATTTCACGATGCATGTAATCACATCATGTCCATGTTATTAACATTAAAATTTTATGTCTACATGGGTGTAGACCGATTGGCAAGTGTCGTGTAAATGGAAGGAAATATGTAAAAATAGGTTTCAAGGTTGATTCTCACCCCGATTTACTTGGAGGGCATGCTTGCGGGCTGTGTGTTTCTCCCTAGGGGTTATAAGGCAGCCGACAGGATTTGACCCCGTGTCACGTGAGTACGATACTGCCTTTGTTACAGATTCCCCTTATATAAAAAAAAAAAACATGAAAATTTTATATTTTTTTCTTTTTCTCTAAAATGATAACGTTAGAAAAGGTTAGAGTTATGGTTGATATTAAAAAAATTTAAAATTTAAATAATAATAATAATCTATTTTTAAGATAAAGATTTATTCGCCCAACGATTTGACTGGTAAAGTCTACGGAGGCATACATACCCTACCCCCCTCTGGATTTGAACTTGTGACCTCTTAAGAGGAAACACATGTTCTTAACCATTAGGCCCCCTCAGGCTGTGACCTATAATTATATGTATTAAAATAATGAAATGTAGTTGTATTTTTATTTTTTTGAGTGAAAGACATTCACTTGTATATATGTAGTTTGCTTTCTCAATACACAATTTTTAATTTTAATTTCACAAATTGAAAAGATAAATCGTAAATCATCATGCCACATAGATTTATATCATCAACAAATCTCAATTTTTTTTATGAATGGATATTTAGGTTTTAGATTTTTAAATATAAAATATATTTACAATATGTAGGTTTATAGGTTTATTGGATTGATATGTCTTTGCAACGGAAAATATATTTGAGTTGTTAAACTATCCAAATATAACATGTAAAGTTCTTTCTCAATAGTGACCCCTAACCATAAATCATCCTACTTCTTTTTCCAAGAGAAAATTGGCTCAATTATATTAGACATATAATTTTTTTACATCTTTCTTCTCATATACGAGGATCCATTACATAGCATACTGCCTATTCCAGATCCATGCTAAAAGTATTAAAATGAAGTGCAAAAGTACAGAAAAATATCTAGTTCAATACTAATGTCTCAAGCTAGGCATCATCATACACAAACTATTTCTCCCGTTATACAAAACAAACAAAATCTTATATGCCAAAAAAAGAAAATTGTTCCACACTTATTGTGGCTAATGGATTTTAATATGTTTCCTGGGTCCTTCGACACCATTAGACCAATGATGATAGGATAATGTGCCCTCTGGTTCTTCAAAGGCCTGCTTTGAGAGTGTGTCTGCTTCAATAGTATAGCTTCTGAAGATGTGCAGAAAGATAATAGACTGAAAATGCTTTATAAGAACTTTGATTCTAGCTATCCATCCTTCCACTGAACACACCTGAAGTCTACCTTTGTTTAATAGCTAATCAATAACAACTTTGGAATCACCTAACACATGGATGCAATGTAATGACAAGTGATTAGCTAGCATGATAGTGGCCCATGCTCCCAAGAGTTTCGCTCTTGTATTGGTGCCTCTGCCACAAGTAAAGGTCCATCTTATGACGGTATCATCCAAAGTTTTTATTACACCACCTACACCACACAAGCTACCATCTCGTTGTGCTGCATCGTCGAACCATGCTATTGCATAATCCTTTTGATGAATGATAATTATATTTCTCAGAAGTCTATCCTTCGGAAGTGAACTAGTTCTGTCTTGTAATGCTAAAGTCTTATAAATCACTGCCTGAATAGAAGGGTTGGACTCTTCAAAAATTGCTTTGTTTCGTTCATTCCAAATGAACCAACAAATATGAGTTGTTATCTGAGTAGGGATTGTCTTTTCCTCATACCAGTTTTTAATGCAATCTGACAAGGTGTTCCCAAACCAACACCTTTTTAAGTTCAAATCTTTGGATATGATATTCCAAACGGAGATAGCAAAAGGATAGAGCTTAAAGAGATGAATAATATTTTCTGAATCTTGTTTACAGAGTGGAGAGCGACCTGGACCTTCCCATCCCATTTTCTGCAGAGACTCCCAAGTAAGAATTTTTCCTTCCATTGCCAACAAGATGAACCATTTAATCTTTAATTGGATTTTCCACTTCCAGATGGACTGTCTCCAAGTCTCCACTTTCGTCAGTCTTTTAGTTGAAATTATGCCCCAATAGAAATTTTTAATAGATGGAGTTCCAGATTTATCTCCTCCTATGCACATTAATTCATCCTCAAAATCTTGGATGATAGCTCCAAACTCAATAAGCACCCGCCTGAACTGATCCCATTCATTTGCAATTTCTCCCGAGAATCCCAAGTCACTACTACTCATCCAGTAGGAGGATATAAACTGACCATCTGAATGTTTCCCGGCCTGTGCAAGTGTAATAATATTCCTTTGTTTTAAAGTAGACACCATATTACTAGAGAGGAAAAAGTTATTTCCCAGCCCCAGAATCCGATCTTTACCCAGAGTGATGAGTTGGCCCATCCCAGGATTCCAACTTAACCAATGCATAATTAAGTGAACAACTTTTACTAATCCGCTCCAAATACTAGAGGACGCATTATGATGGAAGGAATGAGATCTAAGACAATTTATCACAGTTGAATGTGGGAGATACTTGTCCAGTATACCCCTGTGATATATGCCCTCGCCCATTAATACTATCCAAAGAGTGTTTGCGGCCAATGATTTATTAAAATCAAAGATGTTGCGAATTCCCCAACCCCCGAATAACTTTGGAAGAGTAATCTACTCCCAATTACACAAATGCATTTGATTAGAGTCACATTTTCTTTTCCAAAGAAAATTATACATCAATTTCCTCAAAGTATTCAAGACCGAACATGGGACAACATCCATAGACATCCAGTAGATAGGTTGACTTTCTAACATAGCTTTCAATAGAGTGTAACGTCCTCCTAAGGACAACCATCTATAACATCAATTGTTAATCCTTTTTTCCATCTTTTTTATTAACCGGCACCAATATTTGATGCGCTGCACTCCTGACTTAAGAAAATATTCGAGGTAATTAAAACCCGAATCCAGCTCCGATAATCTAAAAGGAAATAGAGCTTTGTAGGGCATTAGATCCTGTTCAGTCAATCCAACTTGATGGAATGTAGACTTTGATCCATTAATTTTAAAGGCTGAGGTCAGACATAATTTTTTTAACACCTTATCAATCTCCCACCACTCCTGCATTTTAGCATTTGTCATTATGATTACATCGTCGAAAAACAGTATATGTAAAATTTTTATGGTCTTGGACACTTTAATACCAGTGAACTTACCTTCTCTTTGACTGTCTTTTAATAGGAGACTCAGTCCTTCCATAACCAAAATGAAGAGTAGAGGGGATAAGGGGCAACCTTGCCTTAATCCCTTGCCACTTTTAAAGAACTTAGTGGCCTCTCCATTAATAAAAATTGAGAATGAAGTGGATACCACACAACTCATTATCCAGTTTTTCATGTTTAGGCCCATACCAATTTGGAGAAGAAGCATACGCAACAAGTCCCAGTAAATGCAATCATATGCTTTCCGTAAATCCAATTTTAATACTAATGACATTGTTTTCTTCTTTTTTATTTTGTGAATGAACTCATGTACTGTACCGATGGCATCCTGAATATGTCTCCCTTGCAAAAAACCCAGTTGCTCCTCTAAAAGCGATCTAGACAAAATCTGTTTAATCTTATCAGTTATAATCTTGGAAATAATTTTATAGCTAAGGTTACACAGAGAGATCGGTATGTATTCTCTGAAATTTTGAGGCTTGTTTACTTTGGGAATCAAAGTAATAAAAGTCGAGTTTAAAGCCCCTAGGATAAAACCATTTAATCTAGACTCTTCAACCATGTTAAGGAGATCCTCACCTACAAGATCAAAGAGACGACTAAAAAACTCAATTGTCCAGCCATCTGGTCCCAGACTCTTATCCACTTTGAAGTTTGATAAAACCTTCTTCAATTCCTCCTTTTCAACAGGTTTGTATAAAGCCTCAACCTCTGTGTCATTCAACATATTAAAAAACAAAGCTACCACCCTGACTTGGTCACTGGTAGAAGGAGCCAATTGTTCTTTGTAAAAATCTTTGAAGTGTTTTAAAGCAACTTTTTAAATATTTTCCTGACCACAATGTAAATGTCCTGCTTCATCTTGAATCTCCCATACATATTTGTTGTTTCTCCTAAAATTCACGAATTTATGAAAAAATTCAGTGTTTTGGTATCCACTGTGTATCCAGATAGCACGACTTCTCAGGCACCATTGCTCCTCTATTTCATTAAGTAAAGTATTTCTTTCATGTTCCATATCCTTTAATGAAGTATCCACCATGTTAATACGAGTACCATCCACAAGGTTTTGTAACCTAAAAGATATCTCTTTCTCCACGCAACAGAGTCGATAATTTTTATAGATATTTTGGTCCTTTTGCCATATTTTCGTGTTAGCTTTTAGATCTTTTAGTTTCCAAACAAGCATTTTCTGTTTACCAGTTTCATTGAGATATTTTGGATCATTCCACGAATTTTGTACCATTAATATGAAGCCTTGTTCCTTAATCCACGGTGGGTTGAATTCGAATGGAAAAGCCTTAAAGAGAGGAGGTAAATCCAACTAAAGTAGTATTGGGGCATGGTCAGAGATGAAGGGATATTCCACCCATGCTCTAACCTACTAATATGCTTTAGCATTTTTATCATAAATGAATGAAAATTGAGATCTCAAGAACATTCCTTAAGCTTTGCTTGTTGTGCATATGGAATATTGAAAAGAATGAATGGGAACACTATTGATTATTAAAAATGGGTCACAATATGCTATTTAATACATGCTTTCATTCAGTGAAAAAGAAGAAGAGAAAAGAGTTTCGTCTTGGGAAGCCAAAGTGAATGGATACATTATTGATTATTAAAAAAAGGTTGCAACATATTAATTGTGAATGTCTTGTCACAAATAAGGTCCAACCACTATATCTTTGAAGCATGCCTCTGCACGAGGATGACACATCACACCCATTATTGATGCGTGTTTTTTACATGTTGTCCATGTTTCACCTAAGACATTAATGTAACTTTGTTGACATTGAATAACTATGCCACATAAACCATTCTTCAAAGTTGCAAATTTAGATGTTGGTAGCTATGGTCACCATCTATCTTTGCGTTGGGTGATGATGGTTCAACAAATTTACAAGCAAGGATAGGATGTTCACATGGAGTAGTCATTAACACCTTGAGGGATACTTTATGCATGCCAAAGTTTTTCTTAACAATAGCTAATACACAATTGCTCCATTGCTTAGCCAAGATGCTTCTTATTGTTGTCATCGGGGATTATGGCATGGTTGGCGTCCAATCATTCCTATTTTAGGTTTTATGCATTATGTTTATGTTTCCTTATACAACATGGCACTTAATGTTTGGCACCATTACACAAAGATGGGTTATAAGTATATGATCATGCGAGGAAGTCTCACATTGATCAATGTGTTAATCTGGGAGTTGCAAGTGATACAATGTTATCTATGTCATACCCATAATCCTCCATTAGTTATTGTAGCACTTAATTTGGGAACCCTTCCTCTAATAGCCAACTATTAGGCTAAACTCAATCTCTAACAACAATGTAGAACATAATCCATATTGAATCTGAAGTTGTAGTTTAAATAATATTGCTATTCAAAATTCATTCATTACACATATGAATCCATGAAATTGCACAACATATTACAAAGATAAAACAATCCATATAAGGACAAATATGAATATGTATCGATAATTAAAGCCAAGTCCACCAAACCAATTGCTAAGGAGTGATTCACCATCAAATCTTAGGAATCAACTATGTGTTCCACCCCCAAGCCAACCCACGATACCACCAAGGTGAAGGAAACTCCTACAGGGCTATAATCTTACTCGACCAACCCATTACTTTCATGATATAGCCAACTTGCTCATTAATGGGCACTCTAGGCCCTCATCTAGCCATCAATAAGCGACAACACTCTCTTGCACTACCTACACAACACAAGGAAGATTGTCCCTTTCTCTACTCAACAATTCCTTGGGGATCTTCTTCCCTTCAAGTGCACATAGAAAGAATCCAAGATTTCTAGTTGTCTTTTAACAGTAACCTAGAGGAGAAACACTTGGCTCATAACAGTCAATGAGCGACACTAACACAGTTGTAATCTGAATAATGTTTGAACTAGTTGTTGTAAACACTCCAACCATGGTTTTTAATCCCTCCTCTCATATTTTTAGTAGCAAACCCCCAACTCCCATGGGCTCTCACTAGCCATAAACTTCATGGGATTCTCTTGACATTTGGAAGCGTAAGACCACGATAACAACCATGGGATTCACACACATATTTCTCCATAACCCAAGAGAAAAAAAGATCAATAGGACGGGAGAGGAATGCTTGATGGAGTGTGGAAGAGTGATCCACGACAAGTGGTTAATAATCATACATTCCCTGCCCAGGAATTTCCATGATGCATACTTTCCTAGCATGGGGGATTCCCTTCTAATAAGCATGGGGGATTCCCTTCCAATAAGCATGGGGAACATCCAAATGACAACTCAAGTCAAATATAGATAGGACAACTTTGTCATGAAGTATGGACCAAAAGGTTGTACCTTCAAAGGACAAATGCCAAGGTCAAATCACCCATTCACCCCCTTTCCTCTTCCCCTTTTGTGGTTTCATGGTTCCTTTATTACTTCTCAAGAAACATTTTTGGTGGATTTATATTATTATGTATTTCCTTTTATACATGTCATTTCATAACATAATCACACCATGGAAAACATAACAACCATGCCATAATCCTAACCCACTATTGGGATTTGTACTCATTCACTAGTTAGAACTTGGCCTTGAGATCCACATTAGGAATATTTTCGATGCATTTCACATTCCTACAACATGGGACCATTATAACTCATCCCTCGTGGCTCGACTCTTGTCACATAACCCACATCATACAAATAATACACAGTTTAATGCATTATATTCTAGGGGTTAAAACCAAGGTATCACAATCTCATTAAACCCAATTTAATGGCTTCTCACAAAGGCACCATGGGCATTTACAATGATCCTAATTATTTTGAGAACGACATGAAGACAAAAATATAGACATAAATATAATAGAGATGTAACAAGGAAATACACATAGATATTGCAATCAACATAGAAATATAGTAAAACCCAACTTATATTAATAAATAAAAGAGAAAAACATTGTAGAACACAAACTGGCAGAATGGAGTAGCTTATCTCCGAAAAGAAGAGATGTTGGCTACACTTCATCTGCAACAAGATTTACATCACACTCCATTGCATGTTTAAAGGGCCTTCTTCACCTCAATTATATATGAGAGAGTGAGAGGAGAACAATTCCCATGATGCACGTGGGATAAATTAATCTAAGTTTATAAAATGGAGTAGCTTATCTCTGAAAAGAAGAGATGTTGGCTACACTTCATCTGCAACAAGATTTACATCACACTCCATTGCATGTTGAAAGGGCCTTCTTCACCTCAATTATATATGAGAGAGTGAGAGGAGAACAATTCCCATGATGCACGTGGGATAAATTAATCTAAGTTTATAAAATGCCATAGGCATGTAAAACACTAGGACTTCCCGGGCGGTCACCCATCCACTATTACTCTAGCCTGAGTGCGCGTAACTGCGGAGTTCTAATGGGATCCGGTGCATTAATGCTATGTTGTAGGAATGTACATAAGACCACTAGGAAATCATTACATGATGTCTGTAATTAACAAATGAAGATGGTATTACCTTCCATTCCCCATCAAAAGGGTGAATATCATGGTTTATCAAAACCATAGGCTCGAAATGGTGATTAAGTGGAAAAGGTGGTTGGTCGTCGAGATCCACCTGGTTCATTCCTCCCCCCTTAGGATGCAATGGTCCCTGTTGCATTAAGTTCCCGAGGAAGATTTTGTTGAATCTGAACCTTGGTGAGATGCTTGCCTTGCTGAAGAAGTTTTCCTGCTTAGCTTGTTGAAGGTTGTCATGAACCCGTTGCTGGAGGGGTTGGATCTGTTCAACCAATCTAGCTGCATGATATACCTGAGTGTGGGAGGACTCTATCAATGAAGATGCAACATGAAGAGCATGAAGGGATATGTTATAACTTTGCTTGACTAGGCAGTGTGGAGGCACCCCGTAGGTGCAGTAAGAATATCTTTGTGCTCTTCTACAATCTTGTTGATCTGCTTTTGATGGATAGAAAGGTCTTGGGTTGAGGATGTAGTGGTTGCAGTGTCCTTCTGTTCAACTTCTGACCAGATCGTGAAGAGGCTAAACTTTGTGTAATGTCCCCAACCTCTAGCTAAGGAGGTTTTGGATGACTTAGTGGCCTAGGCATCCCCACTAGGCCATAGTCTCACATTGAGGGGAAAAGTCAACCAAACTAATGTTATATTCTTAAGTTGACTTAATGAAAAGGTGACAAGAGTTAAAAGACAACTCAATGATGAAATAGAAGTGCTAGAGGTTGAGTTAGGAGTTAACCTTATGGGTTAACTTAACTCAACAAGGAAATAGAAAAAAAGTATAAAGAGAAGGTGTCACATACCCACTACGTGAAATCGAAATTTTCATCAATTTCTCAACGATCAGACCCCTGAAATGTCTACAGAGGTCTAGCGTAAGCTAGCTCTTCCCTCGTCTGTTCCCATAGGATCGCGGGTCACGACCACAGGTCGAACAAATACGACGTCTCCTCGCACTTCGCAACTCAGTGCTACCGGAACGTCAAGTCTTTCGACTCTGCAATCCCCGACACAACGAATCGGCAAAACGCCGAACCCCAACAGGGCTAGCGAATGGCAAATTTTCCCTCCAAAGGGAGATCGATGGCCGTAAGCCTCTCCTGTTTCAACGATATGGATCCTCTCAGGGTTTCGGTATTCAGGAGTTCGGAATGCAATGACTCCAAGACTCTTTGTCATTCAAATCCCTGAATTCCGTTATGGGAATTCATGTAAGAGATCGACGACTCTTAAGAGTGTGGATCCAACGGTCCACGGGATTTCAGGACTTTTCCCTAAGCTCGGACCGCTCACCATGCTTCTCCTTTGATGGACGGTTTGGATTCCTTCGGGACTCCTCTTTTCTATTACCAAGCATGTCGGGATTTCACGATTTACGAAGGCAAGGTTTCTTGCCCCTTGGTCTCCTGAATGCCGAAATGTCGAAACGTCGACCGACAGCCACGTGTCCTTTCGATGGACGGCGGCGACCTTCAGCCAAGATCAACGGTCGTGGTCTTTTTTGGATGATCAACGGTCACAATCAAATCCCATCTTTCCTTAACCTCATTCACACCTCACGCTATTTCGGGTTTTCGGTGATCGGGATTTCGCGACTCGCGAAGACAAGGGATTCTTGCCCTTTGGTTTCCCAGGTGCCGAAACACCGAAATGTCGATCGACAGCCACGTGTCCCTCCGATAGACGGCTGCGACCTTCACCCACGATCAACCGTTATGATCTTTTCAGGATGATCAATGGTCGTGATTAAATCCCGCCTTTCTAAAACTTATTCACACTTAAACCGATTCGGGGTTTCGACAATCTGGATTTCGCGACTCGTGAAGACAAGGGTTGTTGCCCTTTTGTTTCCTGGGTGCCGAAACACCGAAGTGCTTACCAGCAGCCATGTGTACTCTATAGATGGATGGTCCAGGTACCTCCATGGACCATGAGATCTACGGTCATGATTCCTTTGTCTCTTGCAAGGGAAAACGGGGTCGTGGCATTAATGCCTGCGTCTCTTCCTCAAATCTAACGGTCATTACAGACCCTGGGATCCTCCGAAGGGATCATGTTCATGTATTGCTTGCAAAGGTGGAGAGGGGTTGAGGAACTATCATCCACGTATCCTCCCTCAGATGGACGGTCCTCGTTGTTTCGCGATTTCGCGACTTGCAACCCCTAGTGATGCAAATCCTTTGTCCACTCGAATCCCCGGTATCTGAAATATCGATGGGCTCTCGATCTCCACCACATGTCCTTCACGGATGGACGGTCTAGATCTATATAGGGATTTTTCATCATGGAGTGTCCCAACCTCTTGCCATCAAGACTCCTGAAATCACGTACTCCGAATCCCCGATACCGACTCCTCTCCGGGACTTTCACCCTTGTTCACGAGGGCTTAGCCTTCATGCATCTCCTAGCAGATCCAACGGCTATCGGGTTTTCTAGCTAAGATTTGACGACTCAGATCTGTCCTATGTCGTGCACTCTCCCACTACTCTCCGAACGTGGAAAAACCAACGGTTCCGATACTCCCACAAACCTTGGGGATCTACGGTCCCGATTTCCTCGCTACTCACGAAGATAAAAGAAAAGGGGTAAGGCATGTAACTCCCTTATTTCTTCCGCCAATCTAATGGTCGTGAAATGACCGCAGATCTTCCGACGGGGTCTCGTCCGTCGATCGATACTTATCCCTACACTGCTACTTCGAGATTTCAAGAGGATCGTTCTTCCTCGTACAAGGTTGCTAAGACTTGCGCATTCATGTCCTTTTTCCATGCTCTTGGTAAACTTTTCCAATAAGGGTATCTCTGTGGAGAGTTCTATTCCGGGGCATTTCTGGAGACAGATAAGGGGAAACAAATTTCTGACAACGGACTGGAAGTCTAACTTGGTTCAACTTTCACATAATTAAATTTATCTATCAACATAAGCCATGCATGGTTTTTTTTCTGTTACAAGCATATATCTACCATTTCTTATCAAAACACTGCACAGACAGTCTTATACTGAAATCATTCACAATTTAGAAATTTATGAGCATATATGTCAGCATATGAATTTCAAGGTACGAGATGTAAAACACTTATCAACAATAACGCCAGAAGTAAGTGCAACTGCTGAGAGGGGTGCTCGTTTCCACCCAACCGTAGGCTCAACTATTCCGATATGATTTACATCTAGCCACCCGCCGAGTTGATACCACGATGCTGCGAGACTGTGTCTTGGTTTTCCAGTGACCGAGAATGAGGGTTACTCTCCCCCTTCTCTGCTATCACTCACTCTACGTATCTCCAGATTTTTTTTCCTCTTCCCCCTTGCGTTTGCCCCCAATCGCTTCTCCCTCACGCCTTATCCTCTTGCGAGGTTGCGTGTGGTGCGATTTCTCTCGCACAGGTCAGGCCTGACGACTCTACGGATGGGCGGTTCACCCCCCATCCCTCATTAATACCTGAGGAGCCATCTACCTACCAGCTTGCGAGACATTTAATTCGAGGCCAACGAGCCGCTTTTGGTTCTTCGCGCCAGTGGAGTCCAAATATGGTATTGTTCTCGATGGAAGTTAACACCACCATTCTAGGTGCCTTCCACCGCCTTTCTCCAGCCATCGTGGTCTCTTTTTCAGCATATCCCCTCTCAACAGTCCTGCA
>ML788669.1:245028-267103 GCA_009831015.1 Picea engelmannii
TTCAAAATATTATTCACATCACACATTCACATATCTGAGTTTGCCACAGTTCTTGGCTAGTCCAGTTATTTTTACAAACTGGGGGAAACAGGGTGTTACAGAAGGCTAGGGCGCACCTCTCATTCATTCTGGATTTTGGTATTTGCTTGTTGATGCTCTTGAGCATACAATTTTGAGGGTTTTGATATTACAAACCCTAGAGAAAAACTTAGTGGTGAATTATTCCACTCACCTTGTTCCAAGCTTGGTCTCGGGGATGAAATACTCCACCCACACCATTCTACATCTATCATCGATGCAGGGCTATACCAGTTGGATCAGCAGGGTCGTACCAGTTGGATCAGTAGGGCCGTACCATCTAGGGTTCTCTTGCAGGGGCGCACCATTTGTTGAGGAAGAGTTCGATCCAGCATATTGAGGAAGCTTTGAAGGTTTTTAGCATTAGGGTTTTGCTTGCAATCCCTTACTCATCAGTTTGAGGGCTTCTTGGAAGAGTTACCACATCCCTATCATCTATTTGCAGATTGAGACGATTTTAGGAAGAAGAGGATGATTTGGTGATTAAGGTTTCTCAGATCTAGAAGTCCATAGGCTAGATTTGATCTTGAAACTTGTCTTAGGGGCTCGTAGTGGCTCGATCTATCATCCTAGAGAGTTTCAAGGGATTCAGAGCCCATATTCATATAGGTCGTACTATTGGCCATATTCAGGGGTTTAGGAGGGTCGTACCAGTTTAGGGTTTCTACAGTTTGAGGAGGAGGCTTCAATGTTTGAGCTTCATACTCCAGGAGGAGGCTTCCATTGCCTTGATCTATCATTGGGAGGAGTTTGGCAGCATTTGGGGGACTTCATCTTCAGGAGGGCCGAACCCTTGGTATCCATTGTCTTCAGCAGGCCGTAACAACACCCAGCAGGGTTGTACCAGTTGCTTAAGGGTTGGGCTTAAACCCTAGTTTTGCAGTTGAGAGTTCATCTTCTATTACAACCTTTGGGAGGCTTGCTTTGTATCTTCAAGCTCATTTTGTATGCAACTCTAGTATTTTATTGAAGCCATCTGAAACTAGTCCATATCTGCTTCGCTATTTGTATCAGGTGGTTGCTTTCTTATAATAAAGTTCAACTATTTCTTGTGGTTCCTATCTTGTGTATTGTTGATGTTCTTCATATGATGGAAATAATGCTTGTATAATCTGTGGCAGAGTAACTGAATAAACCCTAAGGCCGAAATGTTCATGGCCAACCTGCATACACAACACTTAATAATCAAATCAGTGGTTAGTTAGTGATTCCAAGTAAAAAATTTGGCTTGGGATCATTACACTTTGCGGTATGAGAGATTAATTTGCGGCATTGTTTTGGGGGGACAATAGTTGGAACTACCTGTGGTACCCTGTATAGCTGAACCCCTAGAGTAACAATAACACTATGGAGTCGAGACTCATAAATATCACGACGCTTCCACATATATGGTTCGCCTAATAGAACATCAAAGACTTCTAGTGGGGCAACATCACACAGTACCTCATCCTTGAAGGGCTTGATGTCGTAGGATAGGGGACACTACTGAAGCCACCCTATGTTGTATGGATGTGGGTGTGGTGTTGTCGGCAAATCCAATTGATTGACGACCTCTACTAATATGGGGTTCTTTTGGCTTCCGCTATCAACAATGAAATGTATTGGGGTCCCCTTCACTCACATCTATGAATGGAAGAGGTGTTCCCCCTCCTTGGGATCCTCTGGTTCTTCTGGTTGGATTGTTGTGGCTGCGATAGTAGCAGTGGGTTCTGCATCAATGATCTGTCTCCTTTTATTATTTTATGAATCAGAGTTTGAGTTGGGGCTTGGCTCTGTTTCTTTGAGATCGACTACCAATGACTGTTTGGAGTGACATTCATCGGTGTCGTGCCAAGGGATTTTGTGGAAGTCCCACCACTTTCCAGTGTCCTTTGTCTTCCTGTTACCCTTCTTTTCTTGTGGCTTGGCCTAGTTGTCTCGAGGTTGGATGTTCTGTGAGTTAGAGTCGTCTTTACCATACTTCGGCTGTTGTGGATTTGCAGAACCGAAATCCCGCTTACTCTGCTACTTGAATTTATGCTCAATTTTGACTGCATATCGATAAGCATCTCCAAGACATGTCCAAGAAATCCATCTTTGTTTGGATGTACCTATGCAGACCACTGTGATACTTCAAAACTAAGTGTCGCTCAGAGTCTTTTATACCCAACTTTGAATGCAAGGTATGAAATATATTAGTGTACTCTGACACTGTTTAATCTGTTTTATGATGCAGAGTCGTCCATCTCATGTACTGGTCATCATAGTTTCTGACAGAGCAGAACTACTCCTTTAGGGAATCTACAAAGTTTTCCCAAGGGGGTTCTCTCTTGAATGGTGTAGATTCATTCACGGTGTACCTCTCCTAGTAACCTTCCCACCAAGCTCTGACACGGGGATGGTATTTACGGAGCGCGAAGGTGATCTTTTCACTATCAGAAAAAATTTGGACGGAGTAATAACCTTCTAGCATATTCAACCATTTTTCTAGAGTAATTGCATCTATCTAGCCTTCAAACAAGGGGATATCAAAATTGACTTGTGCCATGAAGGGTGTCGCACCTCCAAAATGGTTGCTTGTCGGAGATGCATCAGTCATCACCATCGGTAGTCTTCGAAGGATATTAGCGAAGTTGTCCATCATCTTGTTCCTTTGTCGCATGAGGGCTTCCTCGAGAAACATCTTGAAAGGATCTCCTGGTCTATCATCTCTCTTTTCTTCCACCATGGGAGCTCTCTTGCGCCAGAGAGGGAGGTTGTCCTCAAGTGAAACTAGCTCGAGGCCCAAATCTCTATACCTTGACCTCATCGAGGACCAGCACTGAGAAATGACAAGGAGCAGACTGCTTTGATACCACTGATCCAGATTATTTTGAGAATGACATGAAGATAGAAATATAACATAGATATAACAAGGAAATACATAGAGGTATTGCAAGAAACACATAAATATAGTGAAACCCAACTTCTATTAATGAATAAAAGAGAAAAACAATGTAGAACACAAACTGGCATAATGGGGTAGCTTATCTCTGAAAATAAGGAGATGTTTTCTACGCTTCATTCACAACAAGCTTTACATCACGCTCCATTGCATGCTTAAAGGGTCTCCTTCACCTCAATTATATATGAGAGAGTGAGAGGAGAACAATTGCCATGATGCATGTGGGATAAATTAATCTAAGTTTATACAATGCCATAGGTGTAATATCCCTAGGCCGAACCCAATTGTAATGTAAATGAAAGTGTACTTAAGCTGGTGGGCTGTTTGATATCATTTTTGTATGCACCTTTCATGGTATAGTGCGTGCATGTACTGCGCGGTAAAATGAGGAAGTGTGCACATTCCAGGATACTGTGTGCAACAACTTAAGTGTGCGGGATTTTGAGGCCAGGGAGCCTTTGTGTATATGCTATGTTTTACAGGCCGATGAGCCAGTTTTGTGATTATTAGGCCGAAGAGCCTAGATGTTAAAGGCCAGTGCGTCTACTTTTGTATATGTCTCATCATTAATATAAAATACATCGTTGTGCACAGACTGACCACGATAAAAGAGTATGGAGGACTAAACTCCACTAGTTTAGGAAAGGTTGGGAGCTAGAGGTTAAGGGAAAAGGGGCTAAGCTAGGGAGCTTAAGCCAGAAAGGAATATTATATTGATATTTCTTAAATTATAAAGTATGGATAATTATTTTATCCTAAGTTCTAAAGATGGGGACAAGTGGGCCAAAGTAGCTCCCAACATGACAAGTGTCAAGTTGGGGACATGCATAAATATTGTTTGGACTTAGTTCATTTCTCATCATTCTTTCCATGATTCATCATTCCCTCCATCAGTCAGCCATGATTCCATGACCATTTCATTCAGACATCCATGGAGCTATCCTTCGTACCTTCATGACTGTACCTGAACATGTATACATAGCCATTATGTTTGTGTATTTGGTTAGCTTGGGAGCTGGAATGAAGAGGCGGGTTGTCAGGCCCGTCAGATATTGAAGAGGCGGGTTATCAGGACCGTGAGAAATTTCTCCTTGGGTGAGAGAATTGTTGGGAATTGATTTCCAGAAGGTGCTACACTGCAGCTACAGTTCTCTGAGACTTCCTGTCTGGCATGTTGTTGAAGCTCGGAAAGGAAGTGGGGCAACTGAAGGACTGTTGAGCAGAGAAGGGGCACACTTCCTGGGTGGGACAGGCATGCGGGGAATGAGGGACTGTAGGCTGTTAGTTGAGTGAGAACATGTGACAAAGTCTTTCATGTTGTCCATGAGCCATTAGCCTGGTTAGGAAACCTTTACTCGGGTGGAGTCTAGTCCTAGTTCGGGGGTGACCCACTGCTGAGAGTGATGAGCAGTGTGGTCTAAGGCTAGGAGGTTTGTGGAAGGTCTGCACCCAGTTGGTAATATTCTTACCAAGATAAGTGTCAACTGTGTGATAAATTTACATGTTGCATTGTTATTTACGTGTTTATTTTATGGGTTTATTCTATGTGTGGTTATAATTGTCTTTATACTTACGGGTAATGCTTGTATATGTTGCATGTATACGTTTACTGTTATTTTAGTATGAATCTGTGCATTTACATAATGTATTTGTATGTTTACATGTTATATATATGTTTCGCAAGAGCTCTCTGTGTATATATTTTAATTGCATGCAGTTCGAAAAAATTCATCTGGCATAGCTCAGTTGGAACCTAGGTATGTTACAATATGTTCCGCAGAGAGAACAAAAGCGTTCTCTCGTGTATCGTGGCTCGACCTGGGTGGTCGGGGATGTTATAATAGGCATGTAAAACACTAGGACTTTCTGGGTGATCACCCATACCAGTACTACTCTAGCCCGAACGCGCTTAACTACAGAGTTCTAATGGGATTTGGTGCATCAATGCTATGTTGTAGGCATGTACACAACACCACTAGGAAATCATTACATGATTTTTGTAATTAACAAATGAAGATGATATTACATTCCATTCCCCATCAAAAGGGTGAATATCATGGTTTATCAAAACCATAGGCTTGAAATGTTGATTCAGTGGAAAAGGTGGTTGGCAACCGAGATCCACCTGGATCATACAATGACTAATCACCTTAGTGTTGCCACAAACATTGTCAACAATAATAACATGGGAACTACTTACAAAAAAACATCACCAAACCTGTGGGTGGTACTCAACCATGTGATTCAAAATTAGTTCTAAAGGCTTTGTTTTAAAAAACCCACTAATTCAAATTCTTATAACTGATTTCTCAATTTCCCACAATTGCATTAAAAATTGGCTTTATTAATTAAAAAATAACATTTAAAGGTTGAAATTTAAAAACCATAACTGAAATAACATAAGCAATACTCAACAAATTGATAATGGAGTTCTATAGGCTACGTCTCTATAATATCCCCAAGGACGAGCCCTATTGTAATCATGTTTATGAATTGCAAATCATGTTTTGTAGGCTGGTGAACCGAGTATTGATAAGTTGGTAGGTTTATGTGTTTATTAGGTCAGAGAGCCTAAGTGTTAAAGGTGAGGAGCCTGTTTTTGTATATGTAATATGCAAAACACTAATAAAGATTAAACATCGTTGCGTGCAGACCGACCACGAAGAAAGAGTGACGAGGGACTAAGCTTCCACAGGGTGGGTAAGGGAAAAGGGGCTGAAAGGTTGGAAAGAGGGGATAATCTTAGGGGCTTAAGTCCTTGGGAATAATAATTTATTATTATTGCAAAGCTATGTGACAAACATGTTTTTATCCTAAGTTCTGGGAGAGGCAACGCATGCAGCTCCAACGTGTGAAAAAGGGGAACTCATACTTGATGGAGTGCATGCAGCTTCATGGGTGACATGTGTTAGCCCAGGCACATGCAATTTAACCCAAGAATTGAGTCGTGATGGGGGTTCATCCTCCATTCTGCCGTCGGTTGTCTGAAACCGAGAATTTTGTCTGATCTCTAGATGCCTCACACAGCTCTGAAACCTAAAGCCTGTGATGTTTTCTTGAGAATTCGATACACCCTCTGTCTGAACTGTTGAGTATGTCTTCGACCTCTGCGTGGATTCCTTGTCACACACCCTGAAAACCAGTGGCAAACCCGTGAATTTAGCCATGTCACCTATGTGTCCTGTGAGCGCAGCCTATCCGCTCTTGTAGAGTCGAGTCTGTACCTGAACTATCTTTGGGTTTCTGCCTTCTGTGTTTCCTGAGTGGAATTGACCAGTTGTTGTTGTTGTTATCCTCACTTTGCAGGAATTGGGTTGAAGCTAGTTGAAGAACCGGGTTGTGAGGCTCGTGGTAGAAAAGGCAGGTTGTGAAGCCTATGAGAAACTCTCTCCAGGTGAGAGAGTTTGATTGGAAGTGGTTTTCTCCCAGAGAGATTCCAGCACCAGCTATGGAGCTCTGAAAATTTATGATCCGGCCTGTTGCCGAGACCCAGAGAGGGAGGTGAAGCACCGATGGACCGTGATTGTGAAGGTGTATACTCCTAGGCGGAACATGCATGTGGGGACTGATAGTCCATGAGTAGTGGGCGTAAGAAGGCTCCTAGAGAGAATCCTTCATGTTGCTCTGTGCAGTTTTCCTGTAACCTCGGCCTAGTCTAGGATTCCCTTGCCTTAGGTGGAGCTTAGTCCCAGCTCGGGGGTGACCCACTGCTGAGCGTAATGAGCACCAAGGTATAAGGGTGGGAGGTTCGTGGAAGGTCTACACGTAGTTGGTGGAGCTACTACAGTTTCAAAGATAAGTATATGCATGTGTTTAATTTCAATTAAAATGCATGTCTGTGATGCTTGCAATATTATCATGTATTCCATTGCAATGATATTTACTGTTAATTCCATTAATTTTGTAGTTTAGCAATAATTATATGTTTACTTTGTTAATTCATTTAACTTCACTTAAATGCATACTATATAAGTGTTATTACATGTAGTAGCATTGCTCGGTAGTGGGGTTGATGGTCGGGGACGTTACAATATGGTATCAGAGCCCATGTTTTCAACACTGAGCCTGGATGAGCCGGATAAGTGGTCTTTGGACACAATGTTTCAAGAGGAAATTGTGTTTGGAGGACTAATTTCGGACCTTAGAATGTTTTTGAGTGCCAAGGGGTTACTTGGTCGTGTTACGAAGCTCAGGAGGAGTAGCGGTAGAATAAAACTACAGCCGACGTGGTATTTGACCAGAGAGAGAGAGCGCTCAACACTTGGGGTGTTGGAGCCGTAGGATCTATTCGAACGGAAGGGAAATTCAGTACGACCGTCAGAGCTGGAGAAGGTACAAGAGGGTTATCCTAGAAGCCCTTCAGAGTTTGACAATCGGGAGAAGCGGGGTGTGCAGAGGCATAAACACCCGAAACCCCGAAGTCCCGAGGGAGATCTACACCCTAGATCTGGAGAAAAGAACTTGACCGTTGGATCAAGCAGAAGAGAAGATTGTAATTTTAGGAGTTCGGCTATCAGGAGAAGTGGGATGTGCCATTGCACAAACTGCCGAAGTTCAAAGTTCCGAAGCGAAAGAGTAGACGTGGTGGGGCTGGATGATGTCGCTAGTATTCTACCATGTGGCATCCTATGTGAGCAGGGTTAGTGGGCTCGAGGTTACGTAACGTAGTTAAAGGTTGGAGGACCCACAATGGCATTGATCACGATGCATCAAGATCAACGATCAGGGGACATTGCAGGGACCCAAGTTGCATGAAAGATAATTCTCCAAAGCGGCCCCTCAATTCAAACTGTGGTTTCATTGAGGGGTTACGTGTCAGCGTCAGGAGAATTGTGGGACGAAAGGCGGGTTGCTCCAAACCACCATTGCATGCCCCCACAATTAGGAAAACATTAAGTGATGTGATGTAATAACGTCACCTAAGGTGACATGGGAGTGTTCAGAGATTAATGGTTCGGGGTGTGCGGATGTGAAATATTCTGAATTCCCGAAGTCCCAGAACTCATATGCCTGAGGTTCCACCGTGAGTGTCATTCGTTGGATGCTGGGTAGACGTGGACCGTTGATCCACCCTACTGCATGAGTTCGGTAACTTAGAACTCCGAGTGACTGTTGCGTTATGCTTGGAAATCTTCCGAAGCCGAAGGCCGAAGGCCTGAGTGCGCGCTTATTGATCCAGGCGAGTGGTCACGACCCGCGATCACGTGGGTTGGGGACTAAGAGAAAAGGGGCTTGTGCCCGAAGGATTGTTACAGAGCCGAGCAGAGCTCAGAAAATTCATGAAATATGAACGTTTTCTTGAATCAAATTTGTTTATGAATGTTGTGGGATTTGTTAAGGAATAATGGCTTGACAAATTCCGGTTGTCTGCACATTGTGTTTGCAAAAGTTTAACGAGTGCTAGAACCGAATAGAGTTTCCATTGAGTGCAAATAAATGGGGGAAGCACATAATGCTTCCAGTTCAGAGAATGAAGCAAAAGGAATGGATGTTCATTTGGGAGTTGAAGGGTCAAACTCCAATGGGCATGGAGAAGAGATAGATAAGGAAGAGCACATGATGAAAATCATTGAAAGATTGCAAAAAGATGCCCAAACTCACCAAGTAGATAGCAAGAAGCTTATGAAAGTTAAGGACAAGCAAGGAGAATTCAACTTAAAGTTGATGAAGAGTCTAGAGGGAATAGAAAAGAAGTTGGACAAGGTGAGAGACTCGAGAAAAACAGGGAGTCACCAGGATTTTGAGGGAAGAAGATCAAGGAGTGTTGGTAGACACCATCATCACTCCCAAGGTCGCTCCAAGAGGAGGGCACACAATAGTTCAAGCCCATCTCTTACCAGAAAGCACATGAGATCTGGAGTGGATGAGTTGAAGGGAGAAATGAACAAGATTAAGCCTCCTACGTTTGATGGAGAACATAAGAAGGAGGAAGATGTCAAAACATGGTTGCTTGGCATGAGGAAATATTTCCAACTGCAGAATTATTCCTCTCATGTAGAAGGAATAATTGCAATGTATCAACTGAAGGGAAAGGCATCAATATGGTGGGATCAACTTGTGCAGGTACAACACATTAGAGAGAAAGATATCACTTGGAGAGAATTCAAGAGGTATTTCGAGAAGAAATACTTGACTAAAAGATATTATGACAGAAATATGAAAGAGTTCTTTGAACTCAAGCTGGGCAGGATGACCATTGATGAATATGAAAGAAGGTTTCTGGAATTGCTAAAGTATGTCCCGTTCATAAAAGATGAGACTGCCAAGATTCAGAGGTATCTAAGTGGATTGCCACCTTCCATTGGTGACAAGATTAAGTATGATGATCCTAAGACTATGGAAGAAACTATAAGAAGAGTGAAATGCTTATATGAGCAGCCAAGAGAGAAGCCTACTTTCTGGAAGGCTTGGGAAGACAAGAAGAAATTCCAGATGGATCAGAGGAAGAAGGGAACTAAGCCACCCTTTTTCAAAAACAGTCCTCAAGGACAACCATCGTTTAGAGAGTCGAGAATGGCTGACGTAGGGGAACAAAGGGCAAGGCAGACACCCATTCAGTGTTGGGGCTGTCAGGGGAGCCACAAGTATAGAGATTGTCCCCACAAAAATGGCAAAGTGAGAGCTGTCCATAATGTTCAACAAGAAGAAACAGTGGAGGACATAGGCAGTGGAATGCCAAGGATCTATGCAGCCCTGGACAACAAGCAAGCTAAATTTCAGTCGCACATGATTGAAGTGGAAGGTGGAGCAAGAAGGTATCCTGCAAGTGCATCCTGTGCGCATATTGGACCAGAAAAGCAAACAACTCTGGAATCAAGCCATAGGGATTGTAAAGGTCCAGTGGACCTGGTACAGTCCTGAGGAAATGACATGGGAGCATGAGGATGCTATGCGAGAAGAATACCCACATCTTTTTGAAGATTTTGAAAATCTTGTTGATGCTGTGTGAAAATTGCACTGAAGACAGTGCAAAAATAAGGAGAGGGGATTGTAATATCCCCAAGGATGAACCCTGTTGTAATCATGTTTATGAATTGTAAATCATGTTTTGTAGGCTAGTGAGTCGAGTATTGATAAGTTGGTAGGCTTATGTGTTTATTAGGCGAGAGAGCCTAAGTGTTAAAGGCCAGGAGCCTGTTTTTGTCTATGTAATATACAAAACATTAATAAATATTAAACATTATTGTGTGTAGACTGACCACGAAGAAAGAGTGATGGGGGACTAAGCTTCCACATGGTGGGTAAGGGAAAAGGGAATGAAAGGTTGGAAAGAGGGGCTAAGCTTAGGGGATTAAGTCCTTGGGAATAATAATTTATTATTATTCCAAAGCTGCGTGACAAACATGTTTTTATCCTAAGTTCTGGGAGAGGCAATGCATGCAACTCCAACATGTGTAAAAAGGGAACACATACTTGATGGAGTGCATCCAGCTTCATGGGCGACATGTGTCGGCCTAGGCACATGCAATTTAACCCAATAATTGATCCATGATGGGGGTTCATCCTCCATTCTGCCGTCGACTGTCTGAAACGGGGAATTTCGTCGGATCTCTGTATGCCTCACACAACTCTGAAACCCGAAGCCTGTGATGTCTTCTTGAGAAGATGATACACCCTCTGCCTGAACTGTTGAGTCCGTGTTTGACCTCTGCGTGGATTCCTTGTCACGCACCCTGAAAACCAATGGCAAACCTGTGAATTGAGCTGTGTCAATTGTGTGTCCTATGAGCCCAGCCTATTCGCTATTGCAGAGTCAAGTCCGTACCTGAACTGTCTTTGGGTTGCTACCTTATGTGTTTCCTGAGTGGAATTGATTAGTTGTTGTTGTTGTTATCCTCACTTTGCGAGAATTGGGATGAAGGTTGTTGAAGAACCGGGTTGTCAGGCCCGTGGTAGAAGAGGCAGGTTGTCAGGCCTGTGAGCAACTCTCTCCAGGTGAGAGAGTTTGCTTGGAAGTGGTTTTCTCCCAGAGAGAGTCCAACACCAGCTACAGAGCTCTCAGAATTCATGATCCGGCTTGTTGCCAAGACCCAGAGAGGGAGGTGAAGCACCGATGGACTGTGCTTATGAAGGTGTATACTCCCGAGTGGAACAAACATGTGGGGAATGAGAGTCCGTGAGTAGTGGGCGTAAGAAGGCTCCTGGAGAGAATCCTTCTGGTTGCTCTGTGCAGTTTTCCTGTAACCTCAGCCTAAGATTCCCTTGCCTTGGGTGGAGCTTAGTCCTAGCTTAGGGGTGACCCACTACTAAGCGTGATGAGAAGCAAGGTCTAAGGCTGGGAGGTTCATGGAAGGTCTGCACGTAGTTGGTGGAGTTACTACAGTTTCAAAGATAAGCATATGCATGTGTTTAATTTCGATTAAAATGCATGTCTGTGATGCTTGCAATATTGTCATGTATTTCGTTGCAATGATATTTACTGTTAATTCCATTAATTTTGTATGTTAGCAATAATTATATGTTTACTCTGTTAAGTCATTTAACTTCATTTAAATACATACTATATAAGTATTATTTCGCGTAGTAGCGTTGCCCGACAGTGGGGTTGATGGTCGAGGACATTACAGTCTCCAGGTTTTCTTCAATTGACGAACTGATCCATTTAGAAGGATGGACAATACATATCTACATCAGATAATGGCCTTCAATCTACAAAAATTGTCTTTGATGTACTCTAGGAAGATAACAATGGCTTTCCTACAATCAATGAACTCAAGCTTGCCTTATTCTCCCAATGAAGGGGTTCTCTGTTGTTGATCGCATGGAAGTCCTGTAGGGTTTCTTCACAGTCACCGACTATATCTTGGGCACATTGAGGTATTTATGGAGTGCCACAGAGAATTCATCCTAAAGGGTTTTGACTGCAACTTCTCAAAGTTATGGCCGAACAAATGTAGCTCAAACGACATACCTTATCATAGTCCAAGATGGGATTGGCACATGGATTTGGCTCACCTAAACCTAGAGTAAAAGACACCCACTGCATGTGGTAATTGATGGCGAGCCATGTTCTTCCCACCAAAGGCATGCAAACTGAAAAAACCACATCTGCGTTCAACTCTCCAAATACCGTGTAGAAGAGGTCTTTTAAAGAGTATGCATTGTTGCTACATGCAATTATTCTCTTTCATTAGTGGAATTTAATGCATAATCATCTTCCAAGCTGGGTCGCAAGACAATAAACAATTTTTCGTTGAATAAGAATTGATTTAAAATGTCAAGTTTGCACTTGGATCATGGAGGTTGATTATTCAGAGGTGCATGGGTGACACATCAAAGGTTAAAAATATTTATAATCGACCTCCACATTGCTTGGGAATTGAGTAAATGGCTTGGGCGTTAATCCTGGATCGATTATGGGGATCAGGGATCCTCCTAGATCACTATGCCACAATGCCCGCCCACTAGCCATATGCTTAAGAATGTCAAAGGCTAGTGATGAACTATTCAATTCAAGATAGGGCTCCAAGAGGAGTGCATGCATTGTTTGTTTTATGAATTAATTAGAAACATATATAGCTTCCATGTCTTCCATGTTTGCATTTCATTTGAAAAGGAAAACAAAAAATGAAACAAGCAAACACACTTGTGGATGTCTAACAAATAAATTTAAATATACAATCCAACGATAGATGTGGCCAAAAGAACTAACAATATTGTGGCTAGTGATTTCTTATGTTTTGCACATTTTTTGTACTATCAAAAGAATTCATTATGTCGTGGTCTTGTGATTACAACGAAAAGGAAAGTAGGAGTTACACATCCAACCATTGTGATGTTGAACTCTCACTTGGGGGAATATTTTCAACAACAACATAACACAAACACTATAACTTCTACCAATTTGCATTGTCTTTATAATTTAGGTAAAGGGAGTCATCAATTTATCATCTCTTACAATTTTTTGTTAGCCATCTCTCTTCCCTCTTATGGTAGTGCCTGTCACTTGCTTGATTTCTATACCCTTGAGTGTTAATTGCCTTTGTTATGAAGTTAGCAATTTATACATCAATGGTGGGTCTCAATTTGTCCCTAGTGGAATGAGTGCTAGAGTTATTCTTCCAAAGTTATTTCTGGAGGATTTTAATCATGAGGCATGGAACACATCACCCTCCCATAAACTTGTACATGCTTAACCAAGGAACTTGAAATAACCTTAGGCATGCGTAATATACTTGTCCACACATAATTAAGAAAATATTTAGTTAATATTATTGTCGCACAAATAATGTATAATTATTGTAATGTAGCACAAATCGATAGTTCAAGCCAATACGCCTACCTTTAACAAATAAACTACACATTAACAAGATTGATAAAAAAAACTTTCCTTTGTTTTAAAAATAATACTAGTAGGAATTTAAACAAAATTTAAACTAAAACATAAAACGTTCCTTAATTGATGCCCTTTGCTTATTGTTCGTTTTCTGAGCCTCAGGGATGATATGTAAATTTTGATAAAGGCCTTGGTGAAGGAGTCTAGTGAACATTGTAATAACTAGATGCATAATTGAGACTATTACAAGACATTGTATAGTAAAAAAAATCTTTTTGAGTCTTCAAAGACAATAAGAAGTGTATTCTGATTTTACACTTGAAATATCGAATATAAAGATATTTTCTTTTGAAAAAATAAATTAAACCAAAATATATGCAACCAAAGCTCGTAGATAATTGTTACTCTAATAACTTAATATACGACTTTAATGTTGATTTGTGTAGAGCATGTAATATAAAGAATTATGAATTCTCTAGACTAGAGATTTCGATAGAGAATCACCGCATGTAGACTCGTACTCGCAATAATCACCCAACAAGATCATTCCATGTTTAAACATTAATAATTTCTTATGCTTAAATATTAATAATTTCCTATTATTTTCAACATATCGTGAGTTGCCAATAGTACTAACATGTTAATGTGTCTGAAATTCATAACAAAACAAGAAGTTAAATACGAGGATAAGGTAGTCGTGTACATCACATCACATTTAAATAAAAGAAAAAAAGAAAGTATTTTTAATGTTCATGAAGCTAAAAAAATAGTTTATGGTACAATTGTTTTTCCATTTGACTTTTGTATTCGACCCTTTTCATGTGTACATCACATCACAATATGGGGAGTAGCTTACATCACTTTTTTCCAAACAGAGTTTTTTTTTTTTAAATAATATAATATTACATTACTTATCAACTTCTTTCAAAACAAGGACTGCATGTTAGCTTAGTCCATGTCAAATAGATTTAGAAATAAAATATAACTAAACTAGATCATTTAACTAGATATAGTTGTATTTGCTATAAAATAAATACATTATTATAATATATACACGACATTAAAATAAATGCACTTCAAAAATATTGAAATTTTAAAATCCTCTTAACATGATTAAATCATTTTTCTTTATTTTCAATTATCTAGAAATTGGGCACAACTTTTAAATATTTATAAGAACAAATATTCCTTAAAATTTATATATGTTTCGTGAGTGGGTCTAATGGTTAAGAACATGTGTTTCCTCTTAAGAGGTCACAAGTTCAAATCTAGAGGGGGGTAGGGTATGTATACCTCCGTTTACCAATCAAATCATTAGGCATAGGGGGATCCCTTATCCCACAAACAAGGAGATCTCATATACCAATTTAGTGTGGCTTGGCCGTGACCTTAAAAATAGATTATTATATTATTATTATATAAACCAAAATAAATTCATATTCATATTATAAAATAAAATATTTTCAAATATATTTTTAATATTCACATTTCACTGTTAGTTTTTTAATGAAAAAATGTTTTTAAAACGTGTTTAACAAATAATCAAATCAGCTTCTAAGTAAAAAGGTTTTTGCAACTGTTGATTTAAAAGAAAAAGGCAATGGATAACCCAACGCCCACGTGGAATCCAGCTAGTACAACGCAAATTTAGTGTTAAATAAAAGAATCCAAATTTTATTCACCAACTTTGGTTACGTGTGTGCATATTACGAAAGACCCATTTAAAGCATTGAACGTGATAAGACTTTTTAAAAGAGACTTGGTCTGTGGATTAGCACGACACGTCCTCACAAGTCTCAAAGATGTCACTCTGCTGCCTATCCAATCCCTTTAAAGCTCTTATCAAATAGAAGTATTAGGAATCTCCTCAAAGTAATATTTAACTATTCAGAAATAAGTAAGGGTTTATTATGTTCATATAAAATATTAATATAATATATAAATATAATAACAAGTGGGCACAAAATTTGGAACTCGGTGTGATGGTATTTATAATAAATTTTATTGATTATAAAATTAATTTTAAGTATTGAAATACTTGAAGGAAGCAATAAAATTTGAAACATATTAACCAATTAGTGATAAGAAAAATAATTATTTTTGTTATATTAAAAAATATGTATTTGTTTTCTTAAGTTAAACATTACATTTCCCACATAAATTCAAAATAAAAAATAAATTAATGTCAAATCAATAGCAAATTCATTAATATAGTCCTGCTTTAACAGAAACTAATAAAATATTATATCACTTATCAACTTTTTTCAAAATATTAGATTTTCATATGTCGAAAAACCAAAATAACCAAAATAAGATAATCATGCTTACAATGTATCAAGAGACCAAGACTCTTTCAAAAAGTCTTATCACATACAATGTCGGCCTCATCCTCATTTAGAGTTGTTATGATAGCCGACTCATCGCTAGCATGCATACAATTAATAGCAATATGTTCAACCTATTATGTTATTATAATTTTAGATGTAGAATTTCAATGAAGTTAATCAATAGAAATATAGTGGAGACTAACAACAAAATGTCTCGTGGAAGAATGATGCATGAATCAATGGTGACACGGAGGACATCTCCAAAGTAAACATAAAAGAAGAGAACAAGACACGTCATCTCCTTTGAACCATCATGAAAGCCTTACCATTCATAGAAGTTCAAGAATGCTAACAAATAACATGTATCATGGGCATGTGACACGTGCCCTAATGTGAGGTTGTATGAGGTGGTCCAATTATTAATGTAATAAATATTATTTTAAATATTTTAATATGAATTATGAGTTCTATTATGCAACTAGTTATAATTTTAAAGAAATATATATATATAATGTTGCAACTAGTTATAATTTTAAAGAAATATATATATATATATATATATATATATATATAATGTTGGGATAAAAAATTTACATGATAACCAATTACTAAATATTTATAATACACTGCTATGTAAAGAATAATAAAAACAAGGCTACATAATAACATATAACTCCATATTATTCATCATCACTTACAACATATTTAAGCACATATAAAGATCCCTATACATATAATCCATATCCATATGCATATTTGACAAGGACATATCTTGTCCCAATTTCAAGTAATTTCAAGTATTGTGGTTGAAGTTCGATTTCCAATTTGAGATCAATTTGAGATCCTCTTGTTTAAGTAAAGGCACTTCTTCTGCTGTAGAACCTTGAGTGCTTTGTGGGGGGTCGTCGGAGTTTTCCATCATGGAATCGTTTACATCTCCACTGGTGGCGTATTTTATTTTCCCTTTTGTCTTCTTGCACTGAGCTCTGACTTCCTTGGGCTACGTTCTCTGTTCTGCATCTGTATCTTCCCGATACATCTCACTTTCACTCCACTGGCCCACCTTTTCCCATCTTCTGCTGCAGTCTCTTGAGTGCTTTGTGGGGGGTCGCCGGAGTTTTCATCATGGAATCGTTGACATCTCCACTGGTGGAATCTTCCGATGATCCATACTGGAATCAGGCGGGGCTCTTTGACAAAGTAGATGCCCTCATTTCAAACTCTTTGCATTTTCCCTCCAATTCCCTTTTTTCAAAATCTTCTACTCCCTCGACCCCTGTGGTTCAGTCTACTTTACTGAAAACTGATCCACCGGCTCCTAACAACTTTTTATCTGCCCCCTCGACTCCCCCCCCCTTCCAGAAGCCTGCTTACAGTCGAAAAGTCTGGAAAGCAAAACGGAAATCTGCTCGCTTAGTTCTGGGTGACGGTGTATGTTTAGAAGAACTTTGTAAAATGTCTACTTGTGCCATTGTTGGAAGGATCTCTTACAAGAGTCTGAACCCTCAGCCGCTGGAGGAGTGGATCAAGAACACTTGGCTTCCTCTCCTTGGTTACTCGCCGGAGGTTCAATATCTCAAGAAAGGTTGGTTTTGTTTTCACTGCAACTCCCCTGATGATGTATCTCTTTTACTGTCCTCTCTTTGGGTCTTCGAGGGTAGTAGCCTCATGCTCAAGCGCTGGAGACTGGCTTTCGATCCAGATACAGACTATTTCAGTCTCCGACACCTTTGGGTGCTCCTTCCGGGACTCCCACTGCACCTATGGAATGAAGAAGCACTGAGGGCTATTGGTAACGCTCTGGGCAAGTTTATAGCATTGGATACTCAGTCTCTCAAAAGCTCCTTTAGGACTATGGGCAAAGTATTGGTTGAAGTTGACATTACAGCGGGGCTGCCTGAAACTTTGGAAGTAGATTGGCGGGGTCGTAAGCTGCTCCAGAAGTTGGATTATCTTGGGCTTCCCTTTCGCTGTAATCTCTGCAGGGAGACCGGGCATCTTCGCAGATCCTGTCCTGGCAAGGCCCCCATTGACCCATCCGACGATTCTGAACTCTTCCTAAACCCTCCCGAATATCCTGCTCCTGACCCTGCTCTTGCTCACCTAGACGTTCCTTTTGGCTCCTACTCTCCTCCTGTATCCATGGATGAGGCCACTCCGCGAGATAAACTTTTTCAGATCTGTCCGGCTCTCTTTTATTCATTTTCAAACTCAGAGAAAGAAGTCATAGATAATTTCTCGTGGCTCGTGTCTCCTTCGGGTTCAATTATCCCCCATCCTACGACTTTGCAGACTTCCTTTCCAGTTCAGTCTCCACCCGCAGACTTTGTCACTCGCCCGACTTCGAGTCTCCATGCCACCTCTTTGGCCCCGGCCCCTATTCCGCCTCATCCTCACTCTGTTCCGTTGCCCCCCCCTAGCCCTCCACCTTCCTGTCAGGAACCGGACACAGCTTTCACAGTGCTTCCTGGACAAAATCAGGCTGAGATGGACAGTGAGTCTTTATTGGAGGAGATAAACAATTCTGTTCTACCCTCCTTTCTTCCACCGAGTACAGTGCAACTGCCGGGATTCCGAGGAAAAGACCTCCTCCTGCCCATTCCTGAGGAGGGTACTTCCTCTTCTGCTCATCAGGGAAAAGAGGCAAAGTCATATGCTTGGTCGAGAGGTATCAGCTCGGAACTGTCCCCCCTCCAGACCAGAAGCTCCAGGAAAAAAAAGGAGAGTTTGAACAATTTGCAAACTGACTCAGTCCCTTCTACTCTCGACAGTAAGGCCCTTAGAGCACAGAAAGCCTTGGCTCGCACTAAGTAATGTTAGTACTCTCTTTAAATATTCGAGGGATTGGAGGCACCCTCAAGGCTGCCTCCTTTAGAAGATTACTAGATTGCTCAAAGCCCGATATCATTTTCCTTCAAGAAACCCTCTCGGCCGACCACAAAGCGAGAGATTTTGTTCATCTGTTCCGCCCCTCTTGGATCTCGGCAGCTGTAAACTCTATTGGAACTTCGGGTGGGATGCTGGTAGCCTGGGACCCTGGTCTTTATAATCTGAGACCCTACCTTACTAGTGGGGGAATTCTGATCCTGGGCCGTTGTTTAGCTTCTAAGCAGGATGTCGCCTTACTTAATGTCTATGGGCCCTGCATCGACAAACATAGCTTCTGGTCTAAGTTGGACTCCATTGGTCTAATCTCCATCCCAAATCTCATTATTGGTGGAGATCTGAATTTAATACTTTCAGCGAAAGAAATTTGGGGTGGTTCCTGCTCCCTGGGCTCTTCTGTAGCTTTCTTCAAAGGGATCTTTGATTCAAACCACCTGATTGATATCAGGCCGAACCGTCTAACCCCCACCTGGAGGAATGGGAGACCCGACCCTGCTGCAATTGCTAGAAGACTAGACCGCTTCCTGGTGGCTGAAAACATTTTGACTTCGTTGGGATTTCCAGCTTCCTGGGTTGAGTTCCCCTTTGTTTCCGATCATGCGCCTGTTCTCCTTCAGCTGAGGCTCCCTGTGCTTCACATTTCTCCTCCTTTCAAGTTTAATCAACATTGGCTCTCGTCCGAGGCTTATTCCGACTTAGTCCATTCAATCTGGAGGGACCCACGCTTTCTTTCTGAAGACAATCCCCAACGGCGCCTTGTATGGAAGTTAAAGGTACTCAAAACCAGCTCGAAAGTTTGGTACCATGACTTAAAATTGCTGCATAAATCTAGTTTAATCAAGCTGGAAACAGATATTTCTCAGATTTTTTTCAACTCGTCTTTGGCCGATTTAACTTTGGAGGAGTCGGCCTCACTGAAACAGCTGGAATCTGCAAGAGATTCCATTCTTCTTTCGGAGGAGAAAGCCTGGCGTTTACGTAGCCGAGAGACTTGGCTCAAAAGCGGCGACACAAACTCTAGGTTTTTCCATAAAGTTGCCAGCTATAACCGGGACAGGAAATATATTTGGTCTATTAAAGATAGCAGTGGTGAATTTCTAAGTGGACAGCATGCCCTCCAGGATGAGGCAGTCGCACATTTCAGTCGACTATACAAAAAATCCACTAACCCTGATGTCCCGGGAATGGTGACTTTGGCTAGTCTCTTCTCCAAATTCGCCTCTGAAGTTGAAGCGGCAGAACTCTATAAACCTGTTACTCTCACCGAGATTAAAAATATCCTGTTACATTTCAAGTTGGAAAGAAGTCCCGGACCAGATGGTTGGTCGTCAGAATTTTTTTTCTACTTTTTTTATCTTGTTGGCTTGGACCTCCTACAGATGGTGGAGGACTCCCACATTTCTGGTAAGATTGTAGGAAGTCTCAATTCTACTTTTATTGTCTTGATTCCAAAAGAAAGCAACCCACTCTCTTTTGGAGACTATCGCTCGATCTCCCTCTGTAATCTCATTTACAAATTAATTTCTAAAGTCATTTCAAACCGGATCAAGCCTCTTCTTGAACGGAGTCTCTCTGCCGAGCAGTTGGGTTTCTTGCAGGGCAGAAGAATACAGGATGCCATCGGAGCTGCCCATGAAGGCATACACAGTATAAAGAAGAAAAACCTTAAAGCTCTAGTCATGAAACTTGATCTCAAACAAGCTTTCGATTGCATTGATTGGGAGTTCTTGAGACTAATTCTCCACACTGTAGGTTTTGGTGCTTTGTTCATCAATTGGATTATGGCCCGTGTCTCTAGCTCCTCCTTTGCAGTTTTGATAAATGGCGAGGCTTCCAGCTTCTTCAAAAGTGAGAGGGGGCTCCGCCAGGGATGCCCACTCTCTCCCTACCTCTTCATTTTGGTTATGGAAGGGCTCAACCTTCTCCTCTCAAATTTTTTTGCGGAGCACCATATCTCCGGCATAAATGTTTCAAAACTCGTTAAACTGGTCCATCTTTTATTTGTTGACGACGTGCTTCTCATGTCAAAAGCGGATTTATCGGAATGGATGATAATTCTTGAGGTGCTCCAGCTGTTCTGTTCAGCCTCAGGCTTAGCCATTAATTATTCAAAATCTTCAGTCTACTACTGGGGTATTTCGGAGGCTGAACTTTCCACTCTCGAGAGATCTATTCCTTTTACTTTTGCTCACCTGAAAGATGGTTTCAGGTATCTCGGCTTTCAGTTAAGATTGGGTGTCTCCTCGCCTGATGATTGGAATTGGCTGGTGACTCATTTTGAAAGAAGAATTAATTTCTGGTGTAACAAATTTCTGTCCCTGGGGGGTCGGTTCATCTTGATTAAATCAATTCTGGAAAGTCTCCCTGTGTTCTGGATGTCCCTTGAAAAATTACCAAACAAGATTGTTACTTTTCTCCGGAGGCTCATTTACAATTTTCTGTGGAAAAGCAGACCAGGCCATTCTTGTTTTCATCTGTGCAATTGGGAAGCTCTGGCCAGACCTCGTAGATTTGGAGGCTGGGGGCTTATGAATTTGTCAACTTTTAATACGGCCCTGCTGGCAAACTCTTTTTGGAGAGCAATTTCAGTGGACTCCATCTGGCACAATATTATATCAGACAAGTATTTGAATTCTATCCCACTCATTCGTTGGATTCGTAAGCCTTCATTTGTGCAAAGGAACGCCTCCCCATTCTGGAAGGGGATGGTTACTTCCTTACCCGTTATCCTCCATTGGCTAGTTTGGAAGCCGGGAGATGGTACCGAGATCCGCATTGGAAAAGATAAAATTCTGGGCTTGGGAGACAGATCTCTCCTCTCAGCCGAGCTAAGGTTAAAGCTCCAGTCATTAAACCTAACTTATCTTGCACATGTTAAATCGCAGCAGAATAGCCGCGCCCTCCCTGACAGTTAGATGAAAAGTGATGATTTACTACTAAGCAATCCAACTGCATCGGAATGGGACCTTTACGTCTCTGCGCTCAAAGGCGCGGGCGTCACTCTCTCATCCTATCCCGATTCTCTTTTATGGGCCGGTGGTGATGCCACGGGCAGCCTTTCAGTTAAAAAATTATACATTGCCCTCAACAACCAACGATTTGCAGCGGTGGATAACTCGTGGTTCTCCCTCATCTGGCGATGGGAACTTCCATTAAAGCTTAAATTGTTCATTTGGCTTGCTGGCAAGGAGAAGCCACTCACCTGGGAAGTGCTTCGTCGGAGGGGTTGGGAGGGGCCGGGGATCTGCCCACTCTGCTGCAAAAACTCTGAAGACATTCATCATTTATTGGTGACTTGTCCTTTTACATAGTCAGTCTGGTCTTCGGTGCTCAACCATTTCACGTTGTATTTTTCCTGGAGTGGCACCACTCTCACTCACAGTTACACCCGATGGCTCGCTCATTCCTCAGTGCCAAATTTCTTACCTGCTATAGTCTGCTGGCATGTTTGGAATGCTCGAAATCGAGCCACCTTCGATTCTTGTCCTCCCTCATTGCATCTGGTGTTCCATAAAATCTTGGCCGCTTTCCAGTGGAAGCCGTTTTTATTTAAGACTCCTTTACACAAGTCCTGCGACTTCAGTC
>ML788670.1:0-11150 GCA_009831015.1 Picea engelmannii
AACCAGGATCTCAAGAAGATTAACCAAGCACAAATTACAAAACATAATTATGGGTCTGCTCGTTTTTCCATAGGCAATGCTCTTCCATTGCTACCCAACCATAGGCATCCTCAAGTGCCACCCCCAAGCAGAGCATAGAAGTTGTCCTAGGAAACCCTTCTATACAAGGGAAGAAAACCCAACACCTTTTCTTATAGAGAAGATTAATGCCAATACAATATAACCATGAACTAGTTATATCTAGTAAAATAAACCAACAAGAAAGAATCCCAGATAACAAGTACTTATCTTTTCTGCTCAGATATGTACTCTAGAACTTCCAAGGAGATAGCTCTGCTGCTGTCCAATGATGGCTCAGATCACTGTCTCAAACTGTCATAAATCAGCCTCTTATATCTGTCACTTTGTGGACTCAAGACTGCTGTTATAGGTGTGCTCAATCTGCTGTTCAAGCACAGAAATATATGCTGTCCAAACACTGTCTACAGGTTTGACCAAATGCTGTTCAAGCACAGAGAGATGTGCTGTTACAGGTGCGCCCAGATTTGTCTCAGACTTGGCCTTTTTCGCTGCTTCAGTATAGTCCCTTCGCTGCCTCAGAATAGGCTCTTTTCACTGCCTCAGAATAGCCCCTTTGCTGCCTCAGAATGGGCTCTTTTCGCTGTCTCAGAATAGCCCATTCGATGCCTCAGAATGGGCTCCTTTTGCTTCCTCAGAATATCCCCTTCGCTGCCTCAGAATAGCCCCTTCGCTGCGGCTGCTACAGATATATCAGACCGAAAATGTTGTGTCAAATGAGAAGGGTATCACCCTTTATTTATACGAATCTGCCAGTGAACTTTTCCAATGGGGCCGACCTGTCCATTCTGGAAAAATTATAATTTCCCATTATAATTTCCCCGTGGGCCAACTTCTCTTTTGAAGCAATATAATTTTACATTATTATTTTCTAGGGAGCCGACTTCTCTACTGGGATCTTTCTTGATTTCTTTGGCCTCTTCATCTATAAGAAAGGGTTATGCAGGAGGTGAATGTCTCCCGCAGCTACCAGAAACATCAACAAATAGTCCCTCTGATTCAGTGGGTGTCATACTTGGGAATACCAGAAAGGGTTGCTATGGCTCCTCCCTTTGCTGGTGTTCGTCTATTAGCCTTCTCACGAGGCTGTGGTACTATTGGTGGTTGGGCTCCTACCGGTGTCGGTGGTCTCTGTGGAGGGTGCTCCTCTGCTTGTGATGGCTCCTCCTCTGAGCTAGTGGATCCACTGTCTTGTTCCTCCTCATCACTCTCCACACTATCTGTCGCCGCCTCAATAGAATGGATCTCTCCCTTGCCCATGCACCTGTGGTCGGGGACCCAATGGTCCTTGCAGGTGAAATAGAGCTTCTTCCTCATAAGCTCTCGCCTCGTCTCATCATCCAACTTCTCCTTGCCCTTCCACTATCTCTGGAATGGCTTCCTATCTCTGTCTTTTTGTGGCACAAAGGGTTTGGAGAAAGTTTTAGTTTTTGGCACTGAGTCTGCGAGATCTCTAGTGCGTAGGACGACATCCTGTAATGTGTGAGGCCTGTAGGCCTTCACCCATCCTCTCAAGGGTTCTGTGAGACCCTTTGTGAAAAGCATGGACAATTTGGGCTCTGAAATGTCTGTCACCGCCACGGCTACCCTCTGGAACTCTGTGATGAATGCCTCTGGCGTGCCACTTTGCCTCAACTGAGCTAAGTCCCTGAAATGGATCTCTGGACCCCTCCTGTCAAACCTATCCATGATCCTCTCTGTGAACTCCCTGTAAGAAGTGATGTGACTGTGACCCAACGTCACCAGTCCATGATGCCACGACTAATGTGCCTCACCCTCCCAATGCAAGGTAGCGAAACTGATGGCCTCAGTCTTTGTCATCTGGTTGAGCTTGTAGTACGTGTCTAGTTTTTGTACCCAAGCTTTGGTAGTGCATTTGGATGATCTGTCGAAAGAAGGTATAGTGAGTTTACCAACTTTTCGGATGAAGTCTATGTTATGTCCCTGCTGTTGTTGTTGTTGTCCTCCCATCTGAGTATCTCTGGGACGGTTCCTGAGCCCGAGTCCACAATACTCGGCTAGGGTGATGTCCTGGCTAAAATCTAGTCCCATTGCTACATACTCTCTCCTATACTCGACAATATCTTTGCCTGTGTGGGATGCCTCTGTGCTATCGGCTGTTGCGCTGCTGCTCGGGGTGCCCTCTGGAAATTGGGGAATAATGGCCTGAGAATCCCACTCGAAGAAGTATATGTGCGAGTAGGTGAATGGGGTCTGTTGCCTACCCCTGAGTTCTCATGCGCTGCATGTGGGGCCTGTGTGCCCGATGTGCTCCATGTGGCCAACCTATCGGCCATCTGCGCCAATAACTGAGTCATAGCTTGTTGATTGACCTCTAAGTTGCTGAGTACCTGCATGAAGGCTGCCTCTAGGTCCATGGGTGCCTTTCCACTGCTCTCTGGTCTCTCATATATGTCTCCCATCATCCTCTCTGCCTCATTCTCTTCCCTTCCCTATGTGCCCCTTCCTATGTGCCCCTTCCTCTTCCTCTGAACTGGGAGGAAAGGGGGGATAATTTGGCCTAGGTCTTCTCTTCTTGCGTCTATTGTAAGTGACATATTCGTCACCTACGTGCTCACGGCCCTTTGGGTCCTCCTGCTAAACTCATCGACTTTAGTCACAGGCTGGCAGGACTAAAGCTCTAATACCACTGTAATATTCCTAATTCCGCAGATCGGAATATGTGTCTCAACTGCCTAGTATTTGCTGCAGGACTAAAGCTCTAATACCAGTTTTAACATGCGTTGTGATTTTCATGTGGAACAATTGTTTAACAATATATAATCAATCATGCAATAGATAAAGAACACATAACAACTGCAATCTATGTATTATGAAATAAGACTGAATACAATGCCGCATGCGGTGAAATAAAATGAATCTCTCGGCTAGATTAGAGATAGATGGATCTCAGTCGGAATACAATAAAGAAACTAAAACAATAATACCCGGAACCAGAAGAATGATGTTGGATCAATTGATGAGCAATATGAACTGTTGCATGCTACGACAACTCACATGACATTTGTTGCAAGACTTGAAAGTTCGCCCCGGTGGCTAAACTCCTCGAATCTACCTGGAATCTGTCTCAAACAATGCGCCCTGACCTCCTACACACTCCCAGTGTCTGTCGGACTGAAGATCGGCCCTATGTTGATCTGTATTGACTCCGGATGGGATCCCCTGGGGGGGTTGTGCCCCTACTGCTGCCAACTGTTGAGTCCTGGTGATTCCACCGTCGAAATCTGGCCATATATATCTCAAACCGAGTGCCCTGGTATCCTCTGTAATGGGTCTGAAGGGTTTTCCTAGATCTGATTTGGTGATATCTCCGGAACCCTAAATGTATCCTTCCCAATTGTTGCGCCCTCACTGGCTGACTGATGCACCCAAGAGGACCCTCCGTCAGAATCTGACGAGTAATAGTTCAAAAGATGCACCCTGCCTTCCTCTCAACTGGGTCGAAAGGAAATCTATGAGTTCTCAAGAGGAGTATGACACGCCCATCACATGGGCTCTCTCACAGATCGTCTCAACTCAGTCCAGAGGAGAACGACCTGGAGAATGTCTCATGAAGCTGCAATCATCAACAGTTTTGAAGTGCTTATCAAGAACATAGATTGTCAACTCATTTTCAAAATTTACTGATGTATAAGGTTTATCATTTTATTTACTTGGGAATGGATCAGCCAGGGTCCAGAATCATTGGCTTGGGAAAACCTTAGGAAAATTGGCAAAACGTTGGTGAACATTAAAGTAATTCATAATTTTTTTAGACGGAAACGAAGTCTTCAAGTGGAACTGGTCAAAAAGAGCTGCCAAAAGTTGCTTATAAATCAGAATTTTACCCCTGGCAGCAGTGTTTTTCAAATAATCTGGAGCTTTGAGTTCAACTCACCAATTAACTGGTGAGTCCTGCAACACTGGTCTTAGGTGGCTAAAGTAACTTAGCCGAGTGTATTCTGCACCCACTTTGGGTTAATCTGTTCCCCATGAACATATTGGCAGAACAAAATTTAAGCCGAGAAAATTGTGGTATGAAGAACTAAAAACATATTCAGGTTTCCAGATACAATTGTACACCTCCAGATTTCATTTTGATAAGACTTTATCCAGACTTAAAACGTACCAGACACAAGCACTTTGTTTGCGAAGTCACCATATATACATTAGACCTTGATGAGCCTTTCTCAGGTGAAAAGGCCTCTGATCAAAGAAAATTGTCTTGTTTAGGAAATTTTTCTATTTCAGTAACACCAAAATGTTTACCAAAGAAATATCATTCCTATGGAATAAGCTAGGGTCTGTTGTCATAACAATGGAGATTTCTCTTGCTCTTTTCAGAAAGTATATCGTGTCTCTCTCTCGTATTTCCTATATTTGTTATAAGATAAATACCTCTTGTTTCCTTTGCTCTTGTTTATTTAAAGAATCCCAATTCATTGGATTGTTTATGCCAACCCTTTCCTGAACTTTCTATGTACTCATGTCTGCTACTACTGGAAATGAGTCAGTTCAAAGTGGTCATTTTCCGGTTACACAAGCTTAATTGTTTTTCCTGTGCTGTTCTCAGATATCTCTCCAGGATCTACCATCTGTGCCAAAAATATCTTTAGAGCCAGTCGGGAAAAAAGAAGAGATGAAAACTCCTATCCCGAAGATAGCAGCAAAACAGGCAATTAAGGAGCTGGCCGAGGCACCAGAACAAGATAGTGCTAGAAATAATGAGCAGGATGAAATATTGGATCTGCCCAGTGTCCCTACCACGGCTCCAAGCTTTATTGCTTCTAGTCGGGAGACCACGAAAGGTAACGATTCTATATTTATCGTACTGGTTACATATTTTATGCAAAAACACATACTAATGCACTTGAAGCTAATGTTTACACTTTTCTAGCATTAGCCTACCTAGCAAGTGACTTAAAAGTTAATACTGCATTTGTTTCTTTTAATCTTACTGATCAATCATCATCTTATTTCTTTGTATTGACATTACAGAAACCGAGGAGCTTTTACCAGCATAAGCAGTGATGCTCAGCTGCCAGCTCATAATAGACGTGGTCTACATTTAATATGAGTGTTGACACACTACATTGAGGGACATTTAATAATATTTTGGGGAATTATACATTGATCAACTGTGTCAAGGTGTTACATTTCTGGGGTGTGTATTCTGAAGATTTACATATTATTTTGGGAATTGATGTATATGATGACATCGTCGTCCTCATAAACATCGTCAGTTCTGCTCAGTTATCGGATTTCTGGATTGTATTTTCTGAATATTTTCATTATACAGAAGTCTTTACGTTCACAGAATAAACATTTTGATGTTTCCTACTGAACGTGGTTGAGTGTACGGAAGACTTGTCACTTCCTCAAAGTGATGTTCTTAATGATTATTAATTACCTCTGAGGAGGAAAAAAATTTCAGTGCCGGAAATAAGCTCACTGGAACTCATGTATGTATCATTAGACTTCAATGCTCTCGCTTTTTAACTCGGCAAGGTCAAGCATTTTGACTTTGTGAGCAAGCAATTATGTTTGTAGTTTTTCGTTTTTCTTTGATTCTTTTTCATGGTCTCCGTGCAATAACCTTCTGTATGTAAGTGCTTGCTCAATTTGATTCTTTTTCATGGTCTCCGTGCAATAACATACCTTCTGTATGTAAGGCAGGTCATCTAGTGTTGTGATTTTTCATTTTTCTTTGATTTTTTTTCATGGTCTCCGTGCATCAACATCTCATCTGTATGTAAGGCAGGTCATCTAGTATTAACAAACATTGAGCCATTTTACTTGTTCGCTTATGGATAGATAATCTGGGAAAAACTTCTGATGGCAAACATATTATGAAGCAGCTTCAATCTCTTGGACCCACTGATGTCTGTTCTGTCATTTCGGCATGATATACAGAGGCTTTTTCTTTGTCCATCTTGAATTTACTTTTAAGCCTATAAATGCTCGTGTGTTGCTAAGGAGAACACAAGGACCAAATACTCAAAACACATTGGATTATAATATAAACAACAAATTCTTTTAGATTAGACTCCAGTCCTGCACCATAACTATATCGTTACATTAATTGCCTGGCAATCCTTTGTCCGGCAATTCTGGGTCAAAATATGCAAATTTTGAAAAATACCTTCCTACCTAAAAGACTTGGTTATCTCAATGGCATGGCATGGCATCTTGAAGAAACCATAGATGGGATGTTCAAATCTCGGGATTTTCCTTTATCTCGCAATATGAGATTATAGAGGTAGTCATCATCTATAAAGTGTTCTTTGGTCGAAAGCTTCTGAATCTACTTAGTTTTGACGTTAATTATAACTTGTTAAATCCCTCAAAAAGTTCAGAATCTCTCGTCTGTTACTAATGAATGATTTGAAGGTGAACATAATATTCTTGCAAGTAGTTTAAAGAATAGGTTAAATAGATGTTAATAAAGATCACGTGCCTCTTGTTATTAGTTATTTTGAACTGAAATTTGTCAAATTTCAGAGCACTCATACAGGAGATAGAACATATCTAAGGGGAGGTTTACTCTTAACTTACTTGATTTCATATTGTATAATAGCACGGTTCAAATTTGTTTAGAAGTTAGTTAAGAGGACGAGGATAGACTTGCAGCGAAGAATCATTCACCTTAAATTAGAGAAATCTTATCGATAGGGGTGGTGGCTTTTGCAAAACTGAACATATTATTTTAGATTTTTTGTTCGACTTGCGGAGAAGTTTTTATTTAAATATATTTTAAGCTATGTTGCACTGGCTTTGGGGACGGGGGACAATTTTTAGGTACGGCTAGAGTGCACACCCAAATTTTTCCTGGGGACGAGTTTTCGGTATGGCTAGAGTGCACCCCCAAATTTTTCCTAGGACGAGTTTTCGGTATGGCTAGAGTGCACCCCCAAATTTTTCCTAAGACGAGTTTTCGGTATGGCTAGAGCGCACCCCCAAATTTTCCTTGGGGATGGCAGGGATATATATATATATATATAATAAATTAATATTAAATTCACCATATAGAGAGTGCACCCACAAATTTTCCTTGGGGATGGCAGGGATATATATATATATATATATATATATATATATATATAATAAATTAATATTAAATTCACCATATAGTCTTTCGGATGCCATAAACATGAATGATAAATCATAAATATAAAACATTGAATTAAATTAAAACATGAAATAATATACATTGAACTAGTTGATATTGTCTAATAAGTAATTGTCATTGTCATTTGTCAATTTGTCCATTGTTAGAACTACAAAATAAACATACATTTTCGAATTTGTCCATTGTTAGAACTACAAAATAAACATACATTTTCGAAGGTCCAAAACATTTGTCAATTTGTCCATTGTTAGAACTACAAAAACTCTTAAAAGTTTTTAGTATCTACACTTAAACTTAATGTCTTATAATTTATTACATAGTTTAAAGTTTAACTCTAAATTCATAAAGGTACTACTAATTAGATTCTAAAGTTGCAAGCTTCATAAGCCTGAGCAATTTCAGCTTTTTGTTCTTGTGAACAAATGCATGACTTAACGTTAGACCCAGAGTCACCCAGTAGATGATGATATGCCCTTTGGCAATTTCCTCTAAAAAGGTGGCCACAAATTTTACACATCCATTGTTTGGAATGATTTGGTCCATTTTCAAGTAGTGTCATTAACCTCAACAAGGGATTCTCATTTTGTTCAGCTTGGCCTTGAACATTTTGTCCACCAGCTTGGCCTTCTTGTCCAGCTTGGCCTTGAACATTTTGTCCACCAGCTTGGCCTTGAACGTTTTGCCCATTCATCGTAAATGACAAATCTTCAAACTCAAAGAAATGTAATTTTAAAGTTTTAAAACTTGAGTAGATCTTACAAGATCCTGCAAAGAAAAACAATGATAACTTCAAAATTCAAATTTCAGAATAACAGAAAACTTTAAAATTACAATCTCACAACATTGTATACGTGAATCATTTCAAAATTTAAATATTAGATGAAATTTATTATTTAAACTTAGGACAAGCACATATAAATTATAAATAAATTTAGAAGCATATGAATCTATAACAACAAGAGGTTAAGAGTATCAGATTCAAGTATCAAGAAAAGTTGATTAACAAGCATATTTAATTATATATCCAAAGGAAAATCATGGATGATAGTCCCATAATGCAAAATGTCAAAATAATACATAGTGTGGGTGCGCAATGGCTAAATGCTTGAAAATAACAAAAAAGAGTCCCTAACTCAATGCCCATACTATGGTCCCCGTTTGGGTTCAGTAACTGGGCCTTCCTATGTAGTGTTGGAACCTTGTTCGTTTCTCGACCATTGGTAACACACTGGGTGAGTTCATTGAAGTGGATTTGTTTTTTGAGGACACAGGTTTGATGTCTATGGCCAGGATTTTGGTGAAGTTGGATCTTCGTCCGGGTTTACTCAAGGATTTGACTATTGAGAAGGCTTTTGATTCCTTTATTCGGCCTTTGGATTATGAAGGCATCCCGTTCAGGTGCCATACATGCCATATCTATGGTCATGGTGTAGTGGATTGTAAATTGCCCTTCAAGGGGAAGCTGCGAGGCTCTTTGTGTGTCGATATTGTTGATGCGACAAGGTGTGTGGACTTGGGGTCTGAGGCAACTGCAAATGCTCTTGCGGAGGTATCAAAGGTTCATGTCTTTGGTAGGGATAGGGGGCGGCACCCCTATGCATTTGTTGATATTGTTTCGAGCGGCATGGACTCGGATCGGTGAAAGGTACAGAAGTCCACTTAATCGGCTTGTCCAAGGTCTCTCTTGGTGCCGGGTAAGCTGCAGACTTCTTTTTCTCCTGTTGCTACTTCATTATCTTTTGATTTGTTGCTTTCGTCAGGCAATTTGGGGACAAATGCTTTTTCTACTTTGGGTTCCTCCCCTCTTTTCACCCAGCCTCGCCCTGAGGCGGCTTTTTGTACTTTTTCTCTTGTTGGGGTTCTCTTTCCACCTCCAATCAGTACCCTTTTATCCCCTCTTGTTGGTAATCTGATGGCGGGGGTTAATTGTGTTTCTGGGGCTTCCTTCCCTTCGGTGTCATTTGGGGATGTGGGTAACTTGGTTCCTTCTTCTGTCGGTCTTGCCATTCCTCCAGAGTCTGTTCCATCCCATCCTATCTCTACTTTGACTTTGAATGGTACTCCTTCCCATTCAGACACCCAGTGTTCCTCTGACACCCAGTCTTCAGATGGGTCTAGGTTTCGCTATTCTCTCCATAACAGGGTTGTATTAATTGATGATTTTGGTGACTGCGGTGTGGAGGATCTGCTCGGGCAGGGTTTGGGTTCTCTTCCTCGGGCTCCTTCTTCGTCTCGAGATCACGGCAGGATATCTCATTTACTATTGGCTCAAGATCGGGCCAGGATTGACTTGGCCTCTGGCAGACAATCTTCCATTGAATGGGTGCTTGGAGCAAAGCAATCCCATGAGGTGGTTTCACTATGAAAGTCCTCTCCTTCAACTATAGGGGGTTGGCGAACCCCGCAAAAAAAACATCCTTAAAAAGATTAGTTGTTGTTGTCGCTCTAGATGTTATTTTTCTTCAAGAAACTATTGGGGTTAGTGAACTGGTGGTTGCGTCATTAGAATCTTTCTTCCCTGGTTGGTCCTTTGCAGCGGTGGATGCAAAGGGTCGTATTGGGGGTTTGGCCACTGGTTGGTTTCTCAAGCGTTGTAACTGTGAACAGATTTGGGGTCTTGAATCGGGGATTGGTCTCAATATTTTTTCTGTTGCGCTGGAACGTTCCTTGAGGCTAGTTAACATTTATGGACCCTATGTTGATCGACAACGTTATTGGGACTCTCTGGCAAAGTGTTCTTGGTTTTCTTATTAGGAGGTTATTTTGGGTGGCGATTTAAACTTTTCCATAGGTGCGGCGAAGGTCTAGGGACCTCGTACAAACTCGGACCCTATGACCAATTTCTTTACTCATTTTCTTGAACTCCATGGGTTGTTGGATATAGAGCTGGTTAAATGACAACCGACTTAGAGGAATAGGCGGATCGGGGATGAGCGGGTTGCTAAACACCTGGATCATTTCCTTCTGAAGGAGGAATTGGTGGATTCCTTGGTACTTGTTCGTCAATGGGTTTCCTGTAGCGATGAATCGGACCACAATCTGATTGTACTAGAATTATGCAGTAGGGTTCGTCGGGCTCCCAACCCCTTTAAGTTTTTTGAGGGTTGGTTAAAGGATCCGGAGTATCAAGCCTTGGTTCGTAAGTTGTGGATCCCCATTGGACAAAATTCATCTACTCATGCAACTATTCTATTTTTGGAAAACCTGAAAAAAGTAAAACATGCAACCATTTCTTGGGCTCATGAGAAAAAATTAAAAGAGGAGCAGGAGTTATTACATATTGAAAAGACCCTACTGGATTGGTAGGCTAGCTTTGGCAGGGGATTATGTTCCAGGGAGGACAAGGATGAACTGGTTCGATTGGAACTTCGGCAGAGGTTTATTTTGGCCGATGAGGAAGCTTTGTGGAGACTCAAAAGTCGTGCTATCTAGCTCTCTTGCGGGGATGAGAATACAAAATTTTCTCATTCCTTTTCCAAAGGCAGGAAAATGACAAACACTATTTGGGGCCTTACTCAGGGGGATGGTCAATTGGTCAATTCTTTTGAAGGTCTGTCAACTTTGGGGACTTCTCATTTTAAAGAACTTTTCAAGGCTCAGGCGGGATCCTCCATTGTTGAAATTGTTAATGTTGCCAGGCTTTTCCCTCGTTTTGTGGAGGAGGACGAACGTGTGTCTTTGATGGCGAAGGTGACTGAAAAAGAATTGTTGATAGTCATGTGTTTTTTTCAGAAAGGAAAGAGTCCAGGTCCTGATGGGTTGGCCGATCGAATTTTATTTGGGTTTTTTCGACTTGTTGGGTAATGATATTTTAAAAGTGGTGGAAGAATCCAGGAAAAATGGGCATATACATGAACCACTAAATGCCACATTCATCGCTTTAATTCCCAAGTTGGACAATCCCTCCTCTTTTGGTGACTTTTGTCCTATTTCTTTATGTAAC
>ML788670.1:28674-113040 GCA_009831015.1 Picea engelmannii
GGAGGGCACAACTTTCTAGGTGGTTAGGGAGCTGAAAAGATTCACTTTTGCAAAACCCTAATTTTTGGGTACGGTAACAGTGACGTTTTTCCTCTTGCAAAATATGCTTCCTTCAGGTTGGCTCTGATACCATGTTAATGTTTTTTCCATTATTATAGTTCTTTGCATTTCAATAGATAAGAGCAACATAAGAACAAGATCACTGAGAAATACACATTCACAAGAGACGCATCATTTATCCTGGGAAACCCTCTAGGGGAAGAAAACCCAACAAAAACTTCCTTATCATAAATTGCCAATACAATGTCAAGAGATAACTCAAACCAATACAGGAAGTCCTCCCCAAGATATGTGCCACTCTTCTCCTCCTCTCTCTGGTAATTGCAGCTTGCCTCATAAGATAATGAGCAAGTGAGTTGTGTGTTAGAAGTGAGGCGCTAGCCTCCTATATATACAAAACCGGCACGTGTGAAAGGGCACCACTGGCAGGGATGACCTCTCACTCTGGGTGGCTAAACCCACCTTTAATTAATTCTGGGTCTTCCATAATAACTGTTGGGGCCGACTTCTTATTCTGCCCGTTATAATTGTCCGATGACCAATCCGCAAAAGGGGATTTGGTCCTTATACAATTACTGACATCATTAATCCACAATGGGGATTAATCCAATAACAATAATAATAATAATGACATGATTAATCCGCAATGGGGATTTAATCCAATAATAATAAGAATGCTCTTCGCAGTTACATTATTTCAACACTCCCCCTTAACAAGAAGGGTATTCTTCATCAGCATCAGGCGAGAGAGGTCTGCATCATCAGTGACATCTGGAGGAAAGTATCATCAATATCATCTTGAAACATTGGCTAGCATATTTATGAGTCATCGGAAGTTTTCTTCATCTGTAGCATCATCATTCTCGAAAGAATGCTATCATCATCTGTATCAAATATGTATCAGTAAAAATGATACCTCATCACAACACTAAGTTGGCTCATCACAGTACTACACTGGCTCAATGTCACAACGGTTAAGTTGGTAGCTCAGTGTCAGTCACATATTGCTTTACGTCTAACAACTAGGCCAGAAGCAAGGAATATCACCATCTCGCTTTACGTCTAACAACTAGGTCAGAAGCGAGGAATCACAACGTCATGCAAGGAATCACAACGACATTGCTTTGTTATGTGCAATTTCTGATTATTGCTTATCCATTTAAGTGAGTAAGGTTTATGATGCATCTTAGTGTTTAATCCCAATTTCTTAACCACTTCTTCTAAAATTAAGTTATATTGAGATCCACTATCTATCAATGTGTCTCGTTTATGGGTGCCTTTGTAGGGGGTGTGTTGCACCTTTGTTTTCAATGCAACCCTTTTCCAAGCCCATTTATTTCCTTTTACTCTTTTAGGATGTTTCCAGGTTGAAGCCAAGGTGGGGCTTCTACCTAAGCAATAAAAAATGTTCCCACCTTGAATCTACCCTGGTCACATCATGCTTCCCCAAGTTGGGAACACATGTGGGGCTTCTACCTAAGCATTAAAAATAGTGCCCACACATGCCCCTCTCTAGTTGGCATTTATTAGTTATTCTTTCACATGTCCCGTCAATTCTTATGAGAGATGTTTCATTGTCCTCGATATCCCTTGGCGAGCATCTAGAAGGTTAATGATTGCATTTTATCTTTTACCAACAACCATCCCCCTAGGAATTCAAACCCTTCTTCCCATAAAATGAGGTACATGCCATTCTTGGGTCACTAAAGTCAAAAGGCCTAGAAGAGGACAATATGATGGGAATATAATGAGCATAAAGTGGTAAGTATGGTTGAGAATGGTATGATAACCCCTCAAGGGACCCCCAGTCACAAACCTTCCCCAAAGGTTAGCCACTTACTAGGAATTCCATGACACTCACCAAGGTGAAACAAGGTCAAAAGAATAATGTCCAAGCAAGCGTTCTATAATGAAAAGCAACTTAAATACAACACGTTTAAATGCCTCAAATATTAGGGTGATTACCTGCCACAATACCTGACTTGTACCACATGGAGCAAGACCCATCTTCCTTCCAGAAGCTAGCTGGTGTGGTGGATGTGCTCACAAATGGATTAAAATGTGGTGATAGAGTGGGCTTCCATATGTGCAACTGGACATTGCTAGTCATGTGGTCTCTCAACACTCCATATCTGCAACCTGAGGGCCTCGAGACATCATCTCCTTAGCTATCCCAGAAAATGGGGATAACATCTTCCTATCTCATTCTGATTTGATGATTTCATGATATCCCGAACGAATATCCATCTTAGTGATCCGAAAATGATCTTTAAAAGATTTTTTGAGTTTTAAGCATGTGTTAAATTACCACTTAGGAATTAAGAAAAGAAGAAGATATTAATGAAATAATATTGCAGCCATCATAAAGAATTCAGATCAAAAAGTAAACATAAGGAACAACAAACCATAACAACAAGTTTGATAACAGAGTTCGGCAAGATTTCCTACGTCTCTGGGCCTTTGTCTCAGTGGGGAAGGCTTTCTTATTTATCTTCAATGCTGCAAAATTACATCAAAAGTATCTCAAAATGATTACAAACGGGTCTAGATGTGTTATGCTCGACCTCAAGAATCCAACACAACTGACGACACTAAAAAGGTTGAACGTAGCTTCTGGAAATGGCCTCCAAAGTTTGTTTCCTCAATGGCTTCCTTGCATAAAAATGGCTTAGGATTTCAAAATCTTCAGCATTTTGTTGTTTTTGAACCTATTTTCCATGGAAAACATGCCTGGTTAAGTAGATTTGGAGATGGGGGTCAAAATCCAACTTCCCCCCATGATTTGGGCCTCGTACTGTGCTCAGATCCCCTCTTTTAGGAAAAAAATCCAATAAAATCACGTTATTAATGATTACAAATCCCAAACTTGTAGTAAAAAACCAAAAGATGGAAAATATATGTGTGTGCCCCTCTGTCTCTGGGCTCCAGGTCACATGGGAGCACCATATGGCCAGGTGCCAAGCGCCCATTGCACCTGCGCCCTGGTCTATCATTGGATCTGGTCGTGTGGTGGTCTATGTGGTCGAGCTCTAGCCCCCGCCAACCGGGGCATATCCCCAAAATCCCACCAACATCACTTTAAAACTATAATATGTCAAATGGTCATTAAGACCCACAGCTAGCATGGACAATTAGCGCTCTTGGTGTAGTCTGTTGCCCCGCCCGGAGGTCTCGAGCTCGAATCTTGCAGAGGTAGTAACAAAATTTTGACCAGCCAACCTTGGCAAAATCTGGGGTGCCACGTGGTGCCCTTTGATTGGGACACATATCACCCTATGATTGGACCGTATAGTCCAATCACCAACACAGTTAGTTTCCCAGTCAGCAGTGCCACGTCACTCTACTGTATTGTACAGTCAACCGCTTGGTCAACTCCACGTCACTTCCACCTGTCACCGTAGTGCCACGTGTCGGATTGTCATAGGCCCACGTCAGCATCTGTATATCCATGTGTTGTGTCCATACAATTCCACGTGTCACCTATGTACGGTGCCACGTGTCACTTTTTTACTGGTCCACATCACGCCTGAAAATGTCAAAAATGAGTGACACGTGTCACCTCCTCGTGTTGCCACGTGTTCCTATTGACGTCACCTGACATGTCATGCTGACATATTGTTGACATCAACAGTACGGCCTGTTGACTGTTGACTTTGACCAATTGACTTTTTGCTTATTTGGGAAATCGATCAGAATGCGATAAATTTCACATACAGTGTCTATTTTTCGAAAAAAAATAAATGGTCGGAATCGGCGTGACGAGCCCGATGCAATGGCGTTGGTTTCGTCTGGTTCCGTGAACTTTTATTTTAGGCCTTCTTGGATCCATTTTGGATCACTTAGTAAAGAATTTTGTTCCATGGAATTTATCTAATAATTCATCAATGACAGGAATAGGAATCTTATCTTTGATGGTCATTTTGTTGAGTTGTCTACAATCTAGAAACATACGCCATGAACCATATTTTTTGTAACCATCGCCACTAGTGAAAAGAAAGAACTTTGGCTAGGTTGAATGATGTCATCCTCTAACATTTCTTGGATCATGCGCTCAATCTCACTCTTCTATGAATATGGATATATGTAAGGCCTAATGTTACACACTCACGACGGGGCATAATAAAAAATTCACCTTTTCCTCATGCAGTCCGCAAGCTTCCAACTCAGTGGGGCCTGCTGACCTCTTGGTCAATGGATCATCTCCTATTACTGAGATGAAGCAGCTCTTTGGGTCCCTGCTGGAACCTCCACGAAACAAATCTGCAAGTCCTTTTAATCCCCTGGCTCAGGCTTTGAGACAACCTGCATGCTCCTTTCCTTGAGGTGCCTTTTCACTTCTTGAGAAAACTACATAAAGGGCGCTAGTCTCCTGACTAAGCCCCTTCCTCTCATGTAACCACGCCCTGTGACCATACGCCTATCCGAAAGGTGCTTCAGGACTTCGTGTATCGAGGAATTGGAAAGGAGTTCACCTCTGTTTTCCCGATCCTCGAACTCCCGGTGTCAGATCGACGACTCATAATTCTCCATGATCTAACGACTCAGATTAACTCACGAGTGCGGACTTCGCGAGTTCGAACAACTCTGCCTTTGACTCTCTCCAATTGTGAGTCATCGAAGTGTTGATCTCCCACCACGTGCCCTACCGCGATGGACGGTTCACAATCTCCTCCCAGGGTTCCACTATTGCACCACACCTGGCAACACATCGTTCGACACATGCATCCCTACGTGCTCTCTATATGATACCCACATTTCCTTGATCAAACGATCAAGAGGGGTCCCAAAGGGTCCTTAGATATACAGTCCACGGTGCTTCACGTCTTTGGGTTTCGGGGGTTTTGGTTGCGCCAACCCGTAATCTTCCCGACGTGCAAACTCCCGAACTAGCAGATCCAACGGTCAAGGTGGATCCCGATAGATCCTTAGATCAACGATCCATGTTATTTTGCAACTTCGGGTTTTGGGGGTTTTTACTCACACAATCCATTTTCCCCGGTACATTAAACCCCGAAGCGAAGGATCCGGCGCCCCGTGTTTCCTTTCGCCAATGGCTAGGATGAACTTCGGCACTCCAGCCTTCAGGATTTTTGGCATTACTAAACCTCTATTCTCTCGAATTGGTCAACGTCGGGCTGACTACCTCATAGGTCTGACCGCCCACGCTGTTTCGCTCGAATCGGGACTTCGCGTTTCGGGATTTTTTGAGACAGATTTCTTTGTTCCTTCCGATACCCGAATTCCCAAAATCCGCTCATGTCAGATCAACAATCTACGATCCTCCCGTAGTCCAATGGTTGTGTTCAATTTCATGAGTTCGGACTTCGCGAGTTTCTACGACTCTTGCCTTTGAAATCCCCGACGTGTGAATCAACGAAATGTTGATCTTTCGCCATGTGTCCTTCCCAGCACCAACGGCTAGGATCAATTTTGTGAGTTCAGATTTCATGAGTTTCCATGACTCTTCTATACACTTTTGAAGGGCTTAAACCCCGTGCACCTTTCCTGGATCCAACGATTGTTGGTCCTCACACTCTGATCTGACAACCCAGATCTGATCTCCTCGTGCGCTTTGGATTTCTCAAATATCTAAGTGTCAAAGGCTATGACCTTTGATCCTTTGACAAACCCTAGACTTCGAGTCTCATCTGCGTTTCTTAAAATGCTATCTCTCCTGAGCTTCTGGACTTAGAATAAGTCCACTCCGGCTCACTCCTTGTACTAACCCACTCGTGTCAGGTCGATGGTCAAGGAGGGTCTCGATAGATCCTTGGATCTACGATCAGATTTCATCGGTACTTGCGAAGACTGAAGGAGTCGAGGTGTTAACATGTGCACTCCCTTTTCAAATCTAATGGTCGTGACAGGCCTCAAATCCTTTCGAAAGGATCTCATTCGTTCATCTTCCAAACGAAAGGAAATTCCATTTCTATACTTAAATCTCACTATCCTTCATGAGCTTCGTCAGTTATGAAGGACTTAAGAGCGTTGCGCTCTTTCTCCTGGACTTAATCGCTTAGAAGGGTCTTATGCACATCGCTTGCGCTCCTTCATCAAGTCTAGGACTTGAGTGGTTCTTGGTCTCTGCTAGCTTCGCAAAGATCCTATGTGTATTCGCACTACCTCTCTTGAGCTTAACCCACTCCGTCCTCCAAGGGAATCTGAACAATAGGAGGGTTGACATGCGTACATGAAACTATACCTAAGGTTGACGAACCCACAGTTCATGGCTCTAGCTTAAGCCACCACGGAACACAAGCATTTATGAGAACAAGCCATGCCTGAACCATATAATTTCTTACTTGCCTAATTACACAACCAAGAAGAAATAGAATGGATACAGTATATCCATTAAGCAATCATGCACATTTCTGAAAACATTCACTGTATATCTAATTTCAATACACAGTTACAGCTTAATTACACAGGGTAGGAGAATACTTATCTATTACAGGTTTCCACCAACTAACTGACTGTGGGTGTTCATCCTTCCACCCTACCATAGGCTTAGAGGAATTCACTCTTAGCACTCTGGCCACCCCCGTGCCAAGCCATGATATCACCAGGGAACTCTCGCAGTTCTCAGGGATTCTTTCTCTGTTCAGCTTCCACTCGGGTTCGGTTCTCAACAACTTTTAGAGATTTCTCTCTGTTATGGCTTCAACGAGGTTTATCAAATGCTCACTCAACATCAAGCTTGTAGATTTCTATTCATTATCCCTTAGAGATCTCCGCGCATCTCCCTTACGAGCTTGCACCCTCGTTTTCTCTCTTCCCCCGGTCCTCTCTGGTTGTCCATGTGTATCTATCTTACCTTCCTTCTGTCAGAAGGAAGCTTGGGTCTGCTTGGTCTGCCAGACCCTGCGGTACTTTGGGCTAACGTTCTACAGCTAGACCATGCTCCCATTCATGGGGGTGGTTGATAATTCAACCACTGGTCCTTTCTTCATTAATTGATTTCTCTCCTTGGGATCCAAAGGAGGTTTATCATCCACATCAAGGAAAATTTGGGTTTATTTGATATAATGAACCCTCTCATATAGTTTTCACATTCTTCCTCTAGTGATATCATGGCCAGTACTTTCAAGGCTCCACCCCCACAGTCAGTTATTGGAAACTCAAACAACAATACATTTACATTGTCCACATGCCTTAGCATGGTAATTCCTATTTTATGATTAATTACAAATTGGGGGAAACAGGGTGTTACACCTAATGTTAGGTGGTACACTTCCTAGTTTAAAATGAATAACATGGTCATGATCTCGAGCAAGTGGAATACCCTTAGGCATTTCACCAAATACTTTGGAATGATTGTTGATAACTATTTGAAGTCTAATGGAGCAGAGGATATAGATTTTTGAACATAAAGTGAGCACAATTGTGCAACTACACCCTCTTGTCCCCTTTTGAGTAATTTTGTCATGATATTAGAGCTTATAACTTTAGAGGGTTTCCCTTGGATACCTCTAAGCTCAATTTCCTTTCCATTTGAGGAAAATCTCATGAAAATTAAGGGTTGTTCCCAATGATTGTAACCATTGGACCCCTAATAGAACATCAACACTCTCCATTTGAATGGAAATCGTGGGGCTATCCAGAAAATACCAACACCCCCCCCCCCCAATGTTGAGCTTAATACTATGGAATTTCCTTAAACAATTTATGATACCTCCATTTGCAATCATTACTTGAAACTCTGGTGTGAGATGTACTAAGCAATTGAGATATTTTGCTAATTTGTAATTGGTGAAATTATGGGTACTACTAGAATCAATCAATATTGTTACCTTTTTCTTTTTGATGTATCCTTGTATCTTGAGGGTTTCTGGAGTACCGATATCAGTTAATGTAGGACAAGATATTGTTGGAGTAGTCTTTTCTAGATCTAGATCTTGTGGCGATTCCAATTCCTGATCTTCTTCCTCTTCACGGTCTATGTAGAATAATTTTTTCTCACCACATTTATGCCCCTTACTATACTTACAATCACAATTTAAACATAGTCCTTTTTCTCTTCTTTCATCCATTTGTTGAGGCGTCAACCTTGTTGGTTGAGGTACACTTCTCTTATGAACCCCAAAACGATATATGCTTCCAATGGTAGACTTGTGTGTAGCCTTATTTTTGGCTTGAATATGGCAAGCCAATTGCATAGCTTCCATAATATTTGTAGGATGTCTTAATAAAAACTCATGTTTAATGTCTTGTTTTAATCCACTCATGTAAGCTTCCAACAAATGTTTATCACTTATGTCATCCACCCTTGTGTTCAATACCTGAAATTATGATTTATAATCTTCAATATCACCAAAGTGCTTGATTCTTGTCAATTGATTGAAGTAGTCTCGTTTCCACACTTTCCCATATTGTGCTTCTAAGTATCTTGTAAATAAACCCCAATTATAATGATAAAAAGGGGGTTTCCTTTAACTACCCATTGATACCATTGATATGGTTTTATCTCAAAGTTTAAGGTTGTTATGTGAATCCTTTTCTTATCATCCATAATATTATGCAGTTCAAAATATTTCTCTATTTGGTTCTCCCAGGTAAAGACCTATGTTCCATAAAAATTATTTAATTCAATATTAGGAAAGTTGAATTTATGACCCCACTGTAATTAACTACAATATTAGAGTTAAATGCACTAGAAAATCACTTCTTATCGTCAAGTTGTTGAACCAGAATACTACATTTATTTTCCTAATTTCCTTGCATTTTGATATTTCCTTTAGAGAGTCTCTCATCTAGAGCATGAAAGATCATGGAAGACATGGAATTTTGCAATTCCTTCATGGATTTTTGTATTTCTTCTTTAATGTCGTTTTTATTCTAATCCATTTTATTTTCCATTTCATCCATCTTCTTATTTATCTTATTTTCCATTTTATCCATATTTATTTTCATCTCATTCTTATTCTTATGCATTTCATCCATATTTATTTTCACAGTTTCATCCATCTTATGTTCCATTTGTTCCCTATATCCAGTGATCCTCTTTTTCATCTAGTGATAAATCTCGTCGATTTCATCTTGAATCATGGTTGAGCTTTCTGCAAGTTTAGCTGGTGAAGTAATTTTTGGAGGATCCTTTGGATCCATGTGAGAAAATAATAATTCTCATCTTTTTTTTCTTTATTACAAATTTTGAATAAAAAAAACATATCTTCCAATAAAAAATTATGGCAATTGTAAGTTACGTACCTTTTAAGCCCTTAATTTGGAGTCTATCCTCCTAGTCGACCTTTCTTCTGATGTATTTATGAAGTTTTGGCCCTTCTGAGTCTGAAATTTTGGCCTGTAGTAATATGAAATGTCTTCTTTACAATGCCATAGGTTTGACCAAAATTGGATCTGCCAAGTGAAAGTTAGGGTAAATTTCTCAAACCTTGCTGATTTTTTACCTTTCCAAGAGAGCGAACTTGTACAGAATGCCAAGTGTCCAATATTTAATACTTGATAATGAAATTTCTACCAAAAATAATATGGACTTTCCTCTTTCAAATGCAATAGGTCTCACATAATTTCGATCCTTGTTGAAAGATGATTGTTTTACCCAAAACACCTATTTGAGTCTAGTCGTAGGACTAATCAACAAACCCTATCTTCCACAGGGTATATCTCTAAAGGTATAATGACCTAGAAGCTAAAATGTTAACCACATATTCCTTGATATATCTTATAAATAACCTCCAACTTTCGTTGTCTGAAGCATCCTAAAAAAAAAAGTTATAGCAAAAATGCCAAGATGAATCACTTGAAGAAGCAAACCCTGGGACCAATGCTCTGATAGCAAATATTATGATCCAACGCATTAAAAAATGATAGAGATCCAATTATTATAGTCCACTTCAAAGAGGAAACCTCATTTTACAATATATCCAATCAGAATACAATATGAGATGAGATAATATGATCATAAGACTAGGTCTCCTTGGTGTGTGTGTGTGTGTGTGTAGGAGACAAAGGGTACAATTATAATGAAAGGGTCTTATCCGACATACAATTATAATACTACAATGTAATAATTCAATATATAGGGCTTAATAAGGGGTTTTACACATAAAATGATGCTTTGTCTAGGTCTTAACATAGGACAATGCCAAGCAAGAGATAAGTGATAATAAACCAAAAGCCATTGATAAGTCAAATTGCCAATGAAAGAATGTATCGGGAAATTCATGTATGGAAAAGAGTTGGAAGCCAAAATTGAAAGAAGGTAGTTAGATGGCATTTAATTATTTATTGAGTCATTCAATGACCATTTCCAGATTCCCCCCACAACTTTGTATAGTCCCTACAACGATGTATGGTATCTGTGAATCTTGCAAGGAGTGTAAATGGCTCAAAGGATGTGTACAACCTCTTGGAAAACCAAGGTTAACATCAAATTCAACTAACATGTAAGACCAATTCTCAAAGGAGAGGGGTACGACCTAGAAAAAGAGAAAAACACCTAACAATCCACCAAACTCAAATAAACCAATTTAGAAACCTACTACATAAGTGAAATGGCTATGAGGTGACAACCATTAATCTTTGGGCCTGAAAATGCATCCCACAATGGTGGTAATATAGTTGTTATCATAACGTCCCCCAACTTAATCGAGGAGAATTACTATGCAGAATACACAAATTTGAAAATTTTGTTAACTAATGTTTTGTAGCTTACCAACTACGAATTATACACATATATAACCATTTTTAAATACCCATAACTATATGCAGCTATATCATGCTAAAATGAACATGAATGCAGCTAATAAATCATCTACAACAACATATAAATCATTCACATTCACATAGTAAAATGCACAACAACTAACTCATAATTTAACTCAAAAAACAAGTAAACACTTATCTTTTTAAAACAATTGTGCAACCAACTTCTTGGGAAGGACGTTCCACCCAACCATAAACTTGTTGTTCTAAATATTAACAACAAGTCACCCCTGAGTTGGGGCTAGGAATCCACAAAAGAAGGTTGCCTCTCACACACCTCTCACGGTCCACTCACAACTCAATATCCCACAACCCATCAGTATTCTCCTACAACTAACCCATTGGTATTCACAATAGTTTGGTGAATGCCTAGTTTATTATTTCCAACCATTATATGGAAGGTTGTAGAAGAAGGAAGGCGAGGCTCTACAAGATCATTACAATCAAAGGAAACGATCCTAGGACTTGGAGGGAGCGTACTCGAAGAGAGTGGAATTCCCCCTTGTTCATAAGGTACTGAACTAGAAATGATAAGGACATGGTTGAAAGATGCATCACTCCCCCAAAGAGGAGTGGGATTAGTCAAATATTGCATTGGAGAGATCAATTCCTAAGACTTGTCACTCTCCAAGAGAAGAGTGGGATCGACTGAAGATTACATCGAAGCGACCACTTCCTCAACCACTGGTTGAATAGGATCCAAGACAACATGGTTGAGAGACACATCACCCCCCAAAAAAATAATGGTGTCGGTCGAATATGGCATCGAAATGACTGCTTTGTCAACCAAATATTTATTAGAATGTTGGAAAACCAAAGATGACTCAGAACTAGAAGATCCTTTGGACAAGGACCACGCTTCTTGTACCATGGAAATACCAGGGCATAAATGAGTAAGGTGATCTCCTTTGAAAATATTACAAGGGAACTTGGGCTTACGTCCTATACGTCTAGGCTTCTCAATCGTATTAGTGCCCCCAACATGACTTGAAGTGGTCAATGGGTTGCCCCCGAAATGACTAGTAGAGGTTGGTTGCAGGTCTCCAACATGACTAGCAAAGGTTGGTGACAAGACTCCAACATGACTCACAGAGGTTGGTGACTTGATGCCAGTATGACTAGAAGTGACTGGACTTTTGCTCCAATCATGACTCGCAAAGGCTGGTGACATGACTCCAATGTGACTCGTAGAGGTTGTTGACCTATCTCTAACATGACTCACAGAGGTTAGTAGATGATCTCCAACATGACTTGCAGAGGTTGGTGATGTTTGTCTAGTATGACTAGCAGTGACTAGACTCGTGCCCCCATCATGACTTGCATTGGTTGGTTGCTTGTCTTCAACATGACTCACAGAGGTTGTTGATGAATCTTTGACATGACTAGCATAGGTTGGTGACTGGTCTCCAACATGACCTGCAGAGGTTGATGACCTATCACCAACATGACTTGCAGAGGTTGGTGACTTGTTGCCAGTATGACTTGCAGTGACTGGGCTTGTGCTTCCAACATGACTAGCAAAGGTTGGTCCCTTTCCCCCAGCATGACTTTCAAAGGCTGGTGACAAGTCTCCAACATGACTCACAAAGGTTGGTGACTTATTCTTCTTACTCTTCCTATTCCTACTCCTTTTAGACTTTTGGTTACTAGTAGCAAGAATTTCACCAGAAGAGGGAGAGGGAGAAGGAGTAAACTTTGTGGATGCAGAAGGTGAAGGATCAAAATATGGATGATGCCCTTGACATAAGGTCCCTATCTGAGAAGCATCAATAGAATTCAGGACATTCAGAGAGGTACACAACCAAACTGGTAGTCCTACGTTCAACCCAGGAATGTTCAAAGTGGTCAGCAAGGGTGCACCAGTGTTTCCAAAGAAATGAAAACGTTGGTATCCCCTTGGGAAGGGGTCCCTTCATTGGTATCCTCAAGAACTTTTTCCATATCATTCCTATGCATAGGTTCATCCCTTGCGAGATTGTTCATGTCCATAAAAATCTCATGCACTGAATCTGGTGAACCAGTGGTATAAAAACCCATGCCTTCTAGGAGGCGACTCCATGCTTTCAAGAGAAATACCAGGGGTCCTTCACGACCAGCAGAGCGGTTGGTCAACCACCCTAAATCAACGATCCAAAAGTGTCGACACTGACACAACCTAATGCCAACTATACAAAGAAACAGTTCAATCAAAATCCCTAAGAGAAACATCGCAAGCAAACAACTTTTCCAAATCTTCATCCCGGGTGGATAAGGTCTTGAGTCCAAAGCAATGAAAAGGTGGAAAGGGACCTTCCGAACGAAGGCATGAATTGATTAAGTATTGTGGACCAACGAACGAATAAGTGTGAAGTAGTTATTCTGACCTCCACTAACCATCCTTATCCGGTGCAAGTACCCATGCTTCGCAAGGCACTCTCCAACAACACTGAAAAGTGTGATATGAAATTAGCCCCAGGTACCATGACAAGCCCCCGTAGTCACCTCTGAGATCCCTAGGAAAATCCACTAAGGTAACCAACTCATATTCAACGTCTGGGGGCTACAGTCAACAACCATGATCGAACGTATGGGAAGGGTAACAAAGGCCAAAGATTCGAAAGAACTGCCTCTCACGGAGGTAAAGGCACTAGCGAAACCCCCAATATACAATCTCTCCACTACACTTAGTCAAGTTTCGAAGGGGAAATCTCCTTGGCTCTCCATCACGTGACCTCATGTTGATCTCCTATGTGAGAGGAGGCTCTTGACTATACTTATACCAAAATTGTATTTGAGACTCTCCCTAGCTCATACTCATATGTTTGTTCAATGGTCTTGGAGAGTTATCTCTCCAATCCTAATCCAAGGCCCTAACCCTAAACTTGTTTGTGAACCCTAGAAACAAAGTCTAGTACATTTTAAGATTATCATTCATTTTAGTGGTTGTTTTTACTCAAGGGGTATGGAGGTGCAACTGATGTTGTTTGAGACTCTTACACAAATGAAACTTATAAGAACACTAGCAAAGAAAACCTTACACTAATTCTTCAAATGAAAAATAATTTCACAAATAAAATGCATGAACACTCCTTCAAACCTTAAAATGCATTTTTTTCTTTTCTAATGCAAAATGCAAAAGAGGCTAACAAAAGGATTTTTTTTATTTATTTATTTTTATTTTTTTTACTGATTTTTATTTTGAAATGATTTCGAGATGATAAGAAAACATAAACCTATGCTAATATATTTTTGTTTTTCAAATAACAATGCAAAACGATGCAAAGAAAGAAATAGACCTAACTAGCAGAAAAAATGCATTTATTTTTTTTCAATTAATCAAAGCAAAACTAACACCCCCCCGGGCGATGAGGGGGGATTTTTTTTTAAATGAAAATCATTTTGCTTTAAAATCCAAGCTAAAAATAAGCTAAGAACACTAGGAAATCAAGAGCAAGTTCTTTTATGATATGGAGGTTTTCACAAGCTTAAACATAGTAATACAAAGTAATCACAAACTCAGGAAGCCCAGGATAACCTGAAGAAACCCATAAATGTCCCAGAAATTGAAGAATTTTTTTTTTTCACAAAATGCACACAAGTCCCCGACTGTGTGAACTGAGACTCGCGAATGTTCGTGGGCCATGCACAGTACAAGCGTGGAGACTTCCAATAGGGAGACGCTTATGGAAAAGTTTCCAGATAATAAAAGCTTTGCAACAAAGCTTGGAAAATAGGAAAACTCATAGAAAAAGAAAAAAAAAAAAGGACATACAAGCCACCCTACAACCGACCCAAACTAGGAGAATCCCCAGTGGATTCACCAATTCTGATTAAGGGGTTTTTCCCCTATGATCATGGGTCGTAATCACAGCAGAGCAAGAAAAAATGAAAGAGACAACAATCTCCCCTTAGTGACAAGCACACAAAATCTAAGTAAAATAACTACCTAAATTAGGAGAAAAGTAGGGATAGAGAGGAGAAGAGAAAGTGCACCTTGTTCTCTCATTTGATGTTGATCCCCACTCCAATTCATCGAAGGTATCTTGATATTTTGCTGGAATCAGCCTGCAAGATAGATATAATACTAGGGCTATGAAGAAAGTAGTTATGCAAACAAAATCATGTGCACGTTATATGTCAGATTCAAAGTAAGTATAAATATAAACATACAATGAAGACAAATCTAGGGGAAAACAAACTCTTTTATTATCAACAAGTGGAAAAGGTAAGTTACAACCTTGTCCATCCTTAGGCACCGTCTTGAAGCTAATTGTATAGGTTCCTTCGGGAATCCTCAAGCATAAACTCAACTAATATATACTTCTCTCAATGACTCAGATAGGGATAAGGAGACACCCTATAGCCACATAAAAGGAGAAAGACTGGAAAAGGATTTTCCAGACTAAAGGGGATGTTGTTCATATAATTATAAGGAAGTGAGGCTTGCTAGATGTTGGAAGCATAAATTTGCAACAAGGGATTTGTCTTCTCATCTTTATCCCTCTATGGTTGTTTTATATCTTCCCAAATAGGTTTGGGGAGTTGGATTTCATCATGTACAAGCAAGGGTCTTTGGGGAACGATCCCAACCGAAAAACCCTCTTGAATAAATGGGATTATTTTATTTTTCACCAAAAATGTGGGCATCCGCGGGTTGCAGTGAGGAAAGGCGTGGATATTATTCACCTGAGGGAATTTTGAGGTTTTCACTGGTCTTAGTCCATCAGGCATCCCATTTGTTTATCAGGGTCTCTCTGGCATACGTAACCAAGAATATCACTACTGGGAAAATCAAGGGATCTCACTACTAGTAAAACTACCAAGAAAACAACAACAATCACTTGTTGTTATAGTGCAACTCACACATGAGTTCACTCTTCATGATTAACAACTTGGATCTTCGGTCTTTTTCTCCAAATACGCTCCAAAAAATTCCTTCCATGGTTGCTCCAGCTCCAATTCTCTTCCCTCTTCTCCTTTAATTTTTTTTCATACCCAACATGACTATCCAAAAATTGTTGTAACTCCCCATATGATTTTTTCATCTCTTTGGCTTACTTGCTTGACTTATACACTTCCCCAAGCTAATTGTACTCAGCCCCCATGCTCCCAATAACTATGAGATGTGACTTCTCACACCCACCCTCTTACATGAGTTTAATGATTGGATCTCATACACTATAACCAAAAATACAAGGTTGTCTGCAATGATGATAAAATTTAGGAAAGTGGTTTGAATTAATACCCATAAATAAATTTCCCCTTGGGCCCCTCTTAGACACTCGTTTCTCTTATGGAAAACTCAACCCTCATCTATGTCCATATCCCTCGACCACTGACATCACATTTTATTTATTAAAATTCAGAAAATACATTTCGCATATACATCGCTTGGCCATAGCCACATTTCATATTTACATTATACATTAATTAAACTGACGATTATAGTAGGGATGTTACAATTATACTCTCTATTTGACAAAGAAAACCAGTAATATGAAATAAATCCACAAGTTTGATTACATATCTCTCATTTGTACTGGCACAATTCACTAGAAATGATTTATATCAAAGAGAAGATCTACTATCAAGACAGAAACAAATTGACAAAGTAAAATAATAACACAGAGAAAAAATTGTGCACATAGAGACATTGTTTACCTTGGAAATCCGAATGGGAAAACCAACATTCAATGGTTATCCAATGTATTTCAACAATCTTTGGTTACAATGCAATTTGTCGCTCTTGTCCATCCTCTTATCTTGGCCAACAAAACAACCCCCCTATAAGAGTCTAATTAAAAGAAGATATAGGATACTTGGGTAATGGGAAGGCCAAGGGACTGACCTTCCAATTCCCATTTCTTTCTCTCTTTGCCTCTCCTATTCTATTTTTATTTTATTTTAATTAATTTGTTGTTTTCTTCCCCTTTGTCTTGTTCCACTTTACTTTTCTATGTCTTTTACATAGTTACCAACCTTCCTTTGATCTGGATTAGATCATTATATTTTTTTTCATCTATATCGATCATTTGAGAGTCGAAAAAATGGAGGAATAAGCTTGCATGACCATTTTAATGGCAGGTCCAAGTTAGGAAAATTGGGGTCTGAAACCTTCTGGGACCATTTTGAGGCATCAAATAACATTTTGGGGGGTTAAAACTTTCCCAGAATAATTTAGACCCGTGACACTATTCTACACATCGAGACCTTTCCAATGACACAAAAATCGTGTCAATCAGAGCTTGTATGCAAAAGTTATGCCTCCCACAAATTGACCTACCGTGTAGACCACCATGGTATGAGAGGATGCCACGTCAGACCATGTTAATCATGCATATGGGGATAACCACGTATGTAATTTCAAGAAGATTCTAGAAGGTCCAAAACCCTATCACAATTGAGAGTTGAGGAAGTCAAAAACCTACCCCTAGATGGCTATCGGGCTATGTTAAAAACTGGGCCACTGGAAGGAGAAGGGGTTCCATTATTTTGCATTATATCATGTTAGATAACCGAGAAAAACATCTAAGAGTGGTATTCTATGAGCATAACCAAGGATGAGAGATTTTGTAGCAATCATACAAGCCATAGGTCAAAGACAACTCCATAGAGAGTGCCTCTTTCTTTGTACTTGCATCATTTCTATACTAGAGAAAAGAGAGCAAAGAAACCTCATCTTCTAGCTGGATTTTCTCCCGTATTGAGTTTCGCATGTCATTTCTTGTGTTTATTTGTGGATGGTATGATTGCATTTTACTGTTGTCTAATTTTCACATTTTATCTATTTCATGCATAAGCAGAAAATTAGTAACTAAATATTCTGAAGATCTAAAGGAAAAATAACCTTAATAGTAAAGATCTTTAGTATTTTATTAGATCTGTTGTGACAAACTATTTCAATGGAATATCCACGTCGGTTTATAGATCATCCTTAATTTCCAAATTTCCTTATATATTGAGACTTATAGCCATTGCTTTGTGTTTGGATCCATTTTGAAATACGTCTCCCAATTGAGAGGCATTTTGGTTTCCAAAAGCTTAGAGGACCAATCTAGATCAATGTGTCATTTGTGTGCTTCTTTAGAACATAGCTTTGATTCTAGCTCTTGGCTACAACTATGAATCTGTCTCTCACTCATGACTTTGGCTATTGGCTATTGTTTTAGCCATGGTTCTTGTCTTTCTTGTTGCCACAATGCAAAATTCTGATCACTATCTCCTAGCTCATAGAAATCTCCAAATTCAAACTATGAAATCATAATTCATTCCCATCCCTCCCAGATTCAAAGATGGTCCATATTGACATCTAATGAAGCTAAGTAGAATGTTGGTCCATGATTTTTCAGTGAGATCTTGGCAGCTCTATCCTCATGCAACAACCCCACGAAAGAAGGTATGGTCTTCCTTCTTCTGCTAGGATCAATTTCTTCTCAGCATGGAAACAACTCTTTGATGATTGCACATGCTTACAAGAACTTTGTCTATACAACAATGTCATTTGGATGACAACCTTTGTGTGCAATCACAATTCAACATCCAACGTTATGTTTTCTTTGGAAGTTGTCGTGGAGATCTCAAGAAATCCCCCAAGGTCATTGATCCTTGTGCACCAAGATCCGACACATATCCAAGAAGGGGTTCTTTTGATGCAACATAAAAAACAACAATTGAATTGTGGTTGCATTTGACATCAACATGTCGTCCATCTTGTGGGTGTTGATGACTTCTTGTGCTACTATAGCTCATTGGGTAGCTTCTTCTTCTTGGACTTGAGATGCAGACAACTCTTCATCTTCTTTAATCTTCACTCTATGCACTCCTCTCTTGATTGTGTGGTTTAAGAGGTGAAGGTATAGTTGAAGTTGCCAGCGCTTTGCTTCCCAATGGACACTCATCTTGTAGTGGTGGAAAAATTTATTTGTGATGTTGTATAGACTACTTAACATGCTCATTTTCTCCTTCTGCCTTTGAATTTTCTATTGGTTTGGGGATGTCTTCTTTCTGTTCCTCCTCTAGAAGAAATATGGCTTGTGGCATGTGGCTTGCTTCTCCCAGCGAGGTGCCACACGATGGCCTTTCTTCCCATAGAATGAGCATACCTCTGAGTATCAACAATTGGTAGTGTCATAGCCTTTCTTATCACAACAATGAAAAACAAGGGATGCTTTATATGAGACATACCCACATATCTTCCTCTTCTTAAGGTTTATATGCTTGTTACTTCTTCTAGGTGCATGTGTAGGATAAATATTTGAACTCTTTTCATCTTTTCCCTTATGCACTCTTCCACAAGAACACTGAGGTGGTAGTGGGTTTCCATCTTCATCTATTGTTGCTCTTTCTTATGATGAGCATTGTTGATGCTTAAAATCACAATGATGAATATTGCTCGCAAATGATTTCCAAGATCTATTATTTATTTATAGTAATAATAATTAACTAGTAGGTGGGACCCCCTTGTAGACTAGTGGCGTTATGATGGATATGTTGCACTCATATTTTTGTTTGTTTTTATAATGATACCAACACAATCCTTTACAATTGATAATTCAAGACATGGTTTTATTCGTTATGGCGACATAAGTTGGTTGGTTGAATGTGTTATTGCTAGATGGTTTTGATGGTCACTCACAATTTATGGCAGTACTATGGATAAAATGATCATTTTTTACAGGTGTTATGTTTATGCATTAAACATTGTTGATTATTTTATACATGATTTCATGCAAAAGATGATATGGGAGCTTAAACAAAAGGGAAAAAAACTATGGACAAGCCTGAAGGTATATGTGATTGACACAAATGAAGGGTGATAGACCTAGCTGCTAGACTTATGTGCTTTATTAAAGGATTATTTGTGAGGCATATATGGTAACATTATAGCATATGGTTTTTGTTAAAATTTTGATATGATTTGAGGTGGCGCACTATGCAATGGATACAACAATGGATATTTGTTTGAATTAATGCTTGATGTTATGGTGTATGGAATGGCTTGTGCGTTGAATTGAATAGGGCTAGGGAAGGAAGTGACATGCATTTACTGCATGTCACTCAAACAACCCTCAAGCCCGTCACCCTAGCCATACTTGCATTTGGTTTTTCGGCTCTGGTGGTTGTGGAGGCTCCGCGATTTCTGGTTGTGAAAGGAAAATACAGTCCAAATCTTCCCTCAAGTGAGTTTTTCCAGGTATGGCTCTATTTTCCATCCATGATGGTCCCTTTGTGTTATGAATCGATTTTTTGGCTCAAAATTGCATGAGGTCTGTGTTTTTCTTAAGTTTTGACTGCGTATCAGTGTTGTGCATATGGTTTCTTCTGTGAATACTCTGGATTGTTGGCGTTTTAAAGAAATGGAATGGATTTTATTGTTGTGTGTAGCATGTGCATTGGTTATTGGTTTAAAACATGTCGGTCAGCTTGGGTTTTTACTCATGTTCTCTGTGGAAAATTATGATAATGGTGTAACAAGCTCTGAGTTTTGGTGCATGGGTTTTACTACCAGTCTTGGTGTTGAATTTTTGTCACTCTTTTTCCTCTTGGTGGTTGGTATGTTTCGTTCCTTCAGGTTGCAATGCAAACTATTTAAGTGTTGGAGTGCTCTTGCTTCGTTCTGGTCGAACCCTAAGCTATCTTTTGTCATGGGATTTCCTTCACTATCACTGTTGTTGAAAGCATTGCACAGTTGGGTCTTGGGCATCACCCATAATTTTAAATGGAAGTTCGTTTATGATTGGGTTGGTCACGGGTTGTGTTCGAGCATTCTCTTCACAGTATTTTGAGTATTCACTTCCTCTCGTCTTTGTTGGGGTGGCTGACTGTTATGATTTGTTAACCCTCATTGTTAATTTTTTGGGTTAAAGGTTATTCATCTGTAGTGATTTTAAAAGGAGCACAAACTATCTCTGGCTTCGAAGATAATCTCTTGATCAAGCCATCTATTGTTACCTCTCTATGATAAATTTGTTTTAAAAAAACAAAAGGGGCCACGGGTTATCTTCATCCCCGAGGACTTTCCATTTGGTCGAGTTGTTTGTTCTTTCCTCCATTGTTGTGTTAAACCCTAAACATGATCTTGGTCCCATCAAGGTTTAAAAGACACCTGTGGGTGATTGGTCCATTGAGCACGACTTGGTTATGTTTTCTCAGGCACATCTTGGTTATGTTTCTCCTCGGGCACTATATGACTCTGTCTTTTGTTGGGAATTTCTTTTAAAGGGAGTCTTTACATGTTCAAGTTCCAAGAATCTCAGGCCCAGAGTTGCATGCTATTGGTTAAATGTTATTTTCAAATCAAGACTTGTGTTGATTATATGGATGAACACCTGTGTGTGATTGAATCGGGGCCGGATTATAAGTTTTAATGTAAATATATTGTGTCAAACAATGTTGGAAAGATGAAAGATGGAGGTTAATACTGGCTTGTTCTTATTTGAGTTTAAGAGTTTAAGAAATAAATAATTGGATGGATAGAATCATTGTGCATATTATATTTTAGTTTTAAAAGGAAAAGGGTTATCATTGGAACGTGAAAGACTATGGCTCGAATGGTTATAATGTTATTGTGAAATTGGCAGTGATGCTATTATGATGTTGCATATATATTGTATAGATACGAAGGCTGCTATAATTGAGGTATTATGGGCATATGAATCGTCTTTTATTTGAATTCATCAAAGCATTTTGTCTGTAATTAAAGGACAATTAAATGATTTTGGTTTTAAAGTGGATGCTTATTGGATTGTGGGTATGAATAGAGTTATGGTTGTTGTTTGATTTAATTTATTTTTTTATGAACAATATCTATAATATTCCCTCTCATACTATCACTTTTTCGCTCATTATACCCCCCTCATGATCCCAATTTCATTTTTACACGCCCTGTTCTATAAAAAAAAATTAAAACTCTATAAGGTAGTGGTAAAAGATATGACACAGAAATAGGTGGCAGCTGATATTTTTGGTATTGATTGCACAAAAAGTTATTTAATGAATTTTTTAGCAGTACTCGTGTTTTATTCCCTGTCATGCTACCACTTTTTTTCTCATTATAATCCCTCCAGATGTCCCATAAACCCTATTTCACCCCTTTCTCACTTGGCAATTATTAAATAATTTATTATGGATTGAATTTCATGGGTCTTATGTCGATTTCTGAGCCAAACTTTGTTTCATATAAACAAAATGTCATGTATGGTCTGTTAAGGGCTAGTTACTAATGAATTGTTGCATACAGGATGAATTTCTTCAGTAGAGACAGTCATGGCATAAACAATAGAGGAAGAGGTAACTAGAATGGAGGGCCTAGAAGTCCTAGATTCTCAATTCATTTTGATGTCGAGCCCCAGGAGTTGAACCGGATTTTTCAAGTTGGGTTCTTCAATTGGATTGGGAAAGGGATATTTTAACCTCGACTAGAGAGACCTCCCTTCCAGCCTCAAAATATCCCTGGTATTCTTGTGCCTCATGTATCCATGCAACCAAAAGTTCCTGAAAATGATGGATGGCAGGAGATTGTCAATCTGTAAATATCTCACCATCGTGGTTGGCCCAACTTGTCATTACCTCCTCCTCCTCCACCTGTAAATCCTTATGTTCAATTTTCCCTTGTCCACTCACCTGTTCAGTCCTCTCATGCTAGAAAACAACTTAAAATCGAGGTCCCCCATGTGCAAGAAAAAGGTAAAGATGTTGCCTCCCCTTCATCTCCTTCAAATGACTCATCAACATCAATGTCCTCCCGTATGCATATGAAGGACGATTTCTCCCATGTTATTAGTGAGATTAAGCCTCAAGGTTCGAATCAACCTAAGGCTAATTCTAGGAAGTTCAAAGGAAACAACAATGATAGAAGAGGATTGCCTCTCAAAGTGGCAAATATGGATTTTAATTTATGAGTTTATGATTGAGTTGTTGAAGACAATCATCTGCAGAAAGTTTTGGACAACAAGCTATTTTTTTGCGATAATGTGGTTATTCATATGTTTTGGATATGATTTGAATTATTTATGATATTTAATATTCAAGTTTTGGAAATATTTATGGGAGCTACAAGGAGGCATGTGTTTAAATGATTATCTATTTGTGTTTATTTTTCGCAAAGAATAAAAGAAGGGAGTCACAAGGGGTCCCACCTACTTAGTTATTATTTAATAAAGACCCTTAACTATTATTATTATTGTTACTTCCCCTAAACTAAAACTAGTTAAGTTTAATTAACTTAACTAAAGAAAGTAGTTGAATTATAACTTATTTGGAATGCATAAAACCCAAATGAGAAGGAAGAACAAGAGGAGAATAGAAGGAGAAATAAATACTAAGGTTTGTTCTTTTGTTTTCATGAGATAGTTTAGTTTTCATTCATTCTTGAGTTCATTAAATGCCTAATTCTCTTTTTGACAGCAGGGTCCTATTGTAGACAGCAAGGTTCGAAGCTAAACCATATCACTCATATGCTTGTTTCAAAGGTGTTGATCTATCTTTGATAGTTTGTGTATACTTGTTTGTTTATGGATTAAATTTCATAATTGATAAAGGATATTGTGGAGAGTCAAATTGGCAGCAGTCTGTGGCAAGCTGATCCAGTTTTTAAAGTTCAATTTTTACTTCTTGTCAGAGTCCTTTTGTATGGTTTTCATCGAGGATATCTAAATTAGACTTCGGTCCATTCCCTCACATGGATTTTGTAAAGAGAAAGATACTTTGATTTCTTGGAATGAAATAAATCGATTTCTATTCTTTCTCATTTGCGTGTATCTATGACTTGGTTACTTTTTCTTTTGATCTCCACATTTATTTATGTAATCTGTATATTTTTCAGAAAATTACATAAAAAATTAATGTTATTTTGCAACATTCTTTTCATAAAAAATACAGCCTAAACACTTGTAATTAATACTTGTGGATTGGGAAAATATTTTTAGGCTATAAAACATAGGGTGATATTCCTGACTATCTTGTCTTAGCTAGGCAAGATTAAAAAATGCTTGAGTAAGATAATTCATATCTTTGCCTCAACATTTATTTGGCGACCATACTAGGGTGATTTTCCATATCTCTTTGGTTAATTATATGAGTGATTATCATTGAGTATTTTTATGTTTCTACTTTTGATTCTTTGACTGTTTTCTTTTCTTCATGACATTACCTATTACAAGGCAACCCAATATTGAGCTTGGTCTTAAAGATCAGACCAACATTGCTTTAACCTTATTCAATACCGTCTTAGAAACCAATAATACCCGGGCTGAGCTTGAACGCTCATGGGCAGTGATTGAACAAGACATAAGTGTCTAAGAACACTGAGAATCCAGACAAAGACATCCTAGGAATCAGCTATATCTTTCTTTTTCCTAAAGTTTTGATCTTCTTTTCGTGTCCTTAAACCCTCGCATCTTTAGGAGAAGAAGAGGTTTATCACCTGAGATCAACCCTATTGCTGAAATAGGAAGAAGAAATGTTGTTTTGTCAACTAAACAAGGTACTCTAAGGAGAACTTTGTCTGATTCAACCAGTTCATCTTTCTCTCCATTACCTATCATTCACAAGATGGCATTTGTGGGTGGATCTGGTGGAATTGGAGATGTTTCTTCATCTCAATATTCATCCTCATTAGTGATTGGTAGCATGTATAGTCATTAAGTCCATGTCCAATCTACTACCAACCCCATTAAGTTCATAAAGAAATATGGACTCTTTCAATTTGAAGAAGATGCTACTACTACTCCGTGGCATGTTTCCTCTCCTCTGAACCTAGCACCTGCTACTCGTCCACTTCCAAAATTCAAAGAGCATCTCCCTAGGTTTTCAGGAAATAACACAGTCACTACGAATGAACACTTGGTGGCATTTTGGAAAGGGATATCCCGTTGGAAAGGGATTTTCGAGAACTACACATTATGTCATCAAACTCTGACTATGTCTATAGTTTGACTATGGAAATCCAACAAAACATTGTTTAGGGCCCCAAAACGACCCTAGAAATACAAAAACATGTACTAACATGAAAAATTCTAAAATAAGTTGGTTGAATTAGGTGGGCGGCCACCAATATCCACCTGGAAGTTGTGTAGGGATTCAGGTAGCCCTAAAAGTGTAGAACCCACAATTACAAAGAACTACAGAAGAACGTGTTGAACTAAAATTATCAAAAGGAGGCAGTTGGAATAGGTGGGTGGCCACCAATATCCACCTGGATCAATCCTCCCCCCTTAGGAAGAAATGGTCTCCATTTAATTGAGTGCCCCCATCAGGTGAGGAAAGTTTTGCTGAATTTGGCACTAGGTGAGCCATTTTCCTTAGTGCAGGAGTTGCCCTGCCTTGACAGCCCGATAAAGCTAGATCCTTTGTTGGCAAGTGCCCTTGACCTTTCTGTCCACTATATGATCAGTGGATACATGTTCCATGCAATTAGGTTTGAGTTGTGTTGGTGTCAATTGTTCTTTGATCTCTGAGGTGTCCAATAATGGTGGAAAATATGGTCGGAGGAGGTCCACATTGAACATTGGGTGCAATCCAAGGAAGGGGGGAGTGTTGATCTCAAACACATTATCTCCCACATCCTTGGTGATAGTGTAAGGCCCATAGTGAAATGGATGGAGCTTTCGATGGATCCCTTTAAGGCGTTCTTTCTACAAATGTAACCAAACCTTGTCTCCCACCTTAAACTTGTGCGATACCCAGTGTTGATCATGGCGCTGCTTGTACTTAGCATTGGCTTTCTGCAAAATCTCATGGACCTGTTGGAGATGTGTTGAATCCGCTCAATGAATCTAGTGGCTTTGTTAGCCTTAGACTAAACATGGGAAGATTATTTTTGTGTGGTTGCAAGAGGTAGTGCAACATCAATGGGACTCAAGGGTCAGAATCCCAGCCCCACCTAAAATGGGCTATGTCCGGTGGAGCTATGGAGAGCCCTGTTGTAGCTATGTTGAACATAGGGAAGAATCTCATCCCATGTATGCGGATGTTTAGAGTTATACATGCGTAGGATGTGCACAATCATATGATTGACGACCTTTGTCTGGCCATCAGTTTGAGGGTGGAAGGAAGTGGATTTAGTGAGCTTGGTGTCCAATAGGACCATAGACTCCACCAAAATGTTTTGAGGAACCTGTTGTCCCGATCGAAGATGATGGTTTGTGGTATCCCAAAATGGACCCACACTTGTTCAAAGAATAGCTTGGCAATATCTGTCGTTGTGATGCTCTTCTTACAGTCTGTGAGAATGGCCATCTTTGAAAACCAATCAACCACCACAAATATGCAACCATTGCCTTGCTTCGTGGACAGAAGGACAGACATGTAATCCATCGAGATGTATTCCCAAGGCCTCTTAGGAGTAGGAAGATGGGTGTCTAAGCCTTGATTCTTGATGGATGGATTTGAAATGGCACAGGCAATGCAAGATTTGATATACTTGTTGATGTCCTGTCGAAGTTTAGACCAATAAAAATGTTTATGTAGAACGACCACAATTTTCTCCATGCCAAAATGCCATTTCATTCGACTGTAGTGAGCCTCCCAAATCATATTTTCACGCTCGCTTGCAGGAACACAGAGGTGTCTCAAATGGCATAATAGTCTCTCCTGAATGTGAAAATCAGTGATATTCATGCCTATACCCAAGAGCTGATAGGTGGTGGAAAAGTCAATATCATATTGATAAAGTTGGGGCACTCAGATGACTCATGCCCACAGGAATGGAGCACGGTGGTGAGTGCATCCACGAGAGGTCGAATGAGGTAGTTAGCCACATGATTTGTGGTCCCTGTCTTATACTTGATGTTGAGATGGAACTGCTGCAGGTATGTGGACCACTTATGATGGTGGTCGTTCTGCAACTTCCCATGTGTTTGTATGAACTGCAACGGCTTGTGACCAGTGTGGATGATTGTCCCCTTTCCCAAAATGTAATGTTTCCATTTATGGCAGGCTTGTACAATGGAATACATTTCCTTGTCATAGCTAGGGAATTTTAGGAAAATATCTGAGTTTCTCACTATGGTATGAGTCTAGATGACCGTGTTGAGTGAGAATTGCACCTACAGCATAGTCGGATGCATCAGTCTCAATCTCGAATGGTTGTTACAGATCAGGAAAGGAGAGTATTGGATTTAAGCACAAGCGATGCTTTATATCATCAAATGCTCGTTGGTGTGCCTTCCCCCACACGAACTTTGCCTTGCCACCGCCCTTGGTTACTTGGATGAGGGCCCATGCAATATGGGAGAATTCCAACACGAACCGTCAGTAGAAGTTGGCAAGTCCCAAGAAGCTCTGAAGCTCAGTTAGTGTGGTTGAGGTTAGCCAGACACAAATGACTTGGATATTAGTGGGATCCACAGGTACCCCATGTTCAATAATGTAGCCCAAGTATTGGACCATGTTCATGCCAAAGTAGCATTTTTCTAAGTTGCAATATAGCTTGTGTTGTTGCAGAGTTCTTAAAACCTTTTGAATATGTTGCATGTGATCCTCCCAAGTTCTATTGAAGATGAGGATATGATCTAGATATACCACCACAAAAGAGTTGGTGAAGGGTCTCAATACATCATCCATCAACCTCATGAAAGTTGTTGGTGCATTTTTTAGGCCAAAGGGCATGACCAACCATTCGAAGAGACCTTCTTTAGATTTGAAAGTTGTCTTCCATACATTAGTCAGTTCGATGGGAACCTGGTGGTAGCCAGACTTTAGGTCAATCTTGCTGAATAAATTTCCCCCCTTGAGTTGGTTAAGAAGGTCATCAATTTGAGGAATTGGGTATCGGTTACTGACTGTGATTTTTTTTAATGCTATGTAATCAATGTAGATCCACCAGGTCATGTCTTTCTTCTGCACCAATATAATCAAGATTCTACAAGAGAAGGATTTGGGTCTGATGTGCCCCTTTTGAAGAAGCTCTTGAATCTGACGCTTGATTTCGTCATTTTCCATCAACGAGCGTTAATAAACTGGTCCATTAGGTAGAGGTGCACCATGGGTAAGCTCAATTGGATGCTTGACTTGTGAGTGTGTCGGTACCTCGGTGGGTGAGAAGAATATGTCTATGTACTCTTCCACGATTTCATCCACTTGCTTTTGCTGTAAAGAGAGGCTTTGTGTAGAGGTCATAGATGTGGTGGCAACCTTCTACTTATTGTGAGCATGGATCACAAAGAATATGAACTTCCCGGTTTATGAAATGACCTTACTACATTGCTTAGCAAAGATTAAAGAAATAGTGGTAGGCGATGCTACCTCTGGTATCCTATACAATTGTCTATCCAAAGTAATAATAACACTGCATGGTCTAGAATCATACACAACATGTCGCTTCCACAAATATGGTTGTCTTAAAAGAACATCACAAACTTCAAGGGGAGCAATATCACTCAATACATCATCTTTGAAGGGCTTGAGGTCGTAGGGAAGACGACACTATTGTCCGACATGGAGATCTCTTCCTTGGCGAAGCTAGCCGATGGTGTAGGGTTGCGGGTGCAGTGTCATTGACAGGTCTAGCCACTTGACAACCTCTGATGAGATCAAGTTCTTCTTATTGCCGCTATAAACAATGAAATGAAGCAGAGCCCCCTTTACCCACATATTTGAGTGAAAGAAGTGTTCCCCTTCCTCTGGTTCTTTTGGTTCACTTGGTTGGACTTTGGTGGTAGCGACAGTGGCGCTAGGTTTGGCATCGATAATCCACTTCCCTCCTTCTGAATTTGATTTGGAGTCAAAATATTCCTCTGACTTGGAATCTTTTAGCTCGACCACTAGTGACTACTTGGAGCGACATTCTTCGATGTTGTGCCAAGGGATTTTACGGTATTCACACCACTTTCCCATGTCCTTCTTCGACTTCTCATTACCCTTCTTGTGTTGCTACTTGGATTGGTTGTTCTGAGAGTGGCCATATTTTCTCTGTCCCTTGTTTTGTGAATTGGGGCCACCTTTTCTCTGCTTCGGCTACGAGGAGTTTGCAGATCCAAACTCTCACCTCTTCTACTTAAATTTATGCTCAATCTTGACAACATATCTATAATTCGTACCCAATGATGCGATGTAAAGAAACTCCATTTCTGTTTAAATGTATCTATGCAGAAAACCATGGTATTTAAGCACCAGATGTCGTTTAGAGTGTTTGATACACAATTTGGTGTGCAAGGTATGGAAAATATTTGTGAAATCCGGTATAGTCTGATCCCTTTCCTGACACAGGGTCGTCCATCTTGTGTATTGGTCCTCGTAGCTTCCAACAGGGTAGTACTATTCTTTAATGGCATCCTTGAAGGAATCCCATGTGGGGGTGACCAAAAATATTGTAGATTCCTCTATGGACCTTTGTTCAGAGTAAGTATCCCACTAGTACTTAACATGGGGGGCGACCTTGAGGAGTGCAAAAGTAATATTTTCCCTATAAGAAAAATTGTGGACCGAAAAATACCCTTCGAGCAGATTCAACCATTTATCTATAGCATATGCATCTATCAGTCATTCAAATACTAGAATATCAAAATCTGCTTGTACCTTGAAGGGGGTTGCAAGGTCACTTGATGAAGATGTGTCTCTTGTGGGAAGTCATCGAAGGATTTGTGCAAATGTGTCCATCGTTTCGTTCCTTTGTCGTATAAGGGATTCCTCGAGAAATAGTTTAAAAATATCTCCTACTCCATCATCTTTCTTCTCATCCCCCATGATTTGTTGTCGGGCTCGACATGACTGATCTTGCAAAGGCTCGACTGGTTCGAGTCCCAATTTCTTATACCCGGATCTTGTCGGGGACATGCATGAAAAAAAAAAAATGAAGAGCAAACTGCTCTAATACCACTAATCTGGATTTATGAGCGAAACAAAATAAATAACATATTGAATACAATAACATAGAGATACGGAGAACAATAACATATATCCAGTGAACAATAACTTATATTGAATAAATAAAATAGGTCGAAATTGTAAAATTACAGAACTAAAACAACTTTCTTGAATGGTGGTATCTATCTCTGAGAAAAGATGTGGTTGCTACATGCATTCGTCTGAGCAGAATGATTGCAATGAGGCTCCAGAGGTATTTTTAACATTACTCATGAATGCCAAAACCCTAGACATCTGAAAACCTAACCCTAGGAGATGAAACACCAAAAGTTATGTGGCCCCTGATGGGTAAGTTGGTACATGAACTTCTCGGGGTCGTAACTTTTGCATACAACTTCCATTTTAGGCACGTGATAGCTCGTTTGTCAGGTCTTTTCAAGAACTACACATTATGTCATCAAACTCTGTCTTTGTCTACAGTTTGACTGTGGAAATCCAAAAAAAACATTGTTTAGGGCCCCAAAACGACCCTGGAAATACAGAAAGATGTAATGACATGAAAACTTCCAAAATAAGCCAGTTGGATTAGTTGGGTGGCCGCCAATCTCTACCTGGCAGTTGTGTAGGGATTCATACAACCCCGAAATTGTAGAACCCACAATTACAAAAGAACGTGTTGAACTAAAACTATCAAAAGGATCCAGTTGGAATAGGTGGGTGGCCACCAATATCCATCTGGATCAATAGTCCCCCATGGTTTGATATTTGCACACATAATTTCAATTGTAAACTTGTCCCTCCACACATCTCTGGTCATATGTCCTTGGATAGTTTTATTGTGTAGGCTTTGATGCAATTGCTAACTCAACTCAATGACCCTTCGGTTACAATTACCATAGGTAAGTACTCTAACTTCAACTCATGTTTTATTACATGCAAACAATGCTCATGTATATAGTGTCTTTCCCTAATGATTTGAATGTCATAACAATACCTTCACAAGTATGTGTGTCTTATGACCCAAATGGGGAATATATAGGGTTAAATGTATATGATATGACACCAAGGGGGGGAATATATGGGGCTAAATGTACTAAGTATATTTGTAATAGGGTCGGCCTAATAGTAAAGGGGCCTCATGTGTAGGTGTGAATAGGTATATATAGAGATCATGTATTCATTATTGTAGACATGTGAATTGTGATGTATGAATGTATTTGGTTATTTGGAGGAGGTTCTCCTATTCTTTAAGGAGTCATTGTGTAACTTATCAATCTTGGAGTTGTGCTCCATGCTCATATTTTTGTACATGGTGTATACGCCAATTATGTTATGATACTTTAAGGTTTTGGTTCATTACATTTGGAATTAGAGCATTGATCCTAGGGTTTTGCTTCCTCAAGCAAGTCATCTTAGCGTTTTCGCTATAACATTTTTTCGAGGCCACTTCAGAAAGAAAAACTTGGAGTATGTTTAGAAGACATATAAAGGTACATTTGGTATACATTTCATCTTCTGATTCATTAGAATTTCAAAGATACACTCTGTGGAAGATAGGGTTTTTTACTAGTTCTATAACTAGTCTCAAATTGTTGTTCTCGGTAAAACAATGATATCTTCCAGGGAAAATTTTAAGAACCCCCCCAAATTTATATGTATAATAAATGGGCGAATCCCAATGACACATGGGAAAGTGTGAAGGTTATTTTATCAATAGCATGACACATGGGAAAGTGTGAAGGTTATGTATATACAATATTTTGGCGAATCTTTCACCAAATTATAGAATCTTGTAAAATTTGGGTGAATCGTTCACGTAATTATAAAATCTTCTGAAATTGTGGTGAATTTTCACATAATTATAAAACCTTTTAAAAGTCTTGGCAAATATTTTAAAAGTCTATTAATTTAAATAAATTCAAATCAATGTTCGATCTTGGGAGTATTCCAAGCAAATATGGTACAAAACAGAGCACTTGTGTGCTCACCTACATAATGTAGTCAGCAAGACATTTTGGAGACTAAATATATATTCCAAGCACTAAAAATATCTATGCTTATATCACTAAATATATACATCTCTTATCTTTCCTTATGCTTTCCCTCTATGAAATTGACCAGATCAACAATGCTCTAGGCTTGTTTATAGAATTTAGTTGAGAAGCCATCAAGGCTTAGAGCATTGTCAGGATTCATGTCCCAAATAACTTTGTTAATCTACTCAAGTGAGACATTGTTGGGTGCTAAAATTTCCCCTTTTTCCTTATCATTTCAATACCATTTTCATCTCATTCTCTTGTATTAATTCATCTCTATTGTTTACATTTCCTATGAGAACATCAATCCTGGAGTAGGTACAATTCATTATTCATTCAACATTGTGTTATGTTAAAACTTAATTCATAGTTTACTTTTAAACTAGGATGATGTTTCCTTAGTCCTAATTTAGGTAATTACACAGTCATCCCTATAAACCATGGAGATGTACATATATGCAAATATGTTGGTGTTGAAACACCATGCTGAAACACTTGGCTCAGGTTGAAACACATTGCATGCACAAAGAAGACTATGCATAATTAATAAGAATGAATGCAAATATGATGGTGTTGAAACATCGGGCCGAAACACTGGCTAAAACCTGTTGCACGCATGAAGAAGACTATGTATAATTAATAAGAATGTTCAATGAATGCAGATATGTTGGTGTTGAAACACACACGAAGAAAACTATGTTAATCTACTCAAGTGAGACATTGTTGGGTGCTAAAATTGCCCCTTTTCCTTATCATTTCCATGCCATTTTCATCTCATTCTCTTGTATTAATTCATCCCTATTGTTTACATTTCCTATCAGAACATCAACCCTAGAGAAGGTATAATTCATTATTCATTCAATATTATGTTATGTTAAAAGTTAATTCATAGTTTACTTGTAAACTAGGATGATGTTTCCTTAGTCCTAATTTGGATAATTACATAGTCATACCTGTAAACCAAAGAGATGTACATATATACATATATGTTGATGCTGAAACACCTGGCTGAAACATGTTGCATGCACGAAGAAGACTATGCAGAATTAATAAGAATGAATGTAGATATGTTGGTGTTGAAACATCGTGTTGAAACATGCATGAAGAAGACTATGGCCCCATTGATTCCATCATATCTAGCTGGCAGAGTTACTCCACCATTTTCATCTATGGCCATCAGTAATAAGTATCTATTAATGGAAGGTATTGATAACACTGATTGGACAGTTGAACGTGATCGTCACCTCAGATTTTACTTGTCACTGGTAAGTGCCCGCATGTACGTGTCTGTGGTTTATAGCCTACATGTATGACTGGTCACGGTGACATGTGTTTGACATGAGACTGTGAAATAATGATTGTTCCATGCCCTTCCACATCACCAACAAACATCTAATATCGTCAGTTCAAGTTGGGGGGTATCCCATAATCCCTGAATAAATTAACCAACCATCACCATAAACGTTCAATCAAAATGGTTGTCAGGTTGATTTTTCCCTTGAAATTTGAATCACCACCATCTTTCCAAAAATACCAACAAATATCCTTCCACTCTTCCTGCACGCTCATGCATGTTGAAGCTCATGGATCTGTGTTGGGGATTTTGAACTTGAAACTCCTTTGCAATACCGTAACAACTAATTACACAAAAGAGCATTCGGCATGGGAGGATTTGCAGTCCATCATGAACCGGTAACCCTCGATGCCTTGCGTTGGTGCCCAAAAGTCTACAAAATATTTGAAGACGCAGGGCGGGTATCATATTTCGAGCAGTTGGACGAGTTTGACAGTGATATTGCCCTAGAATTCACTTGAAATTTAACAGGAACCCATTTGCATGTTAGAGGTTTGGAGATTAGTGTAACAAAGGTGGTTATATCCTCTGTTAAGGGACTTCCCGAGACTAGCAGAAAATGGTTTGGACGAATGACAACCATTCCTAATGCAAAGATCAATTTCTTGGAGGAAGGAGAGCAAGTGCAACATAGAGGATGTGGCACAATAATAGAGTCTTTACCTCAACCTTGGGACCAGGTTGTTGTTTTCTTGAAGAAATATATTACATGTGAAAGTAGGTACAATATTGTTTACACATAGGATTTTGTTATGTTGTCACACCTTTGTCATGGCTCAATGATAATGTTCCTTGCTATATGTTAGAATCTTTTCATAATATGGAACATTATGTAAGACAATCATGTTTTCCCCAAGGTTTTGTCATGCACCATTGTCTGATAAAATTAATAGTGCTAAGAGCCTTGGAACTACAGAACCATAGATGGGCTCAATTCATTGTCATGGGAGTAGTAGAAGTTGATGAAAATGGTGGAAATGAACCAGAAGAGGAGGCAGGAAGTAGTGACATGAGTATTTTAGACAGAGAAAAAGAGGAAAGAGAAGGAATTAATGAAGAGTTGGGACAAGATAATGTTGTTGAAGAACTAGGATAGGGTAGTGGTGATGTAGAAATGAAGGATAGACCTGGAGTTGTGATTGTAGAAGATGTACATATGGGATATCTTGGAGTGCAGATGGAGTAATATCTGCACCAAAAGCATGAAAAATCACCTACCATTCTAGCAAAGGAAAATGGGCAGTTCATAGAGGAGAATTAACCAACACAACACAAAGGAGTGGATACAGAAAATGAATTGAGTGTGGAAGAACCCATGGCAGAAATGAGGGAAGGATCAGATACGCAGATGCCTTCCGGAGATACATTGAAGGAATTAAGTGTGGAGAGGTCATGGTCACCTAAAAGGGAAGAAAATCCACTAGAACAAATTCGGGATGTTGAAACAGTGATTCCAAGCGAGAATGTAATTGAGTTGAAGGAAGAATCATCTGCATTGCATGATGATTCTTCCCATGTTGCCCTTGATTATGAAGTAGGAATTGTATCAGAGAAACCTCCCCAAACAGTGCCAAAGATATTAAGGAGGAAGAGGACATTTCCAGTGTTTCCATCAACTTTCCCAAGTACAACGAGAACAACTAGGGTTGTTGTCGCAGCATAAGCACCTAAACTGAAAATGGCAGAAATTGAGATTCCTGTGATGCATCCTCTTTCACCCACTGCTACACAAGAACTAGTGGGTGATGAACAACAACAAGAAGTTTTCGTTGTAACACAAGAACCAGTGGGTGATGAACAACAATAAGAAGATTTCATTATAACACAAGAACCGGTTGACAATCTGATCCCAAATCAAAGAGCTACTAAAACAAAAGAACATGTTGTTGAAAGAGGTAAAATTCAGATTCATGCCCTGTTATTTGAGAATGATCAATTGAAAAGAGAAATTCAGAGGCTTACGGGGGAACTGGAAATGCTAAAAGTAGAAAAGGGATCCCAAATTCCTCCACCTCATGATCTGGATTTATTAGTGCAAGCAACCCATCTTTTAGGAGAACAGACTATGCCATCAGAGGAGGCTGAAGCACAAGAAACATTTAAGGAATATTCATGTCTTGCGTGTGGGGATATTTATAAATTAGATGGGTATGAGGTGACCCTTCTTGAGCCCTCAACTTTGGGACTAATCAGAAGATAGGAAGAGTTGGTTGAGGCACCATAGAGAAATAAATCCACTGCCACACAAGAACTAGTGGCTAAGGAAGAAGAAAAGCATATTGTTGAAACATATGAGAATGCCATTGTAACACAAGAACTAGTGGCACCTGATTTAAATACACATTCTAATAAGGATGTACATGAAGTTTTCATTGTAACACAAGAACCAACGATGGCTAAGACTGTTGAACCAGCCCATCCTGAGAGTACCACTGCTACACAAGAACCAGCAGTACCTAATTTAAATCAACAATCTGATGAGGCCACGGAAGAAGCCACTGTCACACAAGAACCAATGGTTGAGGAAGAGGAATTACCACATCCACATAAAGTCATTGTTACAAAAGAACCAGTGACACAAGCTCAAATTCCTTTGGAAATCAATGATGAGGATGAACATGAAGTTGACCATCAGGACACATAATATAATACTATATTTTTGCTGGCAAATATTGATAAATGGAAGAAACAGTTTGCCATGTTTGGAGAAGGAATGATTCTTGTGCCAGCCCACAGAAAGGCAATACAAGACATCAGGGAGAAATATGTTGAATTTTTGGCATCTCGAAAAATTTAAATGGGAAGAAATGAAGAAGGAATTGGGAGAGTTGAAGAAGTTGAAAGCTAAGTGCCAAATTCTGCAACAGGATAAAAATCAAATGTATTTTTTAGCAAAAGAGTTGTTGAGTTGTAGAAGCCCTTCTCCCTCATACCCGGTCTTCCTTCATGAGCAATTAACTAGTTTTAAGCTTAAAGCTATTAAGGAAGGAAGGCCTTATAAAATGATTAGTGCCTCTAAGCTTTTAGAAACTTTCTCCCATAGTGATTTCTCATATCATCATTTCTTGTGTGAGCTTTATTTGCATGAACAAGCCTGCCCATTGGATATAAAATTTAATCATGTTCCCTATGTAGGAGATGTGCAGTTGAGAGCCTTCACTTCTTTTGTGAACAATCAAAAAAAATGGTGGAATGCCTTCCACATAATCCAAAAGAATGAAGGAGAAGCAACATTATGGATTAGGGGTGAACCCCTTACTCTTGTTACTGTTTTAATATACATCGATATCTACTCTCTTCATCTTACAGGACTAGAAAAGTGACAGACCTTCAAAGTTCTATCATAGATTCTTGTGTTAAAACAATTAATGATCGGAAACTGTTTGCACTGGAAGGTAGCAGATTTAGATGGGGAGCATCCTCTCTGGCCTTAAGGACCAAGGATCCCTACAGTCATGACAATTTTAGTTATGCTCTGTCTCAAGTTCCTAGCTATATTGAGTGCATTCAAACTTGTGGTCCATAGTGGTTGGGGCTGAAATTTCATTTCCCTCTTATTTGGATGCCAATAAAGAAGTATCAACATACGTATGTATTGACTAAGAAGACTGAAAGGGAATGTTGGGTAGATGTGATTTATTCTAGGGGCTACAAGAATTTAGCATATAATGTTGCATCATCCTACAATCTTTCTAATTTGAATTGGAAAAGTTCATGCCCCAACTCGGACTCCGATTCTGGGTGAGTGAAGTTGCATGGGGACATGCAATGGTGCAGTTGGGGGGACCTAGATATGTTACCAGCTGGTGTTGAAACACCTAGATGAAGCATCGTGTTGAAACACTTGGTTGAAACATGCAGGAAGAAGACTATGGCACCACTGATTGACTCTCCTTGTGGATCTAACATATCCAGCTAGTAGAGGGCGATATTCTAGAGACTGGAATTAGCACATATTATCTAGGGAATCATGCATATTTCCACATCATTGGATAACAATTGGAGAGTCGATTTCTAAGTTTCTAATTTTTGTTATTGTAATCTTAACAGTCTTTGTTTTAAGAAGTTATGAACAGCTTGAGAATCAGAATATTCTCAAGACTGTTCGAACTACTGGTATTTGTTGACGATTAAAATCGCAACGAAGTTTTGCCCACAAAGTGTTGCTAAAACCTATTATTATAAAACTTAAATAATACTAGTAGGTGGGACTCCCTTGTAGATTGGATATCAGACTGGTGCTTATTTGATGTTGTGCTACCATTCGAAACTGCTTACATGGTGATATAATCTTGGTTTATTGGCGATTGAGAAGGCATGTTCGATGTTTTTTTTATGCTCTAGGCCCAAGTTTTATTTTACAGTGGCCTATGTTATCCTTGTTATCACTGTTATCTATTATTGGGATCTATTACTAGGTGACCTGCATAATAAATATGTTAGCAATAACATATGCAAGCAATTGGAAAGAAATGAAAGCAATGCAACAAATGCAAAGGGAAGAATTTAAACTATGCTATATGCTACTCTATATGCATTGAATTTTAATGGTCATTATTTAAACCTAGCAATAAGCTAATGGTTAGCGATTTGTTGAGTTATATGGAACATGGTTGATTTATGGCATAAGTTAGAAATGTGATATGGTCACGTTATTGGTGATGGTTTCGATACATGGTTTACTTAATTGGATTATATAGTTGATATGTATTATGATCAAGTTGGCAATGGAAGGTATGATGTGGGTGGCGTGTTTAACAAGTAATAGATGCCAATTCCAATGCATGGTTTAAATGAATGGTTAATGGGTTAATGGTTGGCATGTACTAATGAATTAATTGAGTGTGGGTGGAGGCGAAGTGCATTTACTGCACGTCACCCTTACTCCTTCCATTGGCCGCCAGCCTAGTTGGGCTATTGTTCAACCTTGTTGTTGTGGTTATGCTCCAATTTTCAAGCAGGGAGGAACCGCTCGGCCAGCTCGCGTTTAAAGTGCTTGGATTATAGGTATGTCTTTTTTTTTCCATCCATGAGTTTGCTCTGTCTATGAAATGGATATTGGCTCGAATGTATGGGTTGTGCTTTCCTTGAGTATTGCAACTGTGTAAAATTGTGGGTTTTAGAATGAAGCATTGATGGTTTTCTCTGGAATGATGTTAAAGTCACATTGTTATCAGTCATCCTAGGTGTTAGCAGCCATAAAGGCTCTCTGTCATCCTTGTTTCTTTACTTGGAGGGTTTCGTTTGGTCTTGAGTGGCTGGCTGCCTTCACACTCTTGTATCACCATACCTAGTCTTTGGTTTTCATGGGGTTTAATGGTTGGAAGCGCTTTGTGTCACCACGCTTTGTTCGCTTCGGTATTGAGTTGTTTTTTCTACTATGGTCGCGTAGTGGGTTATGTTGCTTCTTTTTGGCCTTGTTTTCACCTCAGCATTGTAGTTGGTTGACTGGAGAGCCACGAGGGTTATACCATGTGTGTGCTAAGTATCATTACAACGCTGAAATGGAGCCTTGATCCTCTGGTTATAACCTCTCTTGTCACGGGTTTTGTCACCTTGTCCATGAAGTAAATTGTGGTGTTCTTTGTGTATGCACCATTGGTCTCGAAAGTTTTCACCATTTAGAGGAGTCAACTCTAGCCTCCCTGTGTTGGTCCATAGAACAAACCCTTGAATCCTCAAGCCCGAGGGTTGGTAGAGAAGATTGTTGTGGCCTGTCGAGTTTACTTGATTGTTATGGATTGGTGTAGAATTGATTACTGGCTTGCCCCATTGATTGTATGACAGTGGTGTTGGTTTTGGCATCTAGTCGTTGCGATTGTTATTATTGGGTGGGTAAGCTTAGCACAGTCGATTGAAATGAGTTGTTCGATCAAATACATAATCGTTGTCCTTGTGTTTATTAAATTGATCACCCAACACTATTTTTAATTGATCAATGCACAATGATGCTTCGTGCTTGATACATTGGTATGAGTGGTGTTCCTATAAGCACGAGTCAATGATTACTGTAACTGTGTGTTTTTAATGGCCAAATGATTGTTAAAATTAGGGTGCTTATGGTATTTCCACCCATTATATACATTATGGTTATTTGATTGTGTCATCAAGAATGGGCACAAGTTTTTACACAGTATGATTTGTTACAGTTTAATTGATTTGAGCAATACTGTTGTTATCTCCTCGTAGCGGATTGATAACTTGGCACGATAGGTTGACTGTGTGTTTAAATTTGTCAAATGGGAATGTTGCATCATGGTGTTTATGGTATGGTTGCCCAATCTATATGCTATGAGTGTATTTTTTGAGTTCTGCACTTAGAGATAGTCACAGAGTTTTTAACATGGCTTTGTTGCAATTCGACTTGAGTTATGAATTTGGGCATGTTGTTGATGCCTCGTTGAATTGGATGGATATCCCAACATTTTGATTACTTAAATTCACGTTGAATTGGGCTTGTGCAGTCACATAATTACACTTGTGTTGATTGAATTATTTTGTGTTTTCTACAACATAGCATGAGTTGGAATGGTGGTTGTTGTCTATCTATTTAAATGGTGAGTCTGGGTTTTTGCAATTTAAATCTGGATTATTGGGTTGGCTATCCACTATGTATGTTTAATGAATGTCATGCATGTTAAATGACAGGCCCAATTGCAGTGACAGTATAACTTCATTGCAATTTTGAAACACAACTTTTGAGTGTATTTGTTGATTGAAGTAATGTGTGGGCAGTGGTTGATCTTGGTGATTAACAGAGTGGAAATGGTTACTATTGTACATTTGAGAATTGTTATAAGATGTTAATTAGATGAATAAGAGGGACAAAACTCCCTTATAGATTGTTGTGGAATGTATATTGTCTTGTTGATGGCATTGTGTTAAATATTTGATTATGAACAGTGAACTAGTTGATACACAATATTTGTTATTGGGTCACAATGATCATTTGGTTGGTGTATCTCCTTTTAACAGATTTAATTATATGGATTACTTAATTAATTTTATGAAAAGTACCCGCTCTCATTCCCCCACCATTATTTTGCTTTTCACTAATTACAACCCCATCGCCTTCCCACATTCATTTTCCACTCCCTGTTCTAAAATTGATTACAGTCAAGAAAAATTATGTATTGAAGCAGTTGGTAGTAGTAGTGTCTTGGTTGAATTACAGTGATGTTTGCTTTTGTTTGCAGTTGATTGTTGTTATCTTTAAGCAGTAATCGTATTTCCCCCCCCTCATCATATCATGTTTCGCTCAATACAAACTCCTCACTTATCCCAGGACCCTTTATTCACCCCCTGCTCATTGATAAATAGTTAAACAATTTGTATGGATTTGATTGCATGAGTCGCATACATTGTTGAGCCAAATCTAGTCCAGATTTTTAAGAGTTGTCATGTATGGTTATTTAAAAGACTATTTTCTAATCAATCATGCATGTAGGAATGATTTTTTTCAGCCGAGGTAGCCATGGCCGAGGAAACCGAGGGAGAGGTAACTAGAACAGGGGCCCAAGAAGGCCAAGGTTTCCCATACATTTTGATGTTGAATCACAAGAGCTTGGCCAATTGTTTTAGGTCAGATTTTTCAAATGGATTGGGCAAGGAGTGGTCCAACCTAGGCTAGAAAGGCCTCCTTTCCAACTTTTGCAAGCCCCTGGTATCCCTTTTCCTCCTCACGTCTCATTGCAACCCGAGGTTCCTGAAAATGATGGATGGCAAGAGATTGTCCGCCCGACAGTCTCCCAACATCGTGGATGGCCTAATTTATCCTTACCCGCTCCTCCGCCTATTAACCCCATTGTTCAAGTTGCCCCCCACTCACCAATGCAGTTCTCTCAAGCTAGCAAAAGGTTGAAAACCGAGGCCCACCATGCCCTTGACAAAGGAAAATCCATTGATGCCCCTTCCTCACCCTCCAATGGCTCTGACAAATCTGTGTCTTCTCATATGCATTTGAGGGACGATTGTTCCCACGTGATCAATGAGATTAGGCCTAAAGGCTAAGCGCAGCCAAAGGCAAATTCAGGAAAATCGAAAGGTGACAGCAGCAATCAAAGAAAGATTGCATCCCAGAGTGGGAAATATGTCTTTTGAGGTTTTATTTTATCTATTGTTGATGACAGTTGACTTCAAAAAAATTTGGACAACATGTTTTATTTTGGATATATGAGCAATATTTTTGAAAATAATTTCAAATATCATGAGCTAAATTGTCAAATGTGAATATGTAGATGGGAGTCACAAGGAGGTGTGTTTTGCTTAACTAACTAGTTATGTTATGATTGTTATGAGCTAAAGGGAGTCACAAAGGGTCCCACCTACTAGTTATTATTTATTTATAACCCTTATTATGATTATTATTTTTCCCCCTTAACTAAAAAGTTGGTTGAGTCTTTAGTTAACTTAACTAATGAAGTGGTTCAACTACCTCAACCAATTCTGAATTGCTTAAAGGCAAAAGGAAAGGGAGGAATGGGAGGAGGATAGAAGGAGAAGCATACTAAGGTTTGCTCTTTGAGTTTATGCTGAGATAGTTCAGTTTTCATTCACTCCTTAATTTATCACAAGACTAATTCTTTTTATGATAGCAGGGTCTTATTGTAGATAACAAGATTCAGGGTTGAATTACATCATTCAAACACTTGTTTTTCAGAGATGTTGATCTATCTTTGATAGTCTATGTAGACTTGTCTGTTTGTGAATTAGTTTTCATGACTGACAAAGGCTATTGTGCAAAGTCGAGTGGGCAGCAATATGTGGCAAGTTGATCCAGCTTTTAGAATTCAGTTTTTGATTTTCTGTCGGAGGTCATTTTGTTTGTTCCATCGGGGATGTCTAAGTTTGACTTTGGTCCTAAATTTCTGCATGAAATTTTGTAAAAGAGCGATTCTTTGGTGAATTGGAATGAAATAAAGGATTGCTTTATGTCTCATTTGTCTTGGTTATCATCTTGGTGTCTTTACTTCTGTCTTTACATTTATTTAAGCAACTGCTATATTCAGAAAATTGCATAAAAAGTAAATTTCCAACAAGTTTTTTATTAATAAAAGACTAGCCTAAGTACTGGGAATTAATACTTGTGAGTTAGGATGTTATTTTTGTTGGCTATAAACATAGGGTGTTATTCCCGTCTATTTTACTTTAGCCAAGCAGAATCTGAAAATGCTTGAGTAAGATCATTTCATATTTTTTCCTTCGCGGTAGTTTCATTCTATTATGAGAATAGAGCATGGTTTAAAAGATGTACATAGTGTTTACGCTAGGGAGCTAGTCTTTGTTTTTCCATTGAGCACTGGAGAATTAACATTATATCTGGCAATTTAATCTCTTAATAAGAAGTGGCAATGTTCAGCTGAATTTATGTTAGTGATTAATTCTTTTTAGTTTTTTTACAAGCAGCTATGTTTGGAGGCAAGGGCCCACCTCCACACAGAGCTCACCTCAATAGATTGTTAGTTTTCTCTTCTTGTGCATGTCACATGATAAATCAACAACTTAAAATTTGTCTGCAGTCTGCATGATTAATGTTGTTGAAGCAATAATTATTTTTGGATTGATGTTGCTAAATAGATTGCAATTGTTGTGGTAACAGTTTGTTATCTTGAAAGTGTAATATTATTATATTTCTTGAATGGTTCAGTTAGTCCTTGTCACTTGATGATTAGGATTGTTGTTACATATCAACCATCTCACTGAATGATATCATAGAATAAGTTCTCTATTGTTTATTGTTGAGTCAGATCTAGATGGAGGTGTGATTGTGGATTTATGATTTAATGAAGTTACAATTTCTTTGAAGTGCGAATTTTATTTATCCAATCATAGAGTGGATTTTTTGAGAGGATTTAACTTCTTGCAAAAGTAATATATATCTTTTAATTCATTTCATCTTATTGGTTTGTTTTTTGCAAGGAGTGGTTCAGTGGTGAAGGATTAATTCAACAGTTAGCTTTAGAATTGCTCAATGAGAAGGATTAATTCAACAATTAGATTTAGAATTGTTCAGTGAGAAGGAAATCTATAACAGTCTCAGCAATGATCAAAGTTTGAGTAGGTATTTATTAGCTTGGGTGATTGCATATGAATTGGTGTTAGAAGACTCAATGTTTATGCATATACTATGCTTGATTGCCTTTGAAATAACCAGACTAGATTACAAATCATTTCATAAAAAAATTATTGAGAGGCTACATGTAAAGTTTTTTTATTCGTGAAATTAAAATAATAAATGCATTAGAGGAATGTTGGTCTCATTGGCAATAGATGTCCTATGATGACTGCGTAAGAATTTAGTAGGCCAGTACATAGACCATTTTTCTCTTCGCTTAACAACTCATGGCTCATTCCTTTTATGAATACCAACATGTCTTCTCAAACAAAATATAAATAAACATAATATATTCTAAATAAACCAATAAAGCTACTACAAAGGGCTCAATCTTCAGTCAATCATCAAATGAGAACTAGAAGCATTCAAGCGACTAACACAATCTTTATTATTTAATCAAAATAAAACCAAACTTCCAAAGTTGAAAAAGTGGTCCAAATGTAAACAACAAACAAACCATTAAAATTTGCCAAGATATCAAAGTTACAAATCCAAGAAGTTTCATGCACTTGAGTCTTGAATGAGCCCATCCTTGCTTAGCGAAAGTCTTATTAATTAGTTATTTAGCCTTTAATACTAGAACACTATATATGTGAAGAGATAGGTCTCAACGTCATCAAATTCCAGCTTCATTTCATGTCATATATAGGAAAAAGAGAATGTCTTAGTTAATTGTCAAACCATCAAACTTAAAATAGCTTGGATCAAATAAATGTAGCTTCAATGTTACAATATTTAATACAAAATATAGAACCTATTTTTACCTTAAATGCAATCTCAAATTTACAGATGGTAATCTTGCTCCCATAAAGAATTACCTTTTTGCAATGTACTCCAAAAATAGAAGAACAATTAAGTCAATAAACTAACAAGAATCACATCACACGTGCCATTCCATTCATTATTTCTACAACACCAATCATCAATGGAACATGTAAGTCAAAATAAGAGTCCCATCATGTATATTGGTTTAGATAACATCTTGGGGTATATTAATATCCCAGTTCACATCAACATGTTGATCCTCATTTTCTATATTCTAAACAGGGAACTTTGTAGATGAACTATTATTATGAGCCTCCAAAATATTATCTTCCATATCAAGTTCATTAGAGGAATTTGTTGTGTTGTATTCTCCCCTTCTATCACAATCTGATCGCCAAAAAGCTAGTTCTCTATTGAATGGAAAATTGTTTATGTCATACTTTGTTACATATAATTTTAAACATGTATCCATATGTTTATCAAGCTTGTTACTCAACTTTGAATTCAAGAATGATAGTGCACTAAACATTCTCTCATCCTCCACCGATCCCAAAATCATGGTTTGACATAAATCTGCTAATTTGTAATATTTTGACATGTTTTCTTCTAAGTATTGGCTTTCACCTAATTTAGTCTATAATCTTGTTATTGCATCATGTTCTAGAAGTTTCTCCAAACCACAATATTGAGCTAACATTGTTTGACCAAAGATATTGGCTTGTTGATACAACTTTGATGAATCTAATATACCTTCAATCTCTTCTCCTTGTACATTGTGATTCTTGCCAAATTGGTGCACTAAAATTTTTAATTTTACTAAAAGTCAACTCTTTTAGCCTCTTTATTGTGTTCATGGTTCCAATATTGAGGGTATACCACATAAATGGCCTCCAATAATTCATCTCGAGGAAATCGTTCCCTTATCTCTGATGCTAGTGATTGTAATTTCTATCAAGTTGTGCTTCACTGAAATCACAACATTGTTGAATTGGTGTCTTGAAACATGGCACTCTTCAGTGATTCGTCCCATATTACTAACATAATGAAATGGAACCATATACCCCTGCACTTCCATACATAGTATTCCTTTTCCATCAGACTTCAAATAATTTTCAATGTTTTCTATATCGATGATAGTATTTCAACCTTTAAACGTTGGACCTGTGAAAGACTCTGGCATTGTATACAAATTATCCAATTGAAGACATGTTAATTTTCTTGTATGTATGTATCATGCAATATACATTGTGCGACTCTGAGACATTTTCACAAGGGCATTCATTTCATAAAGCATAGGAAGAATTCCATCCAATGTTAACAATGTCTCTATATCAGTTAATCGAAAGAGAAGATCTTGAGCTTTGTCTACATTGAAGCGATGTTCATACATCACCCCTACTAAGGATTGGTACTCACTAAATATTCTTTGAGCTAGTCCATTCAATGAGATCCATCTTGTATCAACATCTTTTAGTAGCTTTTTTCCATCTGTAACACCCTCATAAAATTGTTGAAACTCTTTAAATCGCTTGGGACTACGACAAAAGTATGCATGAGTTTCACGTACAATATATTCAACTTTTGAAACCAATGGAAATTTGCTTACTATTTTAAATGCAATATTCATTCTATGAGCCATACAATGAATACTAATCATAAATGGTGAGGTTGATAGTTGTAGTTTGACACAAAGGCTATTCCTTTGCCCTTGCATGATTGTTGCTCCATCTACTCCGACACATACCAACTTTTTCGCAATCACTAAATGATCCATACCATGAATTTCCTTCAAAGTCTTGATGACAAGTTCATAAATATTTTGAGTTGTATAATTCTCCCTCATTTTATTAATCCCAAGTAAATATGAATGCCTAACATGATCATTAACCATATAAATTATCATGCAGATCCATGAAGTATTATCAATAACTGTAACTTCATCAAAAGACAATGAAAAAAACCTAGGATTTGCAATATTCTCTTTCAAATCACCCTTTTCTACTTGAGTTAGATATTTTTCCCATTCCCAACCACTCGTTATTGACCAATGAGAAGATGGAAAATTTGACACTTCAAGAAAATATATAAAGTTCTTGTTATCTGGAAAATTTGTCATAGAACGACCTCTAGATAAGATGTGAAATACAATACTTAATTGCATCGTCTTGGATAACAAATTTATTTCCATCATCTTTCCAAATAGAGATGTGATGGTTCCTCCACTTGCCTAGATTTTTCTCTTGTTGATTACGTATTTATTATATTCATCTTCATATTTGACATGTCGACATTCCTCAGAAGATTTCCATCTGATAATAGACTTCTCCTCGCCATTTACAATTTCCTTATCACTCACCTTTCTTACATGCTTCTCTATTGTATCTAACTTCATCTGCAATTTTACTGTCTTTCCAAGTTTCCAACTACATATAATGCATCTAACTTCTCGTGAAGCCTCTTTCTCATTTGTTGGAGGTATTGGTTCAATAAATGGAAATTTTGAGACCCATTCCGATTGGAATTGTCTCCCTATGTCCCATTGGCCTTTTTTCATTTTCCGTGATTGTGAATAGTTTGTGTTGCCTTCCAAGGAAAAATCTTCAACGTTGTTATTGTCAATTTCTGGTGAAAAAATCTCAATTTGATCACTGGAGGAACCTATTGCATCATCTATTATATGGACATTAGATGCATTCTCAGAAGAGTTGACATCTCTTTCACGGATGGGTTTCTCAAAAGAGCTTGAATCATGAAGAGAATCTGGGTTCTTAGATTGAGGCTTTTGAAAGTATGAAAATACATCCCTCTGTTTGTTTTGTTTCCATGATCGTTGTTTGACATCTCACTGAAATTTTGACAATTAGAATTTCAAATCGATCTAGAAACCAAAAGTGAAACCTGCATGAGAAAACTAACATAAAATTAGTCATTTGTTTGGAAAGTCAACACAAATGCAAGAGATATATCAATTTTAAGAACTCAATTCTTCTCAACAAGTTACAAAACCAACAATGCTTATCTAAAAAGAAATCACTTCAACATACAACAAGTCATTTTCATCTTGCATATTATTATTGGCTCAAAATAATGCCACATCAATAAAAATCCATTTTTAAAAACTATTTTTCCTGTGATAGGTTGGTTTTAGGTTGATAATCTATTTTGTCTAGAAGTGTGTTAATGGCTCATGAGCAACTATATGGCTACATTCAATATTAGATACAAAGATAGATTGGAAGGTCCCTGTTGTCAGACATTTTGCATGTGGATTTTACCACATGTTTTTGCCTGGGTTTATCCCAGATCATTGATTTATTACACTGTTACAGAGTACGATGGTCCATTCTTTTCTGTTGGGACCTTTGTATGTCATATTATATGAGTGATGAGATGTTTCTATTTGTGCCATGTTTAAATTTTTCCTGCTATGTCATGTCAAATAATGATGATTTGTACATTCACCTACAAATAATAGCTATAGAGTACATTCAAATTTCATCTACAAACACATATTATTGATAATATGAACAATAAAATTGTAGATCTGAAAACAGTAAACTGGACACATGTAAGAAGTCTGAAGCATCCTCAAACCCTAAGCATGTTGCCTAATCAAATGGATAACAGTGTCTAAGCTAATGCACCCCAATTGGAGAATGGTTGTGGCATGTATGCATGTACACTCCTCCTTAAACTATGCACCCTCATTAGCTCATCATGCATGCACACTAAATACCTAGCCTCTAGGGATTGGATCCCTTATCTAAGTAGTAAGAATAGATCATGCATTTGTGTAACTGAATGGAACTGAAATCTGGACTGATAGAAAACTTAATTGAATTGGCAATTACTAAATCTAGAACAACAATGAACTGAATTTGGAACAACAATGAGAGTATATTTAGTAAGGGTGGCTTGGGACCTGGGTTCTTATGTGTTTGGTTATAATTGGGTTAAAATAGTAATATATGGTGGGTTAGGAAAAACCTGGAGTGGACTGTGGAAAATTTTGGTTAATTGATTTTCATGGTGAAAAATGGCCATATGGATAACTATCTTTCATTATTTTTTTGTTATTAGCATACTACATAGTAAGAAATACATTATACAATATGATATAGGCTATAGCAACGGATTGAGACTTGAGGAAATATTTGTATGAAATTATTATACCAACAACTTAGAACACTGTATGAGGATGCATATGAAGTGTTTGTAGAAATGTATGCATTAGATTTTTCATTCTTGCTCATTGTTCGGCACAAACTCACTCTAGGCATGCCACATCTATCTAAAACTATCTATAACTATGTTTATCTTGATGTGTGACATGGTATTGATACTACAATATCCACACAAGTATATGCATGCATTTGAATGGAATTTGCTCTATTAAAATGGATTTAGGAATGTGAAATTGTAGCTTTGTGGGCAGAATTGCATTACTTTTTCTTTGGATTATATTCTTGCTTGGAAAACTAGTATGATCAGTGGGACATGGGTGCTCTATCACTTGTGTGTGGAAACACAGGGAAACAGGGTGTTGAAACATCGTGTTTCAACACCAGCTTGTGAGAATGATTTAAAAACGCCCAGGTAATTTATCCAAATTGTGGGTAAGCTCAAAACATTAAACACAATCTACAAAAATATTGATCTACTCCAATCACTAACCCAAACAATCACTCGTCGTGACCTGAAGCCTTTTCTATCCTAGAGGTTGGGTGGGCTCTATCATTGATCAGAATGACACTTGTGCGTAGAAAAACACAAGCAATGAGCATTAGGAAACACGGTACTGAAACACGGTGTTGAAACACCGTGTTTCAACACCATCTTGTGAGAGTGATTTAAAAACACATAGGTAATTTATCCAAACTGTAGTTTATGGGTAAGCTCAAAAACGTAAACATAGAACTATTGATCTACTCCAATCACTAACCCAAACAATCACTCATCGTGACCTGAAGCCTCTGCTATCCTGCAGGTTGGGTGGGCTCTATCACTGATCAGAATGACACAGTACACTTGTGTTGGATTACCGAGAGGGGGGGTGAATCAATAATAGAGCAATTTAATCATTTTTAACCATATAATCCAAGTGTTATATCAATGTAGCATTATCACCCAATGACTGCAGAGTAAATAAGCAATGAACAAATGAACAATCATACACATACACAGTACACAGTACACTAGTGTTTTACATGGAAACCCAAAGCGGGAGAAAACCACATAATATTTTTTCTTATATGTCTTGAAGAATTACATTCATTGGAAGCACGAACTTCCTTTGTTTTCCAGCTGCAACTGGAAGGAGGCTCCAACCCCCTTGTTTCTCAGGCTACAACTTGAAGGAAGCTCCAACTCCCCTATTCTCTGGCTACAACTAGAAGGAGGCTACAACCCCCTATGTTCTCCGACTACAACCACATGTCCTTGCCCCGTCCAACCGCCCTGAAGTAGAAGTAGAATGATGGAACCACTGTCACACTATCACTGTGAGATATATCATTGTAAACATGTACCAATAAACCTAAACCATGCATGAACCTGTACCTCAACCTGTAATCAACATGTACCACAAACAAGTGCATCAACCATGCACCAACCTGTACCAAACAACCTGTAATCAACCTATACCATAATCAAGAGCATCCAACCATGTACCAACCATGTGTCAACTATTCATCAACTATGACTCATCAATATGTACCAACATCATCAACTATACACCTCATGTTTGTGCCAACTCATTAACTACTTGTCTCAACCATGTACCCAACATGTACCTCAACCAAAAGCCCTCATCAATATCATCATCCAAATATGATTTATAACTCTGTAATAGATCTGGTGTATATGATCACATACCTGCAAACCTTTCTTAACTTTAACAACAAGAGACTATAATTCTCATCAAACTTTTCTTTAGTCTCACGCGACTAGTTTTGGATTAGTCAACAACCCTAACTTGAAATAATCATAACTATGTACATGCAATGAATAAAGATATGAAACTGATACACAATGTTCTTCAGTGTGTTTTTTGAAATTCCTCCAATTGTCACTACTTGGAACCTCTCAGAAAATGAGTTATATTAAAAATGGCATACCTTGTTGAATTTTGGCTTATTCTATAGAGCGACATTGTAGAGCATTCCTTGCATGGAATATTTTTTGAATAGATATGAAACTATTACATAGCATACTATAGAATGTACTCTAACCAACACATTTTGTCTTACTAAATTTGGAACTGTTATGAAGAAGTTATGACGTTTTTACCCGAAACACATGTTTTAGACTAGTTTCAGGACTAGCCACAAACCATATTTTCCACAGAGTGTAACTCCAAAAATACAACGACCCGCAAGCTAAATTTTTTACCACATATACTTGGATATGTTTCCTCAATGTCCTATCAATCTCATGGTCTGAATCATTCTAGAAAAAAAAATTATTTCGAAAATGGTGAGATGACCTGTAAATAACATACCTTAGAAAGCATCATCAAAGAATTTATCCTCCCTTGAATTCCGACCCTCTTTTCTTCACCTTCCCTCTAAAATTCGGCTTCGATATCCTTTAGTTACCTTAGTCACCTATAGATATTCAATATGCTCAAGTGTGATGTAAAATGAGAGAGCCTTGCCTCTTATTTATACTCTCCATCTTCTAGGTCACTTAACCCATTTTAGGTCACTTAACCTATTTTCCTCATTTTTAGGGTTAACCACTTTCCATAATTAGAAATTTCTCCATTACTTTATCATTTAAATATTCCTCCTTGACTTTGTCACCTCACTTTATCATTTTAATCTTCTTTGATTTTGTCACCTCACTTTATTATTTAAATAATACTTCTTGACTTTGTCACTTTACTTTATCATTTAAATAATAATTCCTTCTTTGCAATCTCTTTGACTTATTTGACCTTTTGGGGCTTCAAGCCAACATATGAGGGTCCTCCAACTTTGTAAGGCCATAACTCGCAAAACGTGAGGAGTTATGTGGCGTTCCACATACCACCAGAAATGGCATGACATGTACTATCCATATAGAATATTATTACCTTCAAATATATTAAAATTCATACCATTATACATGAAACAACCTTGGGTCCATTACCCAAAACTTTGTGCTACCGGAATTCACTACTGGACTTTATTCAAGGGTTGGCATCAATGACAACCAACATTAATCAACAATCTCCTCCTTTGGAATTGATGGCAACACTCTGGTGCAATATAGAAATTATGTTATGCAATACTTAATTCATATCACTCATGCTCCCCCTGGAAACATGCTTTTGTCCTCTGCATCTCTGTGACCATTGCTCCCCCTGGAACCGTTCCTTTGTCCTCTGCATCTGATGAATGTCTCCCCCTTTTCCATCAATGGAAAATGTATCTTTCCATCTAGGGCTGCTCCCCCACTTGTTCTTTTGTGCCCACACACTCAAATCTGATGTTCTTTTCTGCAACATGTTCCCGTAGAAAGTGATACTTGATTGGAATGTGCTTCGTCTTGGATTGCATCACCAGGTTCTTTGAGACACTAATGGCGCTTGTATTATCACAATAAATTGGAATGGGCTCATCATACTCAACCTGTATATCTATCAAAGTTTGTTTCATCCAAAGAACCTATGTACAACATGATGTTGTTGCAATATACTCTGCCTCGGCTATAGATAGAGATATTGATGATTGTTTCTTGCTTGGCCATGATACTAAACACTCACCCAAGTAGAACGTTTCTCCATTGGTGCTTTGTCGGTCATCAATAAAACCTACCCAATCTACATCTGTGTAGGCAATAAGAGATAGATCCTTTCCTTTTGGATATCATAATCCAAACTCTTCTGCTCCTTTGAGATATCTAAAAATTCTCTTAACTACTAATACATGTGATTCCTTTGGTGCTGCTTGAAATCATGTCACTTGTCCAACTACCTGCATTTCATCTGGTCTGGATGTTGTCACATATAGTAGGCTGCCAATCATTGACATGTATTGCCTCTAATCTGTAGACTTTGAATCATCATCTTTTCTTAACTTGCAATTGGTTTGCATGGGAGTGATAGTTGGTTTGCAATCTTCCATTCCGAACCTCTTTAGCATTTCCCTGATATACTTGGTTTGAGAAATAAAAATTCATTGGTTGCTTTGACATATCTGAAGTCCCACAAAGAATGATAGTTCTCCAAGTAATGACATTTCAAATTCATTATGCATATCCTTTGCAAATTTATGGCTTAAACTGTCATCATCACTACCAAAAATAATATCATCAACATAAACTTCAATTAATAAAATATTACCTTGACTTACCTTGATGTAGAGGTTGTTGTCTGCACTTCCTTTTCTGAACCCTGCCTGATGTAGATATTTATCCAGTCTAGATTATCGTGCTTTAGGAGCATATTTTAGACCATACAAGGCCTTCTTTAATTTGCACACATAGTCTGCATTCTCTGACAATTGAATCCTTCTGGTTGTTCAATGTAGACTTCTTCTTCAAGTTCCCCATTTAGAAAAGCTGATTTTACATCCCTATGATACACTTTAATATTTTTGGAGCATGCATAAGCTAAAAGCAATCGGATTGCTTCCATTCTGGAAACTGGGGCAAATGTCTCTTCAAAGTCGACTACTTCAACCTGTGCATATCCTTTACATACCAATCTAGCTTCGTTCCTTGTAACATGTCCATATTTGTTCAATTTATTCCTGTATACCCACTTTGTGTCGATCACATTCTTATCCTTTGGTCTTGGAACCAATTCTCAAGTGTCATTTTTCTCTATTTGATCCAATTCTTCATCCATGGCCTTGTTCCAAAATTCATCCTTGTCGGCCTCTTCAAAATAGGTTGGTTCAATCGTAGATGTGAGTGCTAGGTGTGTTTGTTCTGGTGAACATATTCTTCTTCTAGTCTCAACTCCTGCGTCTTTGTTTCTGATCATCTAATCTGAAGGATGGTTCTTATGTTCTCGTCTGCTAGGTGTCTTTGGAGGCACTTGCTAAACTTGTTCTTCTACTTTTGTCAGATTCTCTTCATCTTCCTCTTCTACTTCCTTTTCATCTTTTGCTTCTTCTTTGAAAAGTTGTTCCATTGATTCATTTTCTTCTTCCTTTGATTCTGGTCTACCTGTTTCATCAATTGTTACGTTGATGCTTTCTACACTTGTATGTTTTCCTTGTACTTGAGTAACCAACAAGTACTCATTTTCCCACATGAGAGTCAAACTTTCGCATTTTTCCATCTTCTCTTTTGATGTAGCATTTGCTTCCAAAAATTTTGAAGTGCTTCACATTTACTGGTCTTCCTTTCCATAGCTCGTAGGGAGTTTTTTCAGTGTTGTTTCTCAGCATTAATCTGTTTTGAATGTGAACTGTTGTATGCACTGCCTGTGTCCAAAATATATTTGTCAATTTGGAATCCATTAGCATTGTTCGAGCCATTTCCTGTACTGTTTTGTTCTTTCTTTCAACAACTCCATTCTGTTGAGATGTCCCAGCAACGAAGAATTGTATTTTTATTCCATGACTACTGCAGTAGTCCATAAATTCCTTTTAAGTGAACTCTCCTTCATTATCAGATCTCAAGCATTTGATTTTTTAATCCATTTCATTTTCAACCATTTCCTTGTATATCTTGAAGTTTTCAAAAGCTTCTGACTTATTCTTGAGAAAGCAAACTGCAGTCATTCTTGTATAATCATCAACTAATAACATAAATTATTTCTCACCCTTTAAACCCTTTGTTGTAGTTGGTCCAACTAGATCAGTATGCACAATTTCAAGTGGTCATGTCATTGAATATTCCTTTAATTTGAACCTGGTCTTTGTTTGCTTTCCTTGTTGACAATGCTTGCATAAAGTGTTGGTTGGTTTTGTGATCTGGAGCATTTCTCTGACTGCTTCTCTTCTGTTGACTTTGACAAGGTTATCAAAATGTATGTCACCCATTCTTTTGTGCTATAGCCAACTTTCATCTTCCTTTCCTAGACAACACTTTTCATTTCCAATTTCACTTAATACATATATGTTGCTTGAAGTTCTCGCAGCTATAGCAATAATTTTATTGAACCTTCTTTTCTTATCTTGCATTTTTGTGAATCCAAAGTAACTTTATGACCTTGGTCACACATTTGACTCACACTTAGAAGATTATGTTTCATATCTTCTACTAGTAGAACATTTCCAGCCTTGGTATTCTTGTTCCCAATTATGACTGTGCATTTTCCAATGATTTTAGCTGAATCATCATTTCCGAAGGAGACTGATCCATCTCTTTCCTTTCATAATGTAAGAAACTTGTCTCTATCACCTGTCATGTGTTTTGAACAACCACTGTCAACATACCAACCATGTTTCTTCTGCTTAGCTTGTAAAGCGAGTGTGCATTATTCATTGCTATATTGATCCTTATTTCTTATCCATGTCTTTTTTTTAGGTTCCTGTCTGTGACCGTTGTTATTATGTTGTGGTTCTCTAGGAGGGACTGTCATTCTGCAATCTTTGGCCATGTGTCCAAAATTGTTACATTTGTAACATTCCACTTCGGTGCTCAAAGATTCAAACTTGTTGTAACTTTTTTTATGTGTTTCACTAGGCCTTCTTGGATAACCCCTTTGTGTATGACTTTCAAAGTTGTTTGTGTTCCTGTTGTTATCTCTGCAATTCATAGATTTATGTCCAAAATTATTACATGCATAACATAAACCAAAACAGACAGTTTGATACCTGGGAGTTGAAGATCTTCTGAAAGGAGGTACTCTCATAAATTCTTCTTCTGCCTGAGGCCTATCTGTCGGTTGTTGATTTCAAAATCTGAATCTTCTCGGTGGAGGAGTGTCCCTGTAATCTTCCATGTAGATCTTCCTATCCTCCTTGATTGTTTTTGCATAGCTTTTTGAATATGTTTCTTGCTCTATTGTTTTGGAGCTTGATCCTTTTTCTGTCTGATTGTATCCAAGTTCGGACTTGTCATGATGATATTTTTGACAGCTGATAATGTCATCCATAAATTTTGAGTTGTTCTGCATATTTTTCTTTTGAAGATCCTTTCTTAATGTGACAATCTTTGCTTCGAAATTTCCAATGATCTTGTCTTTTTCTTCTAGTTGTTCTTTGAGTGCTTCTTCAATTCTTTTATATTCTTATATTTGAACCTTCAAATTTGTGATCATTTGTTCTAGTTCTTGAGTGTCTTCTTTCCTGTCTAGTTTTGCTTGTAGTTTCTTGTTTTTCTTCTTTTCTCTTCTGATAACTTCTATGGCACACATTAATTCCTCTCGGTAGTCAACTTTTGCCTCTTCAATTTCTTCTTCGACTTCTTCATATTCTTCTTTGGCTTCTTCATATTCTTCTTTTGAGTCTTCTTTATCAGAGTCTTTTGCTACCATGAATAGTACTCTTTCTCTCTCACTGTCACTGACTTCATCTTCATCTGATGATGAGATGTCTTCTTTGGTGCATAATCTTTTCTTGAAAACTTTCTTTGTGGTTATTTTGCCTTTATATGTTTGTTTTCCTTTTGAGTAACCTTCATAATTTCTCTTTTTCTTATAAAGACATTTGTTAGCAAAATGACCAATACCATCACAATTAAAACAAATTAAAGGAAGCTTACCTCTATACCTACCGTCGGTTCCCTTGCTCAATCTTTTGAAAAAGTTGGCCACTTCTTCATCATCTTTCGAGACGTCATTGCTACTGCTATGTTCTTCTTTTTGCCTTCCCTTTTTCTTTGACTTTTTGGATGCTTTGAAGATTGCTTATTTTGTATCTAGATTTTCTTGTTCAGTTCTCATTTCATATGATGTGAAGATTCCATGTAATTCGTCCATGCTTATTGAGTTTAGATCTGATCTTTCTTCTAGTGCTAATATCTTAGGGTCAAATCTCATAGGAAGAGATCTTAGTACTTTTTGAACAATTACAAATTCTTTGATTTCTTCTCCCAATCCTATGATTTCATTTACTGTTTCGTCAACTCGTAAAAAGTAAGCTACAATATTCTCATCTTCCTTCATCTTAAGTTGTTCGAACTGACCTTTGAAAGTTTGAAGCTTTGTTGCTTTGACTTTTGAATCTCCTTCATAAATATTTTGAAGTTTGTCCAAAATCTCTTTAGCAGATTTACAATGTGAAACTTTGGTGAATATCGTTTCACTAAGACCATTCAAAAGTGCATTTTTGGCTTTGGAATTATTCTGACCGAGTTTCACTGCTTTGTCATTTGTTGGCGAAATTGTTGGTGCTGTGTATCCATCTACAATTGATTGTCAAATTTCAAATCTATGTGCCTATATATATGTTTTCATCCTTATGCTCCAAAATGCATACTTATGTCCATTGAACTATGGTAATCCATTTTTATATAAGTTGTTTCTCTCCATGATCTACCTTTCAGTGGTTAAACTGATTTCTGAAGGAACCTGCTCTGATACCAATTGTTAGATTACTGAGAGGGGGTTGTATCAGTAATAAAGCAATTTAATCATTTTTAACCATATAATACAAGTGTTATATCAATGTAGAATTAGCATCCAATAACTACAGAGTAAATAAGCAATGAACAAATGAACAATCATACACATACATAGTACACCAATGTTTTACGTGGAAACCCAAAGCGGGAGAAAATCACATAATGTTTTTTCTTATATGTCTTGAAGAATTACATTCATTGGAAGCACCAACTTCCTTTGTTTTCCATTTGCAACTGGAAGGAGGCTTCAACCCCCTTGTTTCTCAGGCTACAACCTGAAGGAAACTCCAACTCCCCTATTCTTTGGTTACAACAAGAAGGAGGCTACAACCCCCTATGTTCTTTGGCTACAACCGGAAGGTGGCCACAACCAGTTTGTCCTTGCCCCGTCCAACTGCCCTGAAGTAGAAGTAGAATGATGGAACCACTGTCTCACTATCACTGTGAGATATACCACTGTAAACCTGTACCAATAAACCTGAACCATGCATCAACCCGTACCTCAACCTGTAATCAACATGCACCATAAACAAATGCATCAACCATGCACCAACCTGTACCAAACAACATGTACCATAAACAAGTGCATCCAACCATGTACCAAGTATGTACAAATCATGTGTCAACTACTCATCAACTATGACTCATCAATATGTACCAACATCATCAACTATACACCTCATGTATGTGCAAACTCATCAACTACTTGTCTCAACCATGTACCCAACATGTACCTCAACCAAAAGCTCTCATCAATATCATCATCCAAATATGATTTGTAACTCTATAATAGACCTGGTGTATATGATCACATACCTTCAAACCTTCCTTAACTTTAACAACAAGAGCCTAGCATTTTCATCAAACTTTTCTTTAGTCTCACATGACTAGTTTTGGATTAGTCAACAACCCTAACTTGAAATAATCATAACTATGTACCTGTAATGAATGAAGATATGAAATTGATACACAATGTTCTTCATTGTGTTTTATGCAATTCCTCCAGGTGTCACTACTTGGAACCTCTCAAAAAAGGAGTTATAGCAAAAATGGCATACCTTGCTGAATTCTGACTTATTCTAGAGAGTGACCTTGTAGAGAGAGCCCCACACAGAATATTTGTTGAATCGATTTGAAAATGTTACACAACATACTACAGACTGTACTCTAACCAACACATTTGGTTTTACTAAATTTTGCTCTGTTATGACAAATTTATGACATTTTTACCCAAAACACCTGTTTTAGACTAGTTTCAGCACTAGCCACAAACCATATTTTCCACAGAGTGTAACTCCAAAAATACAACGACCCATAAGATTAATTTTTTACCAAAGATACTTGGATATGTTTCCTCAATGGCCTATCAATCGCACGATCTGAATAATTCTAGAAAAAAAGTTATTTTGAAAATCGTGAGATGATCTGTAAATAACATACCTTAGAAAGCATCATCAAAAGAATTTATCCTCCCTTGAATTTCGGCTCTCTTTTCTTCACCTTCCCTCTAAAATTCGGCTTAGATATCCTTTAGTTACCTCAGTCACCTATAAATATTCAATATGCTCAAGTGTGATGTAAAATGAGAGAGTCTTGCCTCTTATTTATACTCTCCATCTTCTAGGTCACTTAACCCATTTCTAGGTAACTTAACCTATTTCTAGGTCACTTAACCCATTTATAGGTCACTTAACCTATTTTCCTCATTTTTAGGGTTAACCACTTTCCATAATTAGAAAGTTCTCCGTTACTTTATCATTTAAATATCCCTCCTTGACTTTGTCACCTCACTTTATCATTTAAATAATCTTCTTTGATTTTGTCACTTCACTTTATTATTTAAATAACCCTTCTTGACTTTGTCACTTTACTTTATCATTTAAATAATAATTTTTTCTTTGCAAGCTCTTTGACTTCTTTGACCTTTTGGGGCTTCAAGCCAACATATAAGGGTCCTCCAACTTCGTAAGGCCGTAACTCTCAAACTGTGAGGAGTTATGTGACGTTTCACATACCACCAGAAATGGCATGACATGTACTATCCATATGGAATAGTATTACCTTCAAACATATTACAAATCATACCATTATACATGAAACAACCTTGGGTCCATTACCGAAACCTTTGTGCTACCGGAATTCGTTGTCGAACTTTCTTCAAGGGTTGACATCAATGACAACCAACCTTAATCAACAACTTGTGCACGGAAACACACAAGCAATGAACATTGGGAAAATGGTGCTGAAACACCGTGTTTTAGCACCATCTTGTGAGAATGATTTAAAAAAGCCTAGGTAATTTATCCAAATTGCGGGTAAGCTAAAAAAATTAAACACATAACTACTGATCTACTCCAATCACTAACCCAAATAATCACTCGTCATGACCTGAAGTCTCTGCTATCCTGGAGGCTGGGTGGCTTCTAACAATGATCAAGGTGACACTTGTGTGTGGAAACACACAAGCAATGAGCATTGGGAAAACAATGTTGAAACATCGTGCTGAAACACCATGTTTCAACACTAGCTTGTGAGAATGATTTAAAAATGCCCAAGTAATTTATCCAAACTATGGGTAAGCTCAAAAACTTAAACACGGAACTACTGATCTACTCCAATCACTAAACCAAACAATCACTCGTCATGACCTGAAGCCTCTATTATCCTGGAGGATGGGAGGGTTGTATCACTGATAATGATAATCCCTACTAGCATATGCACTTAATGAATGCCCAAAACAACTATGCTACTAGTGGAGCGGAGAACCATGAGCCTTTTATCGCATAATTTGTACTTTCCCAAAGCCCAAGGCAACTAAGGCAAGATTGGTGTAACAAGGGGGTGACCTATCACTGTCACCTTAAAAGGAAACCCCTTTTCTATTTAGGAGTATGTTAAGATTACCCCAAGGGAGACGTGCCTAGTGACATAAAAGGTTGATGAACTAAGACAAAGAAGCAAGAATACCCCCCTCTCACTGGACGCCCAAGTCAAAATGTCATTTATGTCTTTAAGAGATGAAGCAAAAGTAAAGATGAAGTGTACCTGCAGAGAACAATACAACAAAACAAAATATGGTTGTTTTCAAGGACCAAATGATGTTAGTGCTTCAATAAGACAATGAACCTTTGAAATATAATTTGGCTGATATAAAATTGCAACGGTATGAAATTTTACAACAACAATAAGTACTTTATAATAGTTGTAAGATACGCCTTAGAATTGCTTGAAAATACGATGAAAAGGTAGCTTTAACTAGGCAAAATTATAATCAATTGTCACAATCATTTTCTATTGTGTCTAGCTAGCATTAAATGTCAATTTTGCAGAAAATTTGTTGCATTTAGATGGTTGTAGCAATATTTTGTAACAACAACAAATATTAGTGCTCATAATTGCAAGAAAATGTCATGGAAACTTAACATTTTGTCAAGTAGATTGTTTGACAATTATCACAAGCAATTTCTGAGTGAGTTAGATGTGAGTTATGTAGGTGTATGCATAAAATTAGTATGGTTGTAGCAGTGATTTGCAACAACAACAAGTAGGTTAGTGATATAGGCTAAACTAGGGTTAGATATAGTTAGTAATAGCTTAAGAGACGAGTGTTTAAGTGTTTAATTAATCCTTCAATGAGAGAGAGAGGTTAGAACTAGTGCCTTCTATGGCTTATGGAGTCAAGTGGATGACTTCTTCTAAGGCTTTAAATTAATTTTGATAGTGCACAAAAGTCCAAGAGGGAGAATGCATAGGAGAAGTAGTAACTTAAGTCCCCCTATGCATTTTCCTCAAGAAACAAGATACTAGGGTGTAGGAAATTCTAGGCCCTAGCACCTTTCTCTCCTTAGGATTATTATGGGATAAGAACTTAAGCAAAGATAACTAGTTCAAAACCTTAGAGTGTTAGGAAACTAGGGCTCTAGGGTTTCACTAGTTACTATATCAATTGAATGAAAAGGTTGGCAAATAGAAAGTAATAAAGTAGTAATTTAAGTTCCTTACTTCAAGCATTAAGCATATCATGCAATTTCATAATCTTGTATAAGCAAATAAAACCATACATAAATCATTCAATAGATGACAAAAAATGCATATTTTACCTACTTGCACCAAGAATAATCATGAAATACCATGCAAGATCACCATAAAAGCTTCCAAGATTGATACAAATTGCAAAAAATTAGCCTTATACAAGGGTGTGCCTCACAATTTCAACCAATGGCCCTTCTAGAGCACAAATTTAAGACCTCTCCTCTTGTGTGAGGAGTTGTGATGTAAAAATGAATGTACTTTATGTTTATTTATATAAAACTGGTGACCTTTAATTAATTTTCAGGTCAAAATAAGGACGACTTGGTCAATTTACAAATAAATTCAAATTTGACATAAATAAAATTAATTAGCATTTAAAGACACCTCCAAGGGTGACGTCATGCCCTTCTAGGGTGACGTTGAGGTCCAAAGGTGGAATGTTGTGCCCGAAAGGTAGGGCGTTTGGCCTCCAAAGGCCATGTTAGCACTCTGTAAATCCGTTTGGCTGATAAATAGATGACGAAGGTAACCTTTTCAACCAACTTTGAGACCCGAAACTAGCCTTTCGGATCTGGAGAGGGCTCTCTCGGAAAAGGCGCGATCTCCGCGCAAGATATGACTTTGGAAAGCAATGGCTAGATTTAACACCTATGATAAAATGGGTTATGGTTATATTGGCGTAGAAAAGTAAGACTTGGGCTATGGGCTCAATCTAAGGAAGAGACGGGACAAATGACTCAGTGATTGGATTCGAGAGGATAAGTCTAGGCGAGAAACAACCTTCAGTGTAAACCGTAATGTGTGGCGGGAGAAAACACGGGAAGTAACTCAAGAGTGTCGATGTGGACGAAATCAAAGTTAGCTTGAGAGGAAAATGTTTTGTCTAAGTGGCGCGAACAAGGGGCGTTGTACAACGAATCGGCAGGTTCGATAATTCGTTCTGAAATAGATAGAAAGAGATATGAAATAAAGATGACAGGAAAGCACATACGCAAAGAAAGAAGCACAATACATCCAACTATCACAACTAGAATCTTTTCATCAAATCACGGGACCTTTGCATTAAATTCCGGTCAAAACTCAGATTACATACAATAGCTATCGTCTACCAAAATTTTCCAACCAACTTGGCTTACATCGAAAAGATGAAATATATAAATGAGGGTGTTTCTTGGGCTACCCTGCTTCCTAACTGCTAACCCTTAGGACTAGGAAATTTGAACAACATGCACTGGAGACTCTTCGCAAAGTGTTTCCTAAAATAGACAATAATTACGCCCATTTTACTTATGAATGTTCGCAATTTCTCCACGGGATCTGATCGTCAGCCAGGCTCTAACATGGATAAAAGATGTGTCACTGTGTTCTTTTGAGCAGGTGTCCCGGTGAACAGGCGTCTGTGAGGAGCTTGTTGTCTGTAAATAACGACTTCGATTTTAGTGTTGTGATCATTTGCCAAGAGTTGCGTGCACTAAACAACTGTTAGATCGTCGTGGTAGTTATCAAAATGGTAGTGTGCTTCAGAGAAAACATATCCTTCAAAACTACCAAGGTTTGTCTCATCTTTAGCGGGTGCAGAGGCGGGCACCAACTAAACTTGTTTTTCCTGTGCGCTGGTGAGAGCTACACGGGCTTCTTTCTCGGTCGTTTCGCATTCTTTGGAATGTTTCACGTGCCTTTCTTCCGTCAGTCTGTGTGCTTCTCACAGCTATACAATGGTGTCTTGCACCTCTTTGAGCTACCTTTTCAACCATGCCATGTTCCCTTCGCGACCCTGCGTTGCGGACGCTTCTGTGGCCTTTGTTGCTAGTTGTCATCATAATTCCATGTTTTCATGATAGAGCTCGGTGATTGCCAATTTCGCTTGTTGCAGTTGCTAAAATGTCACTTTCTCATTCTCTTCTGGGATATTCGCTTTCCTTGTTCTGCTCCTGTCTTCGCGGCTCAATCCCCCAGTAGGTTCTAGCTGAATGGCACGCCTGAGTCACTCTTCAGCTACCCATCTGATGTAAGGTTCTTCTGAAATTTGAGCTTCCACGATCTCCTGGTTTTTCCTCAGCCTGCCCCTCCTCCGAGGAATTTGTTATTGGGGAGAGAGGGCTCTTTTTGTCTTCCCTTCCTGTGCGAATCCCTCCATTTTAGATTTTTCGCGAATTGATCTGGTCTTCTCTACAGGTAAAGAGATGGTTCATTTTACGTTTTTGGGAATGCCTATTGCAGGTGAGAATGCATCCTAGTCCCTTTGAGGCTTGGACCTTACAATTATGTTGCTTCGTGCACCTTTCCTTACGCTCTGAGAGGTCACCATGGTGCGACCAAGGTGAATTTTGTGCGCAGTGTATCCAAAAAACGCACAGGATGGGAAAGGTTTTGATCACGCTGGACTGGCAAGGGAAAATTCAAATAGAGTTTCAGGCCTGGTTCTACTATTGGGAAGAATGTCGATCATCCGGGATTTTTAACAAATCAGACAGGAAAAGAAATCATGCTGGAGGACAGTGAATTCATGGCAACGAGATGTTCCATATCAAATTGCAGGTTTTCCATGGCAAATATCTACGTGTAGGGTACATGTGACAAGGCTGGATGGTCATGCATTATACGAACATCATGATTTTTCATTCCCTCGGCCTCCATGATGAACTGATAATAACTGTTGTACTTGCTGACTCGACCTGGGGCACGTAGATACTGGTTTCTCGACAGGACTCAACTTTCTTGGAAAAGACATACTCGTACCTCTTATACAAGTTTCAAATCTGACATCCCTTTCCATTTCCAAGGGCCAACCTGACACTTGTTGACCTCAAACTTACGGTGTTACGTACCTAACTTCACATGTTCAGGCACATGGGTCACAACGTGACTTTAAAACCGACTTTAATTTGGAAAGAAAAATGGCGACGCTAACATGCCCCAGATGAAGCCCACTCATGCCACTAGGCTCATAAACACCTCCAAAATGGAAACCCTAGCTCTAGATGACCTCCATGGTCATGATGGTGATGTCATGGAACTTCTAGGGCCAACTTCCATGTGAAAGAGAAAGATCCCCCTGGGTCTAGCTTTGTCAGGGTGCCTCCAAAGGCAACGTGCTTCTTTCTTCCTTGTGCAAATATCTGATGTATTCTTGCCCTTGGTTGGGGTTACAACATCCATATGTGGGATTTAAGCCCCATGACAGTCAGAGCTAATCATTCCCTCATGTGTACCTGTCCATCGGGCAATGTCCTACAACACAACAAGTATGCCCTCCAGGGGTTCATAAGTCACATGGATCATAACAAGTAAATCACATCCAATAATTAAATTACCCAATCATGTGTATCAAACCCCCATTTACCCAGATAAATGCTCAAAGCCGTTATGCAATTTGACAAGTTAGGTTTGAAGAAGGTCCTAGGGTGTCCTATTGGGCTAACCTTCCTCAAGTTTGGGTTGTTTCCCACGTGGGATCCAATCTAGTTCATGTAAGTGTATGAGGTGGAATAGGGTAAGTGTTTGGGCATGGGGTGCAGTAATAACAAGGAAATGTAGGTCTTACCTGTGGGTGCCTTTTTAGAGGGAAAGTTGCACCTTGTCATAGATGCTATTGTTTCCTAGCCCATTCACTACCTTTTACTCTTAGCTTTATTATCTTTTAATCTTTTGCTTTTGCGCTTCAAGGGAAAAGTTGAGGGACATTGTCCCAGCTTGGTGACCAGAGGTGACAATGTTATCCACAAACATTTCACAGAGATGAGAAGGTTGGCTCGTGATGAGACCCCCTTTGTCTTGACTATGCCACCAAGATCCACTACCTTGGTTTGGTGACCAGATAGGTGGTAGTGTCATACCACTACATGCCCATGGTCCTAATAGGTTGGCTTGTGATGAGACCTTCTATCCACCAACTAGTACCTTGAGCGTTTATTTATCTTATGGGTTCCATTTTCTTACTGAGAATCTTTTTACTACTTTCTTGAGAATCCATGGGCAAAGCATCTCAAAGGTTTTAAATGCTTTTACTCTTGCTAGCTACTTTTACCCTCTAGGCCTTTAGCCCCTTCTTCCCACAAGGCAAGGTATAACCCTTCCTAGTGTGACCAATCCCAATGCCTGAACAAAGGTAGGGGGAGATGAGAGGAATAAAGATGGAAAGTGGTAAGTATGGAGGGAACGAACGATGACCTTTCACAAACCCACCCAGTGACAACCCATCCTAAAGGGAGATCAACTTACTAGGGCACCATGTCACCCTTCCAGGTATGAACAAGTTAAAGAGAATAATTTCCAAGCAAACGTTATGAAATGAAGGAGAATTCAATGCAACATATTCAAGTGCTTCAAGAATAAGACTGATACATACCATGATACCCAGAATCATTACCTTATGGAGCAAGACTTACTTCTACTTCAGGACCAGGCTGGTTGGATGGATATTGTTATTGTTGATAAATGGGATGAACTGAAGAAAAGAGGGGCCCTCTGGGGCCATGCTCAAGTCATCCGACTCTCGACACTCCATGTCTAGGACCCGTGGGCCTCGAGACATGATCTCCTTAGTTATCCATAGGGTAGGGGATAACATCAGGCTCCAACTCGGGGACATGTGTTCACTGTAGAGCGCATGAGAACCTCAACATCTCTGGTATGACCCGTGCCTACTAAATCTCACCAAAATGTATTAGTAATCCTTAGGGTGGTGATATCACCCCTTGTTCATATATGTTATAATAAAATTAAAGAGAATCTCTAATCTAGCATATGATAGTGAGCATACATATATACAAGTGAGACAAAATAATATGTAAAATGTAGCTACAACTATGTTAACATGATATGTAGATGGTATATACAATGGATGCAAATGCCTACCTACCTCTACTTACCTGTTGTTTAAATGTTAGGTGTAGTCAAATAACTAGTGAAACCATCCTAGCAATATCTCATAATACCTGTCGATGTGCTTTCTCATAAACCGAAGCAATGACAAGTCAAGCACAAAAATAACATGAGTAGGAACACACATCACATCATTGGAAATCGTAAATTCTAGCTCATGGAGGCGGGAGGGAGGGACAAAATTATGCCAAGTAATACTTCTAGGAAAGTGCTCAATCCATCTCAGAAAGGGATCGTGAAAAATCAAAGCTCAAAAGACTGACTCAAAGAGTCTGAAGGTTGGCCACCTTGGACGTCACCACATCCCGAGGTCTGGGAAGGGACTAGTAAGAACCTAGAGGATGATTGGCAATTTTCTAAGGGAAAGTTGAAAGACTGAGATAATAAACTTCTTCTTAAAGTATTCATCCTACCCTTGCATTCTAAAAGAAGGCTTTGCCCTAGAGAAAAATCAAGAAAAGGGACTTGTTTCCCAACTACACCCTTAGTGACATAGAGAGGTAAAGTAGTCGAAGAGAGCTGGAAAACCTTGCCACAAGTACCCTACTTTGGGCAAGCAATGTCCTCACCTTGATCAAGATTTGACCACAACGCTGGTTGATAATCTTCTTCATAGAATAAATCCAAGTTCTCAAAGGAATACCCATCAAAATCCTCAGGGTATGACTGAAAATCATCAGGAGAACATAGAACTAGGTCACCCTTGGAGATGTTTGTAACTATATCATTTCCTTGTTGCCAAATGTCATAATTAGTAGTAACCTGATATGATAGTTGTAAAGGAAACATTTGGAAATGATCCTCAATGTCATAAATAGGATCCCCATCATAACCAATTACATCCCATTTACGTCTCCCAACATGTATGAACTCGTCAATATTATTAACCATGCCATTTCCTTCATCATAACATGAAGGCATTAAAGCATCCAAGGGCTCCTCTAACACTTCTTCACTTTCCAAATCACAAAACAAAGCATCTTCAAAATCTTGGAAAGGGAAGCAACTTACCGTATTCATTTCTTCATATGCATGAGAGTCAAAGACTTGGATGACTTCATCAAATGGAAGAGAAAGCATTAGTGCCTCGTCCTCATGACTTTCCCTTACATCTTCAGCTTCATACTATGGAGGGTCTAGATCATCCAAGGATTCCCTTTCTTCTTCACCTTTTGAATCATAGAATAAGGTATCATCAAAAACCTGAAAAGGAAGTGACTAACCTCATCATATTCTTCTTGTGCAGGAGGAAAAGGATTTGGGATGGCTTCATTAGAGGGAGGAGCACACATTAATACTTCATCATCATGTTTAATATCTTTAGGCTCTTGCTCTTCAACCAAGTCCTCATTATCTTTGCTAGAAGCATGAGTAAATTCTTGTTCTTCTCCATGGGATTGGTAACCTTCATCAAGATCCTTCTCCTCAACCTCTTGTTGATCGATGCCATTTTCTCTTCTTTCCTAGAATTTACTAACAAAGGTCTCAAGGGAAAATAATCTCTTCATAAAAGAGTATCTGGGGTATCCTTGAGGTCCTCAACTTCGATTTATGGAGTAAAGAGGTGTTCTCCCTTGAATAAGGAGATATTTGCCTCGATTTGTATAGCCATGTGATAAGATTCTTGGATTGTTCTTGGCCCTTTTATACTGAGGAGAAACCCTAAATGCACTAAGAGTGCATTGGTGTAGAGGTAAGTGAGGTACCTGTCTTCAGGACAATGGCTTCTATCAATTTGTTGTAGCAAATTCTCAAACCTAGTATGGAATTCCTTGACAATCTCATTCTTAGTTTGTTTCATGTACTCGAGTCTTTTTATTAGCACGTGAATATCTTCTGATTTAATACCCCATTTCTCGAGAAAGGTTTTTTCTAACCGGTCCACAGATGTGATGCTAGCATTAGGGAGATCATCATACCATTTCCTATCATTTCCATGAAGAGTGGCAGAGAAAAGTTTCATTGCCAGATCTTCAACATCATCACTGATAGGGTGGAGTTGAAAGAAAGCCAAAAAATTATCCATGTGATCTTCGGCACTAACCCTGTCATCACCAGTGAAACTAGGGAGCCAATTTTCATACCTCGGAGGCATTTGTCGAGGGTAACCGAAAATTTCACTCATATCTAGGGTTTAAAATTACTTGGGTCCCATTGAGAAGCCATGATTGGATTTGTTATTAGTGGAGTCGCCAGATAATCCTTCTAGGGATCATCAAAGGGAAACGAGGGATTAACCCTCAGTGGAGTCGCCAAGTAAGCTTCGTGAAGTAAAGGCTTTGGATAAAGTTTTACCGAAAAAGTGTTGTTCGTGGAAAATTGACTCGATATTCCTTGGCAATGATGCCAAAAATGTTATCGCACAATATGTACTTGCCCAAAATCCAAGGCAAGTGAGGCAATATTGGTGTAACAAGGGGGTGACCTATCACTGTCACCTTAATAGGAAACCCCTTTCTATTTAGGAGTATGTTAATATTACCCCAAGGGAGATGTCCCTATTGACCTAAAGGGTTGATGAACTAAGACAAAGAAGCAAGAATACCCCCCTCTCACTGGTCACCCAAGTCAAAAGGTTCTTTATGTCTTTAAGAGATGAAGCAAAAGTAAAGATGAAGCGTACATGTCGAGAACAAGACAACAAAGCAAAATATGGCAGTTTTCAAGTACCAAATGATGTTAGTGCTTCAATAAGACAATGAACCTTTGAAATATAAGCTAGCTGATATAAAATTGTAGTGGTATGAAAGTTTACAACAACAATAAGTATTTTATAACAATTGCAAGAAATATGCCTTAGAATTGCTTGAAAAGACGATGAAAAGTTAGTTTTAACTAGGCAAAATGATAATCAATTGTCACAAGCATTTTTTGCAGTGTCTAGCTAGCAATAAATGTCAATTTTGTAGAAAATTTGCTACAGTTAGATGGTTGTAGCAATCTTTTGTAACAACAACAAGTATTAGTGCTCACAATTGCAAGAAAATGTCATGGAAACTTAGCATTTATCAAGTAGATTGTTTAGCAGTTATCACAAGCAATTTCCAAGTGAGTTAGACGTGAGATATGTAGGTGTATGTAGAAAATTAGTATAGATTAGTATGGATGTAGCAGTGATTTGCAACAACAACAAGTAGGTTAGTGATCTAAGTTAAACTATGGTTAGAGATAGTTAGTAAAAGCTTAGGAGAAGAGTGTTTGAGTGTTTAATCAATCCTTCAATGAGAGAGAGGCTAGAACTAGTGCCTTCCAGGGCTTATGGAGTCAAGTGGATGGCTTCTTCTAAGGCTGCAAATCAATTTTGATAGTGCACAAAAGTCCAATAGGGAGAATGCATAGCAGAAGTAGTAACTTAAGTCCTGCTATGCATTTTCCTCAAGAAGCAAGATACTAGGGTGTAGGCAATTCTAGGCCTTAGCACCTTGCTCTCCTTAGGATTCTTATGGGATAAGAACTTAGGCAAAGATAATTAGGTCAAAACCTTAGAGTGCTAGGAAACTAGGGCTCTAGGGTTTCACTAGTTACTATATCAATTCAATGAAAAGCTTGGAAAATAGAAAGTAAGAAAGTAGAAATTTAAGTTCCTTACTTCAAGCATATCATGCAATTTCATAATCTTGTATGAGTAAATAAAACCATACATAAACCATTCAATAGATGACAAAAAATGCATATTTTACCTACTTGCACCAAGAATAATCATGAAATACCATGCATGATCACCATAAAAACTTCCAAGATTGATCCAACTTACAAACAATTAGCCTTATACAAGGGTGTGCCTCACAATTTCAGCCAATAGCCCTTCTAGTGTGCAAATTTCAGACTTATCCTCTTGTGTGAGGAGTCGTAATGTAAAAATGAACATACTTTATGTTTATTTATAAAAAACTGGTGACCTTTAATTAATTTTCAGGTCAAAATAAGGTCGACCTGGCCAATTTACAAATAAATTCGAATTTGACATAAATAAAATTAATTAGCATATAAATACACATCCAAGGGTGATGTCATGCCCTTCTAGGGTGACATTGAGGCCCTAAGGTGGAACATTGGGCCCAAAAGGTAGGGCGCTTGGCCTCTAAAGGCCCCAAATGAAGCCCGCACATGCCACTAGGCTCATAAACACCTCCAAAATAGAAACCCTAGCCATGGATGACATCCAGGGTCATGATGGTGACATCATGAGCCTTCTAAGGCCAACGTCCATGTGAAAGAGAAAGATCCCCCTAGTTTTAGGTCCGCCAGGGTGCCTCCAAAGGCAACGTCCTTCTTTCTTCCTGGTGCAAATATCTGATGTCTTCATGCCCTTGGTTAGGGTTACAACATCCATCTGTGGGATTTAAGCCTCATGAAGGTCCAAGCTAATCATTCCCTCATGTGTACCTGTCCACAAAGCAATGTCTTGTAGCACAACAAGTACGCCCTCCAGGGGTTCATAAGTCACAGGGTTCATAACATGTAAATCACATCCAATAATTAAATTACCCAAACATGTGCATCAAACCCCCCTTTACTCACATAAATGATCAAAGACGTTATGTAATTTGACAAGTTAGGTTTGGAGAAGGTCCCAGGGTGTCCTATTGGGCTAACCTTCCTCAAGTTTGGGGTGTTTCCCAGGTGGGAGCCAATCTAGGTCATGTAAGTGTATGAGGTGGCCTAGGGTGCAGTAATAACAGGGAAATGTAGGTCTTACATGTGGGTGCCTTTGTTGAGGGCGAGCTACACCTTGTCAGAGATGTTATTGTTTCCTAGCCCATTTACTGCCTTTTACTCTTAGCTTTATTCTCTTTTAATATTTTACTTTTGTGCTTGAAGGGAAATGTTGAGGGACACTGTCTTGGCTTGGTGAACAGAGGTGACAACGTTATCCACAAACATTTCATGTAGATGAGAAGGTTGGCTCGTGATGAAACCCCCTTTCTCTTAGCTATGCCACCAAGAGCCACTACCTTGGTTTGGTGACCATATAGGTGGTAGTGTCATACCGCTACATGCCCATGGTCCTAATAGGTCGGCTTGTGATGAGACTTCCTATCCACCAACTAGTACCTTGAGTGTTTATTTATCTTATGGGTTCCATTTTCTTACTGAGAAGCTTTTTACTGCTTTCTCGAGAATCCATGGGCAAAGCATCTCAAAGGTTTTAAAGGCTTTTAACTCTTTCCAACTACTTTTACCCTCTAGGCCTTTAGCCCCTTCTTCCCACAAGACAAGGTACAACCCTTCCTAGTGTGTCCAATCCCAATACCCGAACAAAGGTAGGGGGAGATGAGAGGAATAAAAATGGAAAGTGGTAAGTATGGAGGGAACAGACGATGACCTTTCACAGACCCGCCCAGTGGCAACCCATCCTAAAGGGAGATCAACTTACTAGGGCACCATGTCACCCTTCCAGGTATGAACAAGTTAAAGAGCATAATTTCCAAGCAAACGTTATGAAATGAAGGAGAATCCAATGCAACATATTCAAGTGCTTCAAGAATTAGAGTGACACATACCATGATACCCAGACTCATTACCTTATGGAGCAAGACTTATTGTTACTTTAGGACTAGGCTGGTGGGATGAATATTGTTGCTGCTAATAAATGGGATGCACTGAAGAAAAGAGGAGCCCTCTAGGGCCATGCTCAAGTCATCCAAATCTCGACACTCCATGTCTAAGACCTGTGGGCCTCGAGACATGATCTCCCTAGTTATCCCTAGGGTAGGGGATAACATAGCCCATAAATGATAAGATATTAAGATTATCCCTGCGGGCCTGCACAGTCGTGACAAATTTCAAAAGTTGCAGAGAGGGCTCAAAAGCCACTTATGACTTACCCGATATCAAGGTGTTGCAGGGGCTAGGATGGAAACCAAAAATGTTGACACGGAGCGACCGAGAAGATGGCAAGAACTCAACGATTTTTCCTCCTGTAATTTGCTAATTTTGACAATAGAATTTCGAGTTGGAACTTGGACTTTGAAGATTTCAAGCTAGGCGTGGCTGAATATTTCAAGGCAAACCACTTGGATCTATTAATATTATGAATCACCATCAAATTGGGGCAAAATATTCTGAAACCCACGACTGAATTCATGTAAAAACTCCAAATCATGGGCATCCTCTGTAAAAACTCCAAATCGGTGGGTGAAAAATCCATAAGGCCAATGGCCATTCCCAAATTGAGGCGAATCATGGTTCTTGTCCCTGTGAAAAATCTAAAACTGTGGGCAAAAACCCCGGAAGATCAATGGCTACTCCCAAAAATCGGGCGAAAGGGAGGATGATTGCCATTTTTCCAAGGCGAAAATGTAATTAATATTAAATTTCGACTGTCATTTTGGGGCTAAAGATATAATTAATATTGTTTTAAAAATAAAGGGGGGCGAATTGGGATTAATATGTTTTTTGTTTTTAATATATAAAATTCGCCCTACCAAAATTTGAAGGGGCTAAATTTTGCCCCTAAAATTTTCTATGGTATGTTATTCATAAAGGATCCAATTTCTATGAGACTAGTTGCATTGGAAAGAGGACATTTCGTAGTATTTTGGGTGTGAATTTTAGGATCAATTATCCAAAATTGGACGTGTGGAATTTTGTACAAGTTCACTCTCCATAATAGGCAAAAATTCAGCAAGGTTTGGGAAAGTTACCATAACTTTCATTTGGAACACCCAATTTTGGTCAGACTTGTGGCATTGCAGAGAAAACCTTTCAGAGTACTATAGTTCAAAATTTTAGACTCATAGGGGCCAAAATTTCATAAATACATTGAAAGGAAGGTCGGCCAGGAGGACATACCCCAAATAAGGGTTTCAAATGTATGTTTACTTAAAACTATCATAACTTTTGATCAGGATGTCCGATTGAGGTGATTCAAAAGGCAATGGAAAGATAAAACACATAATATTATATTGAAAAAGTTATTGTAACTATTTGATATCATTATTCCCGATATATTGAAGTTGTAAGTTGAGGTTTGGGTTAGACCTCAATTAAGAATCAATGGAAATACCTAAATTTACAGGAGATGAAGATAAAGATGAAATCAATCCCATGGAATGGTTGAGGATGGTCAAAGAACATTGTAATAATCCTTTTAAGGAAAGCCTTAAGTTTGAGGATGAAGCATTCAAATGGTGGTATAGCCTTGATGAAGGTACTATAATCTCTCTCTCATGGGAAAATTTTGAAAAATCTTCTCAAATAAATGGATGAAGGAAAAAAGATCGGAGGAGATGCAGAAAATTCAAGTGGAACTAAAGGAATTAAAAGAAAATGTATCCAAATTTCAAAAGGATAATGAAGAGCTAAGAAAATATATTACAAAGAAAAATTATGAGTTCATCAAGATGCAATCACTTAATGAATCACTCATTAAGAAGGTTAAGAACTTAAAGCAAGAAAATATTTAGCAAAGGGAAGTTGGAAAAGGATGAGTCAAGGGAATATTTGAAAAAGAAAGATGAAGAGATATGTAGATTATGAAACCATAACAAAAAACTATTGGATGAGATTAAAAGATTGAAAGAAGAAAAGAAGAATTATCAAAATCAAGAAGAGACAAGGATATTGGATGAAGAATCTACTAAGATACTTGAAGGGGGAATTTGCAAGAAGGTTGAGGAATCCCTAAATAATGATGAGGTAAAATTAGAAATGCAATCAAGAATTGAAGAGGGACGTCAAAATTTGATAGATGGGGTCACATTGCAACTTCTAAAGGAGAAAGAAGACAATATTCAAGAAGGTCACTAGAAGATACTTGAAGAAGTTGAACTTCATCTAGACGAGGTACATGCCAAATATGATGGTATTATCTCCAAGGTTAGAGTAATCAAAAACCAAAAAAAGAGGATAGATGATTCCATTGTCTCTTAAAAGAAGATAGATGAAATGGGTGTGTAGAATGAAGAAAAATCGTCAAATGTGAAACCATATTGATACCCTCATTATCAGGAAAGACAAAAATATCAATATCAACATCATAAAAAAATAAGATGGAATAATCATCAATATTCATGGAATATGGCATCACAAAACCATTATTCAACAAGATATTATCATAGACTAACATCTACTACAAATTGGAGAAGCTTCAACAATAATACATGGAATCAAGGGAAATAAAATTACACAACAACTAGCCACCAAGGATTACAACCGAAAATAATTGATTTTGGATGGATAGATCATTATCAATGGAAAGAAGAAAGTAGGGACATAAGATAATCATATTACTTGGTTTCATCACATGTGAAGCCTTTAATTGCAAAGCTTTGAGGACAAAGCTTTTTGAAGGAGGGTATTATGTTATGACCCAAAGGAGGAATATATAGGGTTAAATGTATATGATATGACCCCAAGGGGAGGCACATATGGAACTAAATGTACATATAATGTGTAAACATATATGTAATAGGGTCGACCTAATAGTAAAGGGGCTTCAAGTGTAGGTGTGAATAGGTATATATAGAGATCATGCATTCATTATTGTAGACATGTGAATTGTGATGTATGAATGTATTTGGTTATTTGGAGGAGGTTCTCCTATTCTTTAAGGAGTTATTGTGTAACTTATCTATCTTGGAGTTGTGCTCCACACTCACATTGTTGTACATGGTGTGTACTTATGTTATGTTATGATACTTTAAGGTTTTGGTTCATTACAATGTGTATGTATGTATGTATCTATCTATATGTGTGTGCGCGTGCATGCACGAAGAGAATTCATAAACATACGAATAATGAGACAACTACAACAATGCCAAATAAATTAACCCAATATAGCATTGATTGAGCAGATATGGCTGGCAACTATATGCTCTTTCATCACAAACATCCATTGACATGCATTCACTCTTCTATTTAGAAATCAATGCATGTGAGCATTATTTCCACTCTCAACATATATCTCCTTCTATTGGGATTCCCAACTATCCATTGAACAATCTCTTATACGTTGAGATGTTTCCATCATTATTGCATGTGAGAATATATCCCAAATGTGCAAACAACAATGATAGTATTTTTTATTTTGCTACATCAATCAAGGAAAGGTGAGCACAATGCCAACCAAGAGACAAGTGATAATAAACCAAAATCCATTGATAAGTCAAATTCCCAATGAAAGAACATATGAGGAAATTCACATATGGCAGAGGTGGTAGCCAAAATTGAAAGAGGTTAGTTAATAGGTATTTAATGATTTATTGAGCCATTCAATGACCATCTCCAGTGAGCCAAACAAGGTACAATTGAAGAAGAAAATGCCACAATGAACTTTGTGGATTGGACAACCAATACACGCAATGAAATGCTGAGTGTATCTCTCCCAGGCAAGAGACACCCTCCCACAGATGTGTATGGCCTATACAATTGCGTACGATCTCTGCGAAGCTTGCAAGGATTGTAAATGGCTTAGAGGATGTGTACAACCTCTTGGACAACCAAGATTAACCTCAAATTTTCTTAGTAGCTAAGAGCGATGCTCAAAGGAGATGGGTCTAGAAAGACAATGATATGTAATGATGGTCTAGAAAGGTAGTGATATGTAATGTAGTCAATTGAGAGGCACAATGCAGTAGACTATATAATAAATAAGGAAGAAACAAGAGTGCTCCTAAACCTTCCTTTGTCTCTTCTCTCATGATTAGGTTCTTGGATCCTCACACCACCTTGCACCATGACCCTTTTCCTTTGGCTCTTTATCAGGCTTAGAAAGGGATTTGCCTTTGGACTAAAAACAAGAATTGTCTCATTTTCCCCTAATACTCATATCATTGTCTAGAATATCTCCTTAGTTAGAATCATTAAGAATATGGAAGGACTCAACAATGCAACCATGCCCTTCCTTCGTACCTTTGTTCTATTTGAGTCACTCACATCATTCTTTTCCATGATATATGAGTGCATCCCCAAAATGATAGTTTCCTAATGTTGCATTATGGTTTTCTGACACACCATGGCCAAGTGATAGTTCTCTATTATATGCTCTACAACCTCGCCAATTTTCTAACAATTCCTCATGAGTTTTGAAGATTGAATAGGGCATAGCTCCCTTGTATCCTCATAATCAATCAAGTCCTCCTCTAGAGTGTCACATAGATTCATGAAGAAACCCTAAAATTTAATGAAACTCCCCATCCGAGACTTCATGAACTTGAATTATTAAATGACAATCATTCCAATTACTAGATTTTCTTAATGAGAAATACACAAATTAAAGAACTTTAGTATAAGTGATAAGGTGAATTGTTAACTTTTTTTTTAATAAAAGTAGCAAGGTGTATTGTACACACAAAATGAATTTTGTGAAAGTTATGGATTTTCTTGAATAAGATCCACGTTCAAACTCCATGGGAAACGGGAAACATGTTTAGGATAGATAGGCAATAATCTAGACAAGAACATGTAATGTAATCTTATGTTTATTTGTACCATGTGAAATCAACATGGGTTCATAACTCCCCAATAAAAAACAAAAAAACTAGACACTTCATTAAAATGGAGTTTTCATATAAGTAATGGGTAAAACTCAAGGGGATCTTAGCATTGTCATGGAAATTTAAAAAATGAAATTTTAATATAAGTAATAGGTAAAACTCAAGGGGATCGTAGCAGTTTTATAGAATTCCATATATGAATGTACGTGAGGGGTGAAACCTTGTTGATGAAGCACGCACTTTTTACCCTCTTGGGACTAGACCGCAAAACATAGCGCCAAACTTTTAAGGGCATTTGTCAATTCACCTTCACACTATAACGGGTAGCACGTCATCGTCTTCCGGTTCATTCGAATATTTGAATTTGCAAAGGTCATACCCTGCCTCCTCTCTTACAAAATAAAGCCCTGGTCCGGCATCCTCCATTCCTGCTCACTTCGACACAAATTCTATCTCTGCAATCGAAAATTCAATACTCAAATAAGATTGTCACATCTACATACTGCTCATTATCCAACCATATTTGACCCCTTCATCAAAATGGCGGTCCGAAGGCAGCCTCAGCCTGTTGCTGCTCTCCAGGACGAGAACACCCAAATCACCAGAGGTAAGTGAAGGATATGTATGTTTTATTTATTTTTTATTCTAATTTTTACCGTCCTCTATGCACGAGAATATAAACAAATATGTGGGGGTTGTTGCTTGCAGGCAACAATGCTAATGCTATCGCAGCCAAATCTGGCAGCCTTGAGAAGGCGCAGCAGCATCAGGCCAACGCCTGGGCTGATTATGAAGGAAGAATCGAGAAGGTTCAGTTTTGTGGTGAAGACATGGAGGCTATGAAGGAAAATATTTCAAAAGAAGGTAAGTTAAGGTGTGTGGGTTTGCAGGGCAAGTTTTGGTTTGTTCTTTGGGGCGTCTGTATTTTGGAGTTTTATATTATGCTGTCTTTTGATTTTGATTTTGATTTTGGGGTGATGAAGCTAAGGGGGTTTAGTGGTAGAAATAGTTCCAAGATATTCAATTTTTTTTGGTGTGTATCCCACCTTTTTTTATTTAACATTGTACATGGATATTATAAAGCATTGCCAAACCTGATATTTTTAAAATATTTTCCGGGCACAAGGTATGAGAGGGGAAGGATGCTCAAGCAAGCATACCCAGCCTCCAGCCAATCAACCATTAAGTCAGCAGTACTCAACCAATCAACCAAGAAGACACAGGGCTCAATTGTAATTCTGTGATTATTATGCATCTATGTTCTCATCATAGTTTTGGGAGGTCCACACTAGCGATTTATGATCAAACTCATGATTTCGCTCATAGCAGTCCTGGTGATTGGGTGCCCTCTTTAAATTACCTCCCTACTAAGAAGGGTAAATGGCATTATTTCACTTCTATTTTGTTGAAAATAGTACAGCTAGACATCCAACCTGCTGGCATTTTGGTTTTATTTTGTTTGTAAATAAAGTGGCTTTTGATATTCCGTCAACTATCTCACAGTTGTATATAAATATGTTTATGGTGCATAATAAAAGCAAAACAACAACTTTATTGCGTACATTTTATGTCTTTCTCTCTTTCTGTGTTTGTTGTAACTGAAATTTTTGACATTGTTTGACATTGTCTCGGAGCTAGTCTAGAACTAGTCTAGAGGGAGAGAGAGAAGGCATTTATGTGAGGTGCTGAGACAACATCAAAATGCTATGAATGTAAACACTCGCTGAAAAGAGACTGAGATCACTGACATGGCTGAGAATGTTGAAATTTGATGGAGAATGAAGAGTCGGTGATTGAGAAAATGCTGTTGTGCTGTTAAATTAGTATCTGTGATAAGTTGTTTGCAGAGCAAGAGTTTGCAGCTGAATGTGTTTCCAGAGGAAGAGTTTACTATGAAATGTTTGCTGACAAGAGTTTAAGTGAAATGATTAACTGTTTGAACTGTATTGCAGTTGTTTGACTTTCTGTTGGATTAGAGCGGAGGATGAAGATGTGAAATGAATGGGCAATGCACATTTGGAAAGGTGACTACAGTCCACCTCCAAGTATTGAGAACCATTTTTGGGCTTCTAGAGGATTTGCGTAGGTGAGATTAGCAGTTGTGGCCAAACTGTAAATCTTTGCTTCCACCACTGGAAGAGATGGCAAGCCTGTTGTGGGTACATGTGGGGGTTATGGCTGGAGGAGGAGGTGCATGCAATGTTGGTAGAGTTGGAGATGTGGGTAGTATTGGAGACTCCATCAGTGGTTAGATGTGTTGGTAGTTTCCTTTTGTTACGAGGGAGATTTGTTGTGAGGGACCTCTCACTAGTTGGATGATTAGATGTAGAGGGAGTGTTGAATATAGTCTAGTTGGACATCCAACCAGCTGGCAATTTAATTTTATTATGTTTGTAAATAAGGTGGCTTCTGATATTCCGTGGCAAGTTGAACATTTCAGCTATCCCAAAGTTGTAATAAAGATGTTTATGGTTCATAATTGTTAAGGGTCCTACCATAACCTCCCTACTTTAGGCTACCTATGAGTTAGTCAATTAATGTATGTGGCCATCTTCCTTGAATAAGGCCCATTAGATAGTAGTGAATAGTTATCTAATGTAAAAGGGTCCTCTTTATTAAATGAGGTCCACTAGGTAGTTGGTACTCATTAATGATGGGACAACAAGTAATTAGGGTTTTTCTATTGAGACTATTTTTAAGGAGCTAGGAGGATAAGGAATGTTTTGTCGAGTATTGTTGTACTTGGATCTTTGCTTAGTGAAAGATCACCCCACCGCAAGAGGCAAGTGAACATTGCTTTCTTTCTTTTGATAAATCATTAATACAAGGGTGTATTTCGCATTTTTCATCTTATTTGTCTCTTGTATTTGGTTTTTGCATCTATAATCTTTGTATACCTGGTTTGTATTTCAAGTTTAAGGGTAAAGAAACACTACAAGTGGTATCAAAACTCTTTCTTGAGCTAGCACGCCTCCATATTTTAACAATTTTTTTTTTTAGGCTAGAGACATGTTTCAACGTCTTTAAATAACAGAGTTTTGTCATTTGACAAGTCAAACTGTGGTCGAGGAAGAATACATGCAAAAAATACAAGTCATGTCACATGGTTGGACACCCTTGTAACCTTTGTTGGTATGCCTTTGAGTAGATTATTGCATTAGACAACACTTGTATACAGAATTGTCTTCCATGCACCCTTGGGTATATCGAAAGCCCTTTATGCACACTTTATGCACACTTGAAACTAGCCTTACATAAACTTGTGGTTGTCCTATTTCTATAGTACACCGGGAGCAACACTCGGGAAGATCACTCTCGTGTACTGAAGTATCGAGTAGTACGGTTAAGGGTACGGTCTATCCTCCTTAGTTGGTGTCGTGAAATTTTTGGTTAAGTACTATTGTTGGAAACACTTTGGTGTATTAGAGAGTTGTAACACTTGACATTTCTTTGTTCTTAGGATCCTGCAAACCCTAGCTTATGTAGTCAACCGACGAAATTCCTGCATCTTTACATCCAAAGGAATTTGGAAATTTTGTTAGCGTAGTAATATTTAGCACGGAGTAATACTTTCACCAGGGTAATAAAAAAAAAAAGTTTGGGTCTTGGCGACACTAATTTGGGAGACCTATCTCAAAAGCATCCTTGTATCGTGTTGTTCAAGTCGATATACCTCTGTAGCAACCCTTTTTCTGTGGACCCAACATTACAGTATTAGTGGTATATCTCAAAAGACTTCTCTTGAGCCACTAGTCGTATTGAGATAAGTTTGGGTGAACATTTTGATGGGATCTTAAATGGTCCCATGGTCCATTCTTGCAACATGGCATCCATGGAGAACCAAAACTAAGACCTCCACAATAAGCACCAACAACTTGAATCCAAAGTTTCTACCATTGATTCTTCAACCAAAGATCTCTCCAAAAAGATGGACAACCAAGGTCTAATGTTGGGATATATACGTAGACACTTGGGTATCAAGATGTCAGATCCACACAATGATCCAATCAAGGGGGAATATTCAACAAATGAAGTGAAGGATAGTCACATGCTCTTTTCGGATACCCAACGTCCACTCTTTCAGGATCACAATTCGTGGCTTTGCTTTCCAAAGGTATACATGAACAAGTTTGATGGTTCTGATCCTTCTGGTTGGGTTACCCGAATGGAAGACTATTTTCTCTATGTGGCATTAATGATGACCTAGAGAAACTAAAAGTGGGGGTCTTATATTTGGATTCAGAACATTGGCGATGGTGGCAATGGTATAAGAAAGTGTATGGACTCTGGAGGCTACATTGCTTGGACCTAGTTTGTGAAGATCCTTTATGCTCGTTTTGAATGTGACCCTCACTATCTGGGACGACTAACAAAATTACATTGAACAAGCACAATTACTGACTATATTGTAGCCTTTGGGCAATTGGAAATCCGCTCAAAGGGCTTATCAAATGTGGTCTCTGTTAAAATATTGGATGTGCTCGTTTTACCATAGACAATATCACAATATTGTCACCCAACCATAGGCACGCAGCCACCCCCGAGCACGTTAACCTTTGACAGATAGAATGATTTCAGAAGCAGCACTAGAACCAACAGATGATTAAGAGAGCGCACCTTTCTCCAAAGATAGTGCACTAGACAGAAAGTCCCAAAACCACAGAACACAAACAATACTCAACTACAACAGTTGTAGTTGCACTTACCAAGAATACCACCAAGAATATCAGAATAGCACCAAGAATGTCACCAAGAATGCCACCAAGAGATACTAGAAGGTAGGGTGCATATCTTAGGCTAGATAGCGCTAGAGAGAGAGAGAGACCAAGAATCACCCCAGAAGATCCACCTTCCATTCTTGTAGCTGCAACTCCAAACTTCGCTATACTTGAGAGAGTGAGTGAAGTGAGTGTGTACAAATGAGCTCAAGCGCCTCCTATTTATAGTGGTTCTTGTCACTTGGCTGGGTTGCCTTGTCCTTCTAGAAGCTAATACTTTAATATTAATTCTTTTACTGAGCCGACTTGTCTTCTAGGATTTCTACACATCTGTTTAGGGTTTCTCTTGTTTTCGGAATATTCTATTTTAGTCAGAGGTTACACATGGAGGTTAATACCTCTCGTAGCTACCATAATATCAACACTCCCTCCTAGCTAGGGAGGTATTAACTGTAATGGTCTCAAACACATCCATCCACTTCACATGGTATGGGAAAGGTTCACATAGTCTTGCAAACCATTCAAAAGGTAGCATCATCATAGCCACATAGGCTATCTCATGATCACGCAGATCAATTCACGAGCATCATCATCACTATCTATCTAGCTGGAAATCACCTCCAACACTACTGGTTGGCACACTAGCCTAGGAAACACCTTCAACACTACTGTTAGTCTCCATGGCAATCAAGTAGTAGTACACAGTTACTACAATGCCTACACATTTGTTTAGGGTTTCTCTTGCTTCCGGAATATTCTATTTTAGTCAGAGGTTACACATGGAGGTTAATACCTCCCGCAACTACCATAATATCAACACTCCCTCCTAGCTAGGGAGGTATTAACTGTAATGGTCTCAAACACATCCATCCATTTCACATGGTATGGGAAAGGCTCACATAGTCTTGCAAACCATTCAACAGGTAACATCCATAGCCACATAAGCTATCTCATGATCACGCAGATCAATTCACGAGCATCATCATCACTATCTATCTAGCTGGAAATCACCTCCAACACTACTGGTTGGCACACCAGCCTAGGAAACACCTTCAACACTACTATTAGTCTCCATGGCAATCAAGTAGTAGTACACAGTTACTACAATGCTATCCAATAGATCACAACAGTGTCGATCCATAGTAGTACACAACTACTATCCAGTGGTACACAACCACTCCTAGTAGCGCACAACTACTATCTAGTGACACACAGTCACTACCAGTGGAACACATCCACCACATAGCTACTGTTCTAAGACACACGATCTCCACTGTTAATAGCTACACAAGCTATCACCATGCAATGCAACAGTCTCCCAACATCAAATCATATCATCGTCTGCATCATCTCTCGAGGCCATACTCCATTTGAGTAATCGGGCACAATGTTGAATAAGTCATGTGTTGGACCCAACACACTCAATAGAGTGTCTCGCATAAGTCACTCACTCAACAAAGTGATATAGGGACCACTCTTCTAATCCAGACATACGTCCTAGAAGAATGACTGTCCCAACAGATGCTGAAAGCCTCGCAATGAGCTACAAGTACCATTCCTCTAATTCGGACATACGTCCTAGAAGAATGACTGTCCTCCCAGATGCTGAAAGCCATGTCATGGGCTACAAGGACCATTCTTCTAATCCGGACATACGTCCTAGAAGAATAACTGTCCTCCTAGATGCTAAAAGCCACGTCATGGGCTACAAGGACCATTCTTCTAATCTGGACATACGTCCTAGAAGAATGACTGTCCTTGACCATTTTCCCCCCTTTGGCCACTACTGTGAACTTAGGGAAAATGTTTGTCTTGTACCAATCTCCCCACTCTGGTCACTACTGTGAACTCAGGGAGACAGACCATTCTTTTAATTCGGACATACGTCCTAGAAGAATAACTATCCTGGACCATTCTACCTGTCCGGGCAATGCCCCAGGAGAATAGCTGTCCATGGTACATCAACAATCTGTCAACTTGGACCATTCTCCACAGGGAGAATGTCTGTCCACCAACAATATGTCAACCTGGACCATCCTCCACAGGGAGAATGTTTGTCCACCAACAATTTGTTCTGCCCGGACCATTCTCCACCTGGAGAATGTCTGTCCACCAACACAATGACTATCCATGATGCCATATATCAGCACTCCCTCCCAACCGAGGAAGTCATCTCCTCCCTTTCAACCAAGGGAGTAATCTCCATGAGTCCCAACTGGTCCCTCAAGTATGCAAGCTTTATCTTGGATAGAGGCTTTGTCAAAATATCAGTTGTTTGCTCATCAGTGGAGATGTATTGGAGAATCACTTCTCCCTTTTGGACTTTATCACAGATAAAATAGTACTTGATCTCAATGTGCTTTGACCTGTCATGGAACACGGTGTTCTCTGAAAGCTTCACACAGCTCTGATTATCACAATATATCACAGTCGAATCCAACACCTGATCAAATAGTCTACAAATCAGCTTACAGAGCCATATTGCTTCCGTACAAGCATCACAAGCTACAATATACTCTGCTTTTGCAGTGCTGAGTGCAATAGACTTCAGTTTCCTGCTAGCCCATGATATCATAGTAGAGCCCAAATTGAAACATATACCAGAAGTACTCTTTCTGTCATCTGCACTCCCTGCCCAATCTGAATAAGTAAATCCATGCAGTTGTACATCACTGTTTTAGGCATATCTCAAACCATAATTTAGCATCCCATGAAGATATCTCAAAATGTGCTTTGCAGCTATCCAATGCTCATGTCTAGGTTCCACCTGGAACTGGCTCAACATGTTCACAACAAAGCAAATGTCCACACGGGTATTAACCAAATACATCAATGAGCCAATCAACTGCCGGTACAAGGACGAGTCCACTGGATTAGAATCAAAGTCTCTCAACTTCTTCAGATCTGTCACCATGGGAGTTGCCATGGATTTGCAATCCATTATCCCAAACTTTTGAAGGATCTTTACAACATAGTTCCCTTGCCCTAGGAAGATTTCACCACGCTCTTGCCATACTTCTAGTCCCAAATAATAATGCACGAGACCAAGATCCTTCATATCGAATTCAGAGGCTAGCTCCCTCTTACACTGAATAATGAGAGGCTTTGCACCTGTCAGAAACAAATCATCAACATATAGTAGTAGGATCATAGGTGCATCATTCACAACCTTGTAATAAAGGTTTGGATCAACATAGCTCTTGGAAAATCCAAGTCTCGTCAAGTAACTGTCAATTTGTGCATACCAAGCTCTTGGAGCTTGCTTGAGTCCATACAAAGCCTTCTTTAATATGAATACATGGGTTTCTCTCGGGTGTACCTCAAAACCTAAGTTGCACAAAACAGGGAAACGTTTTTGAGTTTTCGAAACCGGTATGATATGAAACAGGCCCTCAAAAAATGGAAACGCCAGGGGAAACGCCGTATATACAAAAATAACGCATTATATTGCAAGAAAAACATAATGATACACATAAATGACATTTTAGAAGGAAAACCATGTCCATATTAACTCCCATAGATGATGAATATCATTCATTACATAATGCAAGTAGCAAAATCCAAAATTAGCCTTTATAGATGAGGCTTTACATCCAAAATCAACCTTTATAAATGAGGCTGTATGTGCTGAAATGAAAAAAAACATGAGCTAAAGGCAACTACAATTACATATCAATAATCATACTGATCCTCATCCTCATCATCAAAAATAGAACAAGATGCATGTTCAGCAGAACTAGAGCCGCGATGGGAAGAAGAGACAACTTGAATTCCACTTCCACTTGCATCATCATCAATATCAAGAGCACAAAGAGAGAGCTCTAAGTCAGGGTTTTTTGCATCCACATCCCACTCTTTATGAGGTCCACTTGTATATTCTTCACCCTTGCGAGACACAAGGCGAAGGTTTGAATGCACATATACAAGATCCTCAGCCTTCTGTGATCCCAAC